>JACEFZ010024255.1:140000-287434 GCA_014155875.1 Cepaea nemoralis | reverse complement strand
GTAGGTAGGAAGGTAGGTAGGTAGGTATGTAGGTAGGTAGGTAGGCAGAAAGGTAGGTGGGTGGGTGGATGGCTGGCTGGCTGACTGGCTGGCTGACTGGGTGGGTGGGTCGGACGGTGGGTCGGCCGGCAGGCAGGCAGGCAAGCAGGCAGGCAGGCAGGCAGGTAGGCAGATAGATAGATAGATAGATAGATAGACAGACAGGCAGGCAGGCAGGCGGGTAGGCAGGCAGGTAGGCAGATAGATAGATAGATAGATAGATAGATAGATAGATAGATAGATAGATAGATAGATAGATAGATAGATAGATAGATAGATAGATAGATAGATAGATAGATAGATAGATAGAAAGATAGATAGATAAGCAGGCAGGCTGGTGGAAGGGTGGGCAGGCAGGCAGACAGACAGACAGACAGATAGATAGATAGATAGATAGATAGATAGATAGATAGATAGATAGATAGATAGATAGATAGATAGATAGATAGATAGATAGATAGATAGATAGATAGATAGATAGATAGATAGATAGATATCGGTCGATCCGTCGGTCGGTGTCACAATCTCACATGAGGGCGGTATTAACATAAAGATAATAGAGAGTGGAGAAGGGATAGAACTCCAGCTAAAGGGAAAGAACCGAGTCACTCGAAGGCTCGAATAATCCAGAGCCTTCTCGAAGGACCGGTCAGCGTATCCACACCCAGTGGACACCGATGGAGCCCGCTGATTGCGGGGTCAACGAGAAACTCGGAGAGAGTTACCACCCGTGTCGGATTGCGACACGTGTGGAAAGGCAGACACGGACTGGACATCGGAGAAGCAACAGGGCTTACCTTAAGGGGGACTTGATAGCTTAAAACCCAAGTGTATTTAGAGGTCTTACGCATACGTTAGATAGCTGATAGAGTTGTTGTACTGATCATGTATTATTGGTTTATTGTAAACTCCTGTGATACGCAATTCGAGGGTTGCTGGCTGCGAAAACCTTTCTTTGCCAGCTTAATGTAACATAATATAAATAAATGATGTTCGATTGTATCTGAACGGAGTTTGTTGCCTGTATGAGCCCGGGTTTCATTCCCCTAGGTATCTAGGACGGTGACAGGCTATTTGGGGGCCCGAAGCCGGTTTTGGCAAGCACAAGCTTTACTTTCCAGACAGCTCTTGGTTTTGCCAAGTAAAATATATCAACTTTCATACATAACAAAGTCTAGAACTTTGCAGCTATCATCGTATCATCTGTGAATGAGCTATTGTAGTCCCTCTACAAAAGTAAATAATTTGTGATGTTCATGAAATTTGACATTGACATGACTGGACAATTACAGTGACAATTACTAAATTTTTTTTATTCCAACATCAGATTGTTCCGCGAAAGATCGTGTGTATGTAAACTGTCCTCCAGCAGTGGCGAAAAATCAGAAGAACCAAACAACACTACAGTCAAGAAACTAGTAAAATAAGATGAGTCCCATTTCATGCTCATTAAACCCCTAAGCGATACTCATTCATGTTCATTGATGTAACATTTTTCTTTGCATTGCTTTTCATAGATATGCTAATCTCATAACCAAGTGAACGTGCTCGTAGAAAGAGTTGAATATAAACATTAAGGGGGATAACCAAATTTTGCACACCCAAAACTAATTTCAAATGGATTTAATTTCGATAAAGTGAACACTAACTAAAATACAAAATGTCAACATTAGAACAGTGCATTGAATTAGGAATTAAGTTAGGGTATACTGCCGAGAAACTTTCAGAATGGGCACAAAAGACGCATTTAGAAAATATTGCACGAGAAGACAGAGCAGCAGAAAGGGAGGAGAAAAAGATGCAATCGGAAAGAGAAGAGAAAAAGATGCAGATGCAAATGGAAGCTGAAGAAAAGAAAATGCAACTGGAGGCTCAAGAGAAGAAGATGCAAGCGGAAAGAGAAGAGAAGAAGATGCAAGCGGAAAGAGAAGACAAAAAGATGCAGATGCAAATGGAAGCTTAAGAAAAGAAAATGCAACTGGAGGCTCAAGAGAAGAAGATGCAAATGGAGCTTGAAGCTGCAACCAAGCAAGCCCAATTAAACGCAGCAACACAGATAAAACTGAAACAAATGGAAATTGACTCCAACTTAAAAATTTCAGTAAACAAAATTAGAATTAAAGAAGATGAACAAAAATACAACAAATATAAAGGCCTAGTCAAGCCCTTTTGTTCAGGAGATTCAATAAGCTCATATTTAGAGAACTTTGAGTGTTTGATGACTTACCATAACGTTACAAAAGTCGATTGGGCATTTATTCTGATGAGAAATTTAGCATTAGAGCCCTTAAAAGTGATAGAGACAGTTCCACAAGACATGAGGAAAGATTACAACTATTTGAAACAAAGAATACTCCAACATTTTTCACTAGACACAGCAGGCTATCAACTACAGTTCTCAAAATTAGCCTCATCACCTAACCAAACGTTCATAGACTACGTGTCTACAGTCCAAGATATTTGTACAAAATGGATAGCCTTAGCAAAAACAAATAACAGCCATGATAAACTAAAGGAGCTAATTATAATTGATAAAATCATTAGCACGATACTAACCCCTTTTTCTAAATTTTTAAGGCAAATGGATTGTAAAACTATCCAAGAAATAGAAAATAAGGGGAGCGCATATTTTACAGCTAATCGCGATATTTTTCAGTTAAATATGAGCCAAAATGAAACAGCAGCGGTTACAAACACCAAATATTAAAAACCAAATGAAAATAGGTTCAAACAACGCTCTAAGTTCACAAAACCAGTCCTGTGTCAGTATTGTCATCTGACACACGAACAGTACGCGATGGGTGACAAATCACCGAATTATCCACATCATCTCCAAATGATAGTGGAAAAACAAAAGAACAAAAGGAACGCATTTCAGAGAGCAGTTAAATGTGTTTTTTTTGCGCCAGTTATGGGCATTTCTCAGGACGTTGTGAAAGGCGAAAGATGATGAAGCAGGCCAATGCCGCATTAATAGATACCTCTTCAGATGAAGAAACTGAACAACAGAACGAATGCGACATCCAGAATGAAAGTGCGAGTGAGTTAGGTAATGCGGTAGAGATCATTAACACCATCACTGATAACACAAGTAACACCTGCAGAAAATTTCAGCTTGATACCACTTTGTTATGCGGCCACACAATCCCAGTGTCTACCGAAATGGCCAACGCAGCCTTAACATCAACAGGCAAGTTAAAATTTGCGACAGGTTTTGTTAATAACAAACAATGCACACTAATACGGGATAGCGGAGCGACTCTGGCCGAAATTCGGACACCTTTCATATCAGGACAAGTGCTATGCACAGTACTGGAAAATCCTTGCGCGGAAATTATTCTTGGGAATCTTCCTAACATAAGATCCTGCTCTGAAGAAGAAATCAGAGAATGGGAACAGAAAAACTGTCTCCAAAAAGCAAACAAGAATATACGTAGTCAGATGGGATAAAACAACGGTATAAATATATATTTAGCAGTATACAACATACGGAAGTAAAAATGTATCGAAATACACATGCAGAACAAGAATTGCAAGTGTACTTAAATAAGCCAAGACAATTTGTCTTGTTAAAACTCTCTTACACAGAGTTTTATATCTTGGTATCATATGGATACTTGAGAAGGGCGCGGTTGCAAAAACAACTAGAAACGTCACGGAACTTCGGTCAGATAAGCATGTTTAAGAACATAGAAGAGAGAGGAGACCTCTTCAGCAATCATCTTGAAGTGCTGTAAGGGAGAATACATGAGTTGTTGATGCAGATATATAGGTTACTAAGTTACTATCCACCAAACAACAAACACCTACTTCACGTGATCCTGTGACAGAATTAGTACAAAACTAATTACCATATAATAACCCATCAAAGCAGTGGGGAGGGGAACTCCTGTCACAGTCTCACATGAGGGCGGTATTAACATAAAGATAATAGAGAGTGGAGAAGGGATAGAACTCCAGCTAAAGGGAAAGAACCGAGTCACTCGAAGGCTCGAATAATCCAGAGCCTTCTCGAAGGACCGGTCAGCGTGTCCACAGCCCCGTGGACACCGATGGAGCCCGCTGATTGCGGGGTCCACGAGAAACTCGGAGAGAGTTACCACCCGTGTCGGATTGCGACACGTGTGGAAAGGCAGACACGGACTGGACATCGGAGAAGCAACAGGGCTTACCTTAAGGGGGACTTGATAGGTTAAAACCCAAGTGTATTTAGGGGTCTTACGCATACGTTAGATAGCTGATAGAGTTGTTGTACTGATCATGTATTATTGGTTTATTGTAAACTCTTGTGATACGCAATTCGAGGGTTGCTAGCTGCGAAAACCTTTCTTCGCCAGCTTAATGTAGCATAATATAAATAAATGATGTTCGATTGTATCTGAACGGAGTTTGTTGCCTGTATGAGCCCGGGTTTCATTCCCCTAGGTATCTAGGACGATGACAGTCGGTCGGCCGGCAGGCAGGCAGGCAGGTAGGCAGATAGATAGATAGATAGATAGATAGATAGATAGATAGATAGATAGATATATAGATAGATAGATAGATAGATAGATAGATAGATAGATAAATAGATAGATAGATAGATAGATAGATAGATAGATAGATAGATAGATAGATAGATAGATAGATAGATAGATAGATAGATAGATAGATAGATAGATAGATAGATAGATCCCCGCCAGAAGCCGGGCTTTGTCAGCTAGTTTATTTATATAATCACATTTCATGAAAGAACCCCCATTTGGAGACACCTCTGAATCTTCGCGCTGTTTGTTTCAAAACGGAAATCACGTGAAAATTTCAAAATCTGCCGGGACGTCTCTTGGTGAAGCTGTAATACTGTTAAAATCATGGACGTAATCTCTAAATCGTAATTAATATACCGCATATAAACTAACTTTGAAATCTGCCGTAAAATCTCCAGAAGAAAAATTTTTTTGTTCGGTGGATATAATGATAAGGTTATATACTAAATCTCATCATTTTCCCTCAGTTGGTTACTGAGATATTGAATTTTATATTGAGGCAACAACAAAAAAAACACACACAATAACTTGGATGCCTCCTTGACTTTCTTCATGGCTTCGTCAATATCTCGCTGGGAGGCTTCATTCATTTTTCCTGTCGGCTTCACAATGCTTGTCTTGGAGTGCTGGACACTAATTGTTTTTCCCTGAAAGACCACATTGTTGTATGACAAAGACTGGGCCACTGACCGCTGGTCAGTAACCTCTATGTATGCCGCTCTGGCCCAAGCACGTTCATCTCCAGCCAAGTGAATGTGCTTGATTTCTCCCACCTGAGAGAAGAAACTCAGCGCCATTTCTGCTGTAATCTTGGGGTCACGATCACTAACATACACTGTACACCTGATCTCTTCTATTTTACTGGCATCTGTAGACATTGACAGCGGTGAATACTGGGGCAGCACTACAGAGATCAATCGGTGGTCACACGTTGTATGGTACAAAAGATTTCTACGTTGTGAAGAGAAACATGAGTAAGAATGTCAGGTCGACCATTAGGGAAGTCGTTAACATCGTGCACGGAGCTTGCAGTGTTGAAACATTGCATATATTGCATTAACAAGTATATTCAATTTTAGCAGTAAAAGTATTCATTCTTTAGAATATCAAATTATCGTGTTAACTCTGAGTAGGTAGTGTCATTAAATTAAACATTTAACAACTGATGTAACTAATTGCTTCTTTAGAAAAAAGTTGGCGAGTTATGTCCCTTGCAAACAATAAAATAAATATTATGTTCCCGTGAAAAGGAAGTATTTGTCTCCCCTTGTATCAACACGCACAACTTATATCTTAACATAGCAAAAACAAAGATAGTGCATACAGACAAAAGCTACTATGGAGAAAGAAATATACGTTAATGGGGAAAAATTGGAGGTGGAGGAAAATTTTGAATATCTTGGGTCACTGATTACCAACAATGGTGACACAATGACAGAAATTAAACGGCGACTATCAATTGCTCTTCAAAGACTAAAACAATTGAATAAATTATGGAGTGAATGACAAAAATTAGATTTTTAAGAGCATGCATCTTTCTCATTGCAACATACGCCTGTGAGACATGGACACTTACTAAATAAGCTGAACAGCGCATAAAAATCACGCCTTGGAATATAAATGTTATAGACGAGTTCTAAGAATATCTTGGGTAAAGAAAAGAACAAATGCAACCATAATTCAAGAATTGAATATTGAAGAAGGTTGGCTATTAAAGACGATAAAACAAAGAAAATTGAAATATTTTGGTCACTTGAAACGTCACGAAAGTTTGGAGAGAACAATAATGGAAGGATATATGCCTGGGAAGAGAGGAAGAGGAAGGCCAAAGAGAAGATGGGTGCAGGATGTGGCGGATGATCTCCAGATGGGTGTATCAGACATTTGCTTATGATCGAGAGGTTTTCCGGAAGGTTGTATTGGCAGCGAGGTTCTGTAAAGGACATGCTACTGAATGAATGAATGAATGAATGAATGAATGTAACAACACATGTCATCAATTATAGGAGGCTGCAGGAAAATACGGTTAAAGACGAATTCAATCAAGAAATCAAAAATCTACATAAGAACATCCCTGATTACCACTCAAGCGTAGATAAGGAATGGATATGTTTCAAGGCTGCCATCCTCGACACCCTGGAAAACAAATGTGGAACAAAGAAAGTAGTAAATAGGAAAAGAGCGCTGCAGAAATACCAAAAGGCAAGGACAGACGAGAATTTTGAAGCATATAGGAAATTCAGAAACGAAGCAAACAGAGCAGTAAAACATGCAAAAGAAAAGGAGTGGAAAAGATTCTGTCAAACACTCAGTCCAGATACACCAACCACAAAGGTGTGGAAACAAATAAAAGCTATTCAAGGAAATAAAAAGACCAGACCCCTCTGCTGTGTGTCCACCGTGACGAGGTAGAGGGGCTTGCCCGTTCCAATGACCCCAAGAGCTATGCTTACGGTAGCACAGCTACTGGTAGGGTCACCCTTGTCGGACAGGTCAAGGGAGAGGGACCAGACGAAAAGACACACAAACCTGCTGTCCTTGTAGGTAGACTGGGGACAGTCAAAGGCTAGGGAAAACACCCCTAAAAATGCTTGTCGAAATCGGATGTATTGAGCCACAGGCTTGATAAAGTAGTGCAACGTAACTTGATTTATGATGTCACAATTTAAAATTAATCGTTATGGTGCTAATCCCGCGAAGTCCCATCAGGAGGTGAT
Organism: Cepaea nemoralis; assembly: GCA_014155875.1. Taxonomy (NCBI): domain Eukaryota; kingdom Metazoa; phylum Mollusca; class Gastropoda; order Stylommatophora; family Helicidae; genus Cepaea; species Cepaea nemoralis. The sequence goes on along the minus strand of JACEFZ010024255.1, from coordinate 280,152 downwards.
AGTGTCGGGCCCCCTGCCTCGAGGGGTCCACCCATGACTACTGGTGGTCACCTTCCCGTGTGCTGTGGAGTCAAGGCACAGAGGAGTAGGTTAAGAGCTATTGACCAAACACCCCGGACACTCAACATACTACAGTGGAATGCCGAAGGAGTTTATAACAAGAAAGTCTCCTTAACACAGCGTCTTCATAAAGATAGAATAGATGTGGCATGTATTCAAGAGACACACCTCAATGCCAATCGCAAATTCTCAGTCAGAGGATACCAGGCCACACGTTTTGACCGCGAAGGACACAAAGGAGGAGTTCTAATACTTACACGAAATACAATACCTTGCAGCGAAGTATCTGTGATCTCTGACAACCAAACGGAAATTATAGGTGTTGATATAATGATAAAGGATGTGAAAATAAGAATTTACAATCTGTATAGCCCAGCAGATAAGGACCTTACACTCTCAAACATGAAAATAACTGACACATACTGCATTGTTGTCGGAGACTTTAATAGCCGTTCAGAAGATGAGGATACCCAGATACTGACAAAAGAGGAGATGAAGTGGAGGACTGGGAAATAGACTCAAATCTCCATCTACTCAACAAAGCGGATGACACACCGAGGTTCTACTCCAGAAGATGGCTTACCACTTCTACTCCAGACTTAGCTTTCTGTACAGGAGACATCCTCCACAAAATCTATCGCCATGTGCTTGACCAATTAGCAGGTAGTGACCACAGACCAATCAAGCTTGTAATTCCACAGGAGCAAAAGCCTTTGCCCCGCTGGAATTACAAACGAGCAGATTGGGACAGATTTGCCATACTAACAGACACATATTGTGAAAACATAAATACACGATATGACAACATGAAGCAAATGGTAGAAAGTCTAAACAGAGCAATAATACAGGCGGCCACTGAGTCTATTCCTAGAGGAGCGAGGAAAAATTACAAACCATACTGGACTGAAGAACTACAAATTTTGGAAGACAAAGTTGTAGATGCCAGGAAGACAGCAGAGAGAGAACAGACAACTGAAGGGAACATCTCTCTCAAAGCTATCTCAGCAAAATATAAAAGAACAGTAAATCAAACAACAAGAGATTGTTGAAGGGGGAAAAAAAACACAAAAAACCTGAATTTTTATAGGGATGGAAACAAATTATGGAAACTAGTGAAAGCCATGAACAATGAAGGACCTAGAAACAAACAAATAACAATTAAACAAGGAAATGCCTTGCTTACAGGAAAAAAGGCTGCAAATGCACTAATGGAACACTATGCCAGTGCAAACCACATTGATATTACAACCAAATAGGAGAAAGCAATCAAAGACAACCATTGAAGAGAGAATACACGTTTGCAGAGCACGCGCCTACCTCAGAGTCAACGCAAACACACAAGATCCACTGCATAGTGAAATTATGAAGGTAAAGGGCAGTAGGTTAAAAAGAGGACGGTCGTGGAAGGGTCAAGCCGAAGACATTCTTCAACAGGCGTGTTCACTTGAGGACTTAGAACCTGGCGAGGAGTGGGTACAAGTGCCAACAGATTTCTGCACATCCTTTTCAGTTTGTATCCAACTAGATAGAAAATGCAGACAAGAAAATCCGCCTGCTGTGGAGGCTGAAGTACAAGCGTTGATTTTCGAGAATTCGCTAGACAGTGATGCTGTCATCTACACAGATGGGTCGGTCGTCCGACATGTGAGAAGCTCATGGGCCTTTACGGCCCAATTCTCAACCCTTGGAAAATAAAGATTTACTTACTTACTTACTACTACTTACGGCTCGGGCCGGAGGGAGAATTGTGAAGGAGGTCTCTGGTGCTTTCACTGAAACCACAAGTAGCCTGACTATGGAAGTCATGGCACTAAGTAAAACAATACCATGGCTCGAGACACAGACATTCACTAGGGCATGTTTCCTTAGCGACTCAATGAACATGATCAAGAGGATAGAGGAGGGGTCGATCCGAAGAGAATGGTTGCTGCCTCTGGAGCGGTCTCGGCTGGCAAAGATTAGTTTCATCTTCGTGCCAGGCATGCGGGAGTACAAGGAAATGAGCGGGCTGAAAAGCTCGCAGGTGAGGCTACGGTGGAGGGCGGACGCGCCATGGACCAGGCCGACATTCTGAATGCTCTACGAGAAGTAAGACTTTTGCGTGAACCAAGTGATGACTGTGAATCTACAACCATGGCCAGACTGCGAGAACAGCAAATTAAAAGAGGGGTGGCCAAACAAGAACACTACGCAGGAAGCCAAAGAAGATTGATAAACCAACACAGAACTGGTGTCGTTAGCCGCTACACGCTGCGGGATTTGCTGAGGAGGGGATCCGAGCACTTATGGACTGAATGGTTCGATGTGCAATGAGGATGATCTTTCGACTAACTAACGATTGAACGATTGCTCATGGAATTTTGCTTAATTACCTACTGTAATGGATATTGAGATTACTTGTTGGGGAAAGAGCACACGATGATGGTGATGATATGATGCACTTGTGAGCCGAGTCTGGTCTGAAAGGGGTGAAGTCTGGCATTGTTGTGTGAGTGAGAATGGGAGGAGACATTCATGTACCAACATAACACCCATTGGAATTGATGTTTGGTCTGCTAATTGGTTATTTGCCATTAGTTTAATACTATTGCATAATGCAGTTATAAATGATACCTATCTTCCATCTGCCTCACAATGCTTGCTCATGTTGCTATTTCACAAGGCTTGCTCATGATACTTGTCTCACAATGCTTGCTTCATAGTGCCTGCTTTAATGTGTCTGTTCCTCATTGTGCCCAGGTCTACTGTGGTTAAAATATGTGAGAACTTAGACATATAAAATGCTTGTAATTGTGTAAGGCTACCCCTGTCTCAGCATATGGGCTTGTGACTACCACAAATAAAGGGGAATAATGAAAAGGTATCAACCGCAGTCCATCAGAGTGGAATCCACTCCATCACCAATATTGGGGTGTTGGTGTCTGGGTAACACCCTCCCCTTTACACCCCATCTCCATCTATGTATATTGATATTTGATATAACATTGTCTTTGAACAAATGTAAAGCTAATGTTGTATTTTTTATATATCAACAGAGAACAGGGATGGTGGAGAGGCCCTCTTCTTTATGGGGACATACAAATGGGAGTCCCCACTTCAGGAGTACAACTCCTTTGAAAATGTTGAAACTATGATGTATCAGTAACCACAATGTCTTCAGGAAAATGCCAGCATAAATCTGCATCTATATTTGCCAAAACTGAAAGGCACTGAAAGGGTCTCAATTTAAACCCAAACACAGGATGGGCTCTGTTATCAATGTTGCAGGAATTACCTTCAAGATAAGAAGTGAAAATCCTTTTCAAACGGATTAACCTCCTGGACTCAGTTGTCTCAGACAGGCATGATCAAGATGACTGCTGTGAACCTGAGACTTACCATTATTTTCCCTGGGACTGTAGCAGCAGTACTATCCAGGAAATATTTACCTCATCTCATTAATAGTTGTGGTGTACCGAGGAGAATATAATCCCAACTTACTTGTTCATTTCATTGTAACTGGATTAAATTCAGACTTACAAGCAGGAACCAGAATCCTGTATTTTATCCTCATTCAGAAAAATGGTTTGGGGGAGACGTGTAGAATGCTGCAGTATAGTCGAGCTATTTTTCTACCGACTGGATGGTATGCAGACTGTTAGGTATTGTTTAACCCCAGTCGCCAGCTTCTCGGCCAGTCTACTCACCATTGAGAAGCCATGATTATCTGTTCACAGACTGTTCACAGGAGGGATTAGACTTATATGGGAACCTTGATGGGAAAGCTGCAACCTGGGACCTTCCCAACACCACTTCAGGTGATAATAGGATGTTTATGGACCAGAATGTCAGTGTGTCCCTATGTCTGCCCCATACTAGGAAGTCTACCAGTGTTTTACTCTCAGTGACGGTTGAAGGCATAATTCATGATGTACTTGAGTTGTGGCGCAGGAGGAGTTTATAGATTTGATGTGTGATGGAGGAGAGTTATTTTGTTTATATTTGTGGCCTGTTAGTTGGTTTTTAAAGTGTTGGAACGTGGGGTTTTTCTTCATTGTTTTACACTGCATATAATTGTTTGTTCGAAGTGCAAACTGTAAACAAGATAGAGCCTGGGTCCTCACTTGATCCCTGCAGTTCATTAAATAAAACCTGATTGTGTTGAAAACAGTGTTGTTACGTACATGTCTCAGGTGAATGTCTTGTACAAATGTTGTCAAGTACAATTCCTGGTGCATGTCTTGTTCAACTGTGGTTGATGTCAGTGAAATGTGAAGGTTGTGTAGAAATGATGTCCAGTATCTCTCATGATGTATGGCTTGTTCAGTTGTTGGTGTAAACATTTCCATCTGAATGTATGTCCAACTTTTGTCAAGAACCTGTCATGTAGATGTCTTGTTCAACAGGTGTTTAGTACAGTTATTGTTGATGTTCATGTTCACTATGGGTGAGTCCTAAAGTCATAATGTCTAATTGTACAGTTGACATATGTCACTTTGACAACTATAATTAAGGGGAGATCTAATGTGGCCGACTGAAAGCACATTGACAACACTATGGTGAGAGAACTAATTCCTCGGTTGTACAGGGGCGAATAGTCCAGATCTCCTTATGGCCTTTGAGGGGACCTTTTCCTTCTTTTATAAATTTTCTGTGTAGATACTTGGGCTTAGATGTAGGAATCTCACAGTGGGGGTTCTGAGTCAGGAAAACTGGTTCCTCTAAAGGGCTAAGCGGGAATGATTTTTCTATCTCATTTGAGATGGCTCTAGACAAAACTTGCCAAATCATACCTTTTATCTTCTCTATCTATTATACAAGATATATTTACAGTGACCACTTCTAATTGGGTCCTCTGTTTTCTCCTAACATGCCACAGTCATCTTTGGTCACACCGTGACCTGGATAAATCACACGTGCCATTCATGGCCTAGCCATAGAATGTTCTTATTCGGTGAAAGCTGGGTTAGGTAGTCTCTGGGCCGGACCTTCAGACTAGGTCTAACGTGTCTGAAGGAGACCTCTCAGGCGGAAACCCAGCGTGCTGCTCTAAATCCAGGGAGTTCGCTGAATCACTGGCTTCTGGTACTGGCTTGGCTCCACCTTTCTATCTTCTGTACAGACTGGGTTGATGCTTTACACTAGAAGGCTGACCCTTTATCAAAGAAAACATCCTCCTTACTCGCCATAGTATCTGTCGAGAGTCTCCAAACTCTATGAATCGTCCTTCCAGTCGAACAACAATCACAGACTATCACTAGTTCCCAACACAACCTTGGATTCTGTAGCAAGTCTTGCGGTCCAAGAGAATTTGCCACTTTTACGTGGGCCTTAACGTTCTCAGAGATTTCGTGATCTCCTCACGAGGAAGTCAAATTCCTCTAGTTATGATCATGCAAACTAGAAAAGAAATCACTACAACAGACCTTCTAGAAGAATTTTTAGAAAGATACTGAAAGGGGATCTCCCATTGGAGTTTCTGCGGCTAAATATAGCATGGTGATTCCCCGTCATAAACAAGACTGAGGCCAGCTAATGGCTATTTGTGACACTACTTCTAATAGCACTGGACATAATTTTTCATGTGAATTAGCTTTCCCTATTACGAGTATCCCATTCAGACTTCAGAGGTTCTTGTAATTTACGTCCCCAAGTCAAGGACGAGAGTCAACATTTTAGTCCAAATGTGCCGATGTAGAGGTTGGACTCCTTACCTCGGCATCAACACACCGGGTGTTTAAGAACTAGCGTTTCTATCCATTCAACCATGCTGACCTCCTCTTTTCTCATTATCAGAATCAGTGCCAAACAAAAAGTAGGCTTGGACAAAACAAAAATGAATTGCGGAAAATGGGAAGTAGGGGTGAGTCACAGTTATAAGCTAAAAGTTGGTATTATGGTAGCAGACATGTATTTTATATCAACTGAATGGGAGTTGCATAGAGAAAACTACTATATACTATATAAACCCATGCCAGATACGGGAAACCACTTCGGACGATTAATCATCCCATGCCAGATACGGGAAGTCGCTTCACACGATTAATCATTATTTAGCAGATACGGGAAATCGCCCCAGACGATTAATCATTCTATAGCATATGCGGGAAGTCGTTTATGTCAAATAGTTTGGCCATGCAAGTAGATTACCATTCAACAGCATACCACAATAAGTAATGATGTACAGCCCAGACGGAAACAGAGGAAGAGGCCGACCACGTAAACGTTGGACGGAGGGAATAGCAGAGTCCATGGAAATATCAATACATGAAGCCAATAATCGGGCACTTTCACGATGTTTATACTTCACCTCGACACCGCAAAGTACAAGAGGAACATGATGAGATGAGATGAGAATCATTCCATGACAGAAAGGGAAACTCGATTCAGAAGAATAATCATCCCATGGCAATTAATCACTTATATGATCAAAGAACATTGTCTGTTTGTTTCTTTGTTGTGATTGTGTATGCTGTTCTGCTTTCACTAACCTCTTCCAGGCAATACCCGCAGCCTGGCTATCGAGGTCATGGCAGTATATGAAGCAGTAACCTACCTAGAGAAACAGATTTCCACTCATGCATGATTCTCAGTGACTCAGTGAGCATGTTAACTTGTCTAGGGGATTTAATTTGATTCTCTATTATTTTAGCCACTCGAGGTGATCCTGGAACTCTTTCATAAACACAAGAAAGAACATACTTCACTCCTGTTTATAACTGTATTCATGAGTACATCTCCAGTCTCACTTATCACCTTATAAAGTTTATAAACAATATAAAATGACACAAAGTAGTGCAGCTTTACATAACAGAATTAAGACACATACAGCCTACCTACCTACATCACGTATATTACCAGTGGTTGGATCTTATGCAGCCCCAATAACTCAAGCACTGGGCGATTTGATCTTTAAATATGTTGTATAACAATCAACCAACTGACTATTTCAAAGGGAACAGTATGAGTGTAGCGTCGTACTTGTAGACCGACCTACTCCGCATACCTCATGTGGTATGTCGCAGGCACTTTTCCTCTCTCTCTCTCTCTCTCTCTCTCTCTCTCTCTCTCTCTCTCTCTCTCTCGCTCTCTCTCTCTCTCTCTCTCTCTCTCTCTCTCTCTCTCTCTCTCTCTCTCTCTGTCTTCTTACATATACTTTGCACATGCCCACATACACCAGCATTTTGTCTGTTGAGTGGTGTCTATGTATGTATGTGCGTTCACGCATATCAGTCCACCCAGACTTTAGGACTCGCCCCTATAATAACATATAGGTTACATAATGGGGTTTTTGGTTAGTACCACCATCAAGCTTGCGCGCCTCATGCTTCGCTAGTACAATCCACTGTGATTGCTCAGATACCCTTACCAGACCAGTTACAGTCCTGCTCTCCTGCCCCGCCCCCTTCCTTCTATGTGCTCACTGAACCGTAACACCTAGCACCGGGTATAAGAATACATCGGAGATTTTCTGAGTTGCTTACAGATCCGAACTGTGAGGTGAGCATGAACATTCTTTCTATTAACATTTTTTTCAATTAACATTTTCTTCAATTAACATTTTTTTTTCAATTAAAATTTTTTTCAATTCTCATTTTCTCTTCATTGCTTTCATTTTTTCATGCTTTTGTTCTTCTCGTCCTGTCGTCACCTTCTGATGTAGTCACAGGAGATCTCCTTGACTGTATGTTGCGTTTGTGAATGTGTTTATTTGCTGATGAAGGCTAATCGCCGCAACGTCCTGTATGTGTCTTAATTCTGTTATGTAAAGCTGCACTACTTTGTGTCATTTTATATTGCTTACACTCTCACAGCTTTACCGCATTTCCACCTAATTTTATAAAGTTTATAGAGTGCTAGAAGAGATTGATTGTTCACAACATCTAAACAACTACTGTTGAACAGATACCACATTTACTTGATGTACACATCAACAATTTTGAACAAACAGTTCAGGTATTCAATCAAGATCTGTAGTAACATATATATGTGTAATGACCACAATGCATTTTCAGAACAGGCATGGGAATGATTTGCATTATCAAAACATATTAACCCCATTGTCCCAAGAAAAAAAACCAATGTTATTATAAACAACACAACAACCACAAATTGGGTCTACTATCCTTGATCCACCTTACATAATTAAGGTAAACAATGATCTAAGTACATAGAGCCCAACATATAAAACAGTTGTTTCTGACACCCTTTACAATTCTTATATTTAAAAATAATGAGTTGGTGTCAAAATACTCACTATACCATAACCTTCATTGAAAAATAAAGCTACTGACCTTTTACATCCATGGCATGGGGAAAATCACATATAGAAGCCACTAGTTTTAATAATTAAACTAATTATTTAATTACAGTCTATTTCCTTAGATGTTGCTGTCGGTTATTCTTCTCCAGTGCGAAGTAAATAATGTCCATATTTATCCGGGCAGACACAAAGGTACTCACCGTCATGTTCTCCTTACATTATGTCCACTGAAGTTGGCTGGTGAATATTTTATAATCCATAATCCAAGAATAGAATTATGCACAAGCACATATTCCCTCCGTTGGGCTGAATTCACGAATCCTCTGTTGCCAGTGGCTCGGTGCCATTGTGAAATTGACGCCTGGGTTGGTCATACCTTCAGGAGATGCATCTTGAGTCTTGGACCAAGGGTCTTCTCTATATCACCATATCCGATGAAAAGGATGCCGACCTTTCAGCTTCTCGGCTTCTATTATCCGAATCTCAATTATGTTCACAACGATTTTTCACCCATCTAGTCACCAGTCTATAATCTATTCCACAGTTGGTGGCATTTAGGCTGACATGGGACCCGCAAAGAGTTCTGATTCAGTATTTTCATTTCAGTGTAGACATACAATGCTGCGAGTCATTCATTTGTTTCATCTGGAAATATTTCCAGGATTTATCTGCTGCAGGCATGGAACTGAAGAATATTAACTCCAACACACCTGGGAGTTGATAACAATCAGATAATTCTTTTTGTTGCATGCGTAGAGGCATTTACTCCACTAGCTTCTTTCATATGGTCTTCTTGATGGTGTTGCGGTCTGAGATCTGGAGTTGATCTGGCTTATTTCAGCGTTGCGGTCTGAGATCTGGAGTTGATCTGGCTTATTTCAGGGTTAGTCAGTTGATATTAAGTGGGTACCTTGGTTGTATTGGCTTATGGTGTTTCAGTGTCTCTTCCCATTTGTTTGAAGTGGTGTTCGTATCTAGAACTTGGTGTTGAATCTGCCGCTGTATGACTGATTGAAAGATTATTCAATCCTGAACAGGAAACTGGGAATGTCCCATGGCTTCGTTGACCTCGCGGATTGATGGTGTACCAGGCGGTATCTCCCAGATGTAAAAGTAGGCGATACTCTGTTGTCGGTGTATTTTGAATATCCATTTATCTTGATGGACAATTAAATACAGAGATCCATCCTGGATATCCTGACAGAAGTAGAACTATCAATCGCTGAGTGTCTCTCTTCAACAGGTCTTTCGCTGGCTAGGCAGCGGATAAGCATAGCAGTCAACATTGCTGTTGTTCTAGATCCAGATTATGGTTAGGACAGGTTGCCATTTATCACTCTCTGGCTGTTGACCCAGGATCCAGTTTTAGTGATATAGTCCAACAAAATCCAACCACCACTTGCTTCTCTTCTACAGAAAAAGATGACAAAGAATACAACACTAGCACTAACCTACTGGGATATGGTAAAATGTTTACAACACAATTACAAACAAAAAAGGGGAAGGAGATAGGAGTGGCTTTCCACGTCCCATGTCCCTCCTCGCTTGTTGTAGAGCTTTCCTAGCTCTGATAGTGAGTGAGGTATCTTTTCACTCTATGTTTTGTTCTCAGATTGTTAATGGGAATTATTTGATGAGCGAAGCCATTCTGTCCATCCAACATGTTGATATTGCCTCTCTCTCTCTCTCTACTTGAAGAGAGTAGCCTATACATAATCTCTGTGGTTTCTTCTTCTTCTTCTTCTTTCGTTCGCTTGAAATATGTCTATAACTGCAGTGCTGTCTCTTGTATGAATTGAACTGTCTTTTTCAGTTCACACAGCGGTCCATAGAGTTTATCTTCCACTGTCGTCTCTCTAGGCCAGAAGGTTTGCCTAGATATGTTATATTTTGGGCAGTCTTGGAGTATGTGCTCTGCTGTCTGCGACGCCAATCCACATGTACACATGGCTGTTTCACCAATCTTGAATTTTGTATACATGTGGTTGCGTAATCTATTGTGCCCTGTTCTGAGGCGCAGAATAATGACTTGTTCTGGTCTATCCATAACGTGGTAGTCATCTTGAGCAGGTTTTGGTGGCTTTCTGACTGATTTGATCATTCTTTTCTTTTGGTGGTATGTTACAGGCACATCAGGCTGTTCTTCTTTGGCTCCTTCCTTAGCCAATTGATCAGCTCTGTCGTTCCCGGGTACTAGACAGTGGGATGGTATCCACTGTATGGTGACCTTATGCTGACTGCTAAGTTCAGAAAGTAGTGTCCTTAGTACTGGCAATTTCCCAGACAGGAGCGCCTCGAGTACTGATTTTGCATCTGTCAATAGCACCACAGGTTGTGTACCATTGCTGGTATTTAGTAATTTCTCTGTTGCTATCTTGATTGCCTCAATTTCAGCATCGTTGTTATGGCAGTACTTTCCTGTCGGTACTCTAGCTGTGTCCCTGGTATTATTTGGGTATTCTATGTACACTCCCGCTCCTCCATTTCGAACAGCATTTTGTGCTGACCCATCTGTGTAGACTCGGATCCAGAGGTCCTGTGGGTATTCTTCATCAAGGAAGCTGAGAGTGGCTGTTCAGCGCTGCACACTGTTCTGATCTTCCTTGTCAAATATTCCTCTCACTTTTGTCTGGATTTGTAATAATAGTCTATGCTCATCTTTCTATGGAGTTCGCTCTGGAATAGTTGTTAGGGGGATACCAACTGTGGGCAGATCGGTGGTTTCTCTGCAGAGTCGTTTGGCCTGGTGGATAAAACTACTTCTTTTCAACCACCCCATAGCTAGGTTTTCAAATCTGTTCTTCATAGGGTAGCCTGGCAATCTTGAAACTTTTCTGCTTGTATTAGCGTTTTCGTATCTCTGCGCTCACTCAGTGCTTGTGTCCTCCCCATCTTCTCCATTTCCACTATATGGGTTGATCTCATCCCTCCTGTGGTGACTCTAAGTGCTTGATTTTGCACTTTGTCCAGCTCTTGTAGTGTGGTTTTTGCTGCCGAACACCATGCAGTTGACCCGTATTCCAGGTGTGGTCGTATGCTCTGTTGATAAACTTTGCTAAGTATTTTCCCACTGGCTCCCCATGTGGTTCCACTTAGCTTTCTCAGGATGGCTATTTTCCTTCTGGCTTTTGCTACTGCTTTGTTGATGTGCTTTCTCCATGTCAACCTGCCATCAAATGTTACTCCAAGGTATGTTGGTTCTTTATCTTCTCGTAGTGGTGTTCCATTTATCTGGATGGTCCCTGCCTTTTGTTTTGGAGAGAGGGTAAATAGGGTGGTGCTGCACTTGTCAGTGTTTATGCTGACACACCATCTATTTGCCCATGCAACAAATGTATCTACAGCGCTTTGTAGTAATCTGGTGGCCACTGATGCATGTTCATTTGTGCTCCATAGAACCAGGTCATCGGCATACATTGCGGCTTTAATTCCATGCCGTAGATTAGCAACGAGATCATTGATGAAGATTAGAAAGAGTGTGGGGGACAATACTCCGCCCTGGGGAACTCCGTGACGCAGTAGTACTTTCTTGCTCTTTAGTCCGTCTATCTGTACTCGGGCTCTTCTGTTGTGCAAGTATGCTTTCACCCATTTGTACATTCTTCCATTGACTTTGCAGTTTCTCAGTTTATTCATCAGACCTTCTTTCCAGACTTTGTCAAAGGCTTTCTTCAAATCTATCTATGCCGCAAGCACCAGCTTCTTCTCTTGGAATGCATCCTCAATTTCTTGAGAGAGGTAGGTTGTCTGATCTTCCGTAGAGTAGCACTGCCTAAAGCCAGCCTGCTGTGGCACAAGGATGTTTTTACTTTCAATGTACCACTGCAGTCTGTGATTGATGATGCGCTCCAATGTTTTGCAGAGACAGCTGGTGAGGCTAATTGGTCTGTAGCTAGAGGCAATGGAACTATCTTTCCCTGATTTTAGGAGGGGTATCATGATTGCTTCTCTCCAGGCTTGTGGAACACTGCCTAAGGTCCAACTGTTATTGAAGATCTGCAACAGCTTTGCTTTGGCCTCTGTTCCTAGGTTCCTGATCATTTCATTGGAGATACCATCAGCTCCTGGTGACTTTCTCATTTTCAGTTTTGATATGGCTAGCTCCAGTTCGCTGATTGTGATGGGTGCCTCCAGAACCTCATGTACTATTTCCTTCTGTCCTGTATGTTGCCGTTTCTCTTGAATCTCTAGTTGTTTCTCTGGACTGATTTTGATATTGTTATCTTGTGCGAATGAGTCCGCAAAATGGTCAGCTGCTTGCTTTCTTATTAAGATGTTTCCATCTTTATGTAGTGCAATTTTTGAGTTTCTCCCTGTGCCCTCATCGTTAAGTTGTTTTATTAGCTTCCACAATTTCCTTGTGTCTCTTTCAAAGTTCAGAGACTCTGTTTTTTCCTGTCAGCTTTTCCGTCTAGCCTGCAGCTTGGCCCTTTGAAATTTGGCTTTTGCATGCTGGAATTTATTGTGGTGCTCTTGGCTGGGTGTGGCCTCTGTTTGCTTTCTACATACTTCCACATCATTATGCAACTGTTCCAGTTCACTACGCCAGTAGGGTTTATATTGTTTACGGGCTCCTCTTGGTACTGTTTCTCACGCTGCCTGTAGTATGCATTTCCCAAACTCTTCAACTACTTTATTTATGTCTTTCTAAGTGTTCAGGTTTCTAACCCGTATGCTGGTGCGATGCTTGTACACTGCCCAGTCTGCTTTCTTGTAGTTCCACCTCGAGAGGGTGCTGCTTTCACTTACAAGCTCATTTTCTACAGTTAGAAAGACTGGTCGATGGTCACTGCCACCTAGTTGTTTCCCAACAATTCGTGTAATGTTCCACTCCAGGTCTGGTGAATGAAAAGCCAGGTCAGGTGTAGTTGTAGAGTGCCATGATCTCGAGTAGAAAGTATGTGGGTCGGACGGTTTGTTAACAAAGATGAATCTATTCTCATCCTGCCAGTCTTCCAGTCTCTCTCCTCTCTGGTCCATGTGATCATAGCCCCAACTCTGCGAGTGGCTGTTGAAATCGCCGCACACAATCATTTTTTCTGTTAATGTTAGTGTGTCCAGTGCCCGTGGACGGTCACTTGGACAGTAGTAATTGATCAGATGTAGGTCTGTATAGCCTGTTTTAAGTTTAAGTGTCTGATACTCAGCCTCTTCCATATAGACTTCGATTTGGGAAGCAGTGATGTTATTTTTTACAAGGGTAAGTATCCCACCTTTTCGCCTGTCCTTTCGGTCAGATCGGTAACACTGGTAGCCTCTGATTTTGAAGGCTATATTTTCGTTGAGGTGAGTTTCTTGCAAGCAACATATGCTTACTTTTTCTTTGTCCAGGATGTTTTCTAATTCTACTTTTTTGTTGCTGACTCCCTTCGCATTCCAGTGCATTATTTTAAGTCTTAGTTTAGTATGGCCAGCTGTTCTATTCGCATGTCCCCTGGCTCCACAGAACATCTGAGAAGGACCTCCAGTAGTTGGGGTTGGACCCTTTCGAGACATAGGGCCCGGCACTGCACCTGCCTGGGGGTCCAAAGCAGGGCGAGCACCATAACGTTTAGCAGCAGTCGACATATTCCATTTTGCGTAATTGCGTGGCATCCTGATTTCTGTGGTGCGCCTCCTGGCTCGTTGCCTCCGTCTTCAGCACCTTTCCTTTGCTAGAGCAGACTGTGGTCTCACTCGAGTTTAGATGTGTACACACGCACACACGTGTCTGCACATGCATGTATGTGTATACACATCTAGAGCACACTGGTTATTTTCCGGCGCCAGATACTAGCCGTCGCCCCTTCTCCTGTTAGTTAAAACAGTTCCGCCACGTGAAGGCCAGGAGTTGGACTTTTGCTGCAGAGGTTATGTATTCACGAGCCATTGGGGTATTTAAGCAATGTTGGGCGCTCACCCCAACACTGCGCCCCGGCTACATACAGCAATTTGGAAACTCACATGAATAATATGACAATGTTATTACTTTTTTTAATGTTCTTAAATACAGAGTTGAATTTAGCTAAGTATTTAAATATTAATTAATTTTCATACCTACAAATTCTGTTTCATGCGCACACAATTTATATGTTTATTCTCTTGTGTATTATTACAAATTTGCTGCAGTTGTAAGACTGCTCTATAATCAAAATCTCAAAGACATTGACTTAGACTTAGAAGCTTTCACATTTCTAGCATGCAATTGCCAGCTTTTTTCCCGTTTATTTTACTTTTGAAAACTTAATGTATATAAATTTAATTTTTCAAAATAACTACTAAATATCGTTTGTGAGATATAGGCCTACTGAAGATTTAATCATTTACTTCGCATAGTCTACTATACAGCTAAGTGCAAGTACAATCTGCTATATAACTAAGTGTAAATGCAATTTGGCATGTTATAATGAATATAAATTTTTAAAATACCCAAATTTACAAAATGGTATAGAGTGACATCTTTGTATATTTTTTACTATCTCGTGAATGTTAGTCAATACTTATTGCTTTGTATTTATTTATCTATAATTGTCTTTTTATCTTGTAAAAACCAGTCAATACTTATCTATGTATTTATGTATCTATTTTTGCCTGTGATGGCAATAAGAATTTAGTTCTCTCTGCTAGTGAAAAAGGTGTGTAATAAACTAAGAGTATTATCATTAGGTATATAATAATAATAAGTAAAAACATATACTAAAACTCTATTCTATTTGTTTAATAACACAAAACAGTAAGTGCTAAAGAGTTGATGGCCCAATTTCCGTAAAGCCAAAAATAAAATAAAACTGCTTAATTTTCTTTTATTCTCATGTGTCAATCTCCAATTGTGTGATTTAATCAATAAATAGTGTGTTTATAATATACAGATGTCCTTTGAGTATCAATACATATGAATGTGATCTAACAAATGATGAAATTTAAATTTCAGAATTGCTTTTATACAAAACAATAAATAAAATGCTAACTCAGACAGTGCAGGTTGAGTATCATCAATCCACAATTCTAAAATCCAAACTATTACTGAACTTGTAGCTAAAAACAACACGCTAAAGAACGTGTTGGAGAGCTGATGTCAAATCATTAGAGAACAAGGGGAGGGGTTCCTTGTAGTGATGTGGTTACATCTGTCTCATGCTAAGTAAGATCATTGGTTCATGTTTTTGTCTGTCATTTGATTCTAAAGTGCATTTTTTTTGGGGAACCCTTGGAGGTTGTTGCCATAGATACAGAATTTGTGTTCTGTGTTATGCTTTTGGCAGACGACTAGCTGCTCTGCAGAGAGAGAGATTGAGATTTGAAGGATAAAACCTGATGCAATGAAATCAATTATCTTGCCTTTTAACCCCCTTTTCAGAGAACAAGAATTAATATACAAGATAATAGTCTGGCTTTTAAAGCAACAAATCTTTAGAGACAAAGGACACTAGAGGAAAGCATTTAAAGTGCTATCCAACATAATATGACTTCTACATCTTTGTGGGATCTATTACTTGGCCAATCAGTCTCTTCCCTTCTTGTTTTCCAAGATGGCAATTACATACATTTAATTTTTTCTTGCATTTAATTTCATTTTTTTTTTTAAATTTTGTCAATAAAAATAGGATTCTTTTTAAAATTAGAGGAACATTCCAAATTGTAACATTCTTAGTTACTAGAATAAAAGATTTGAAAATAAAAATCGTTAATGTAAGCATTCTTGGTTCTGAGAGTGCCAGATGATAGATACTCAACCTGTATGTCACTATTTTTATTTTCTTTGATTAATGTTTACATTCTAACCTTTGTTGAAACTTACTAAACTTAATTGACATTACATAATACACTGCTACTAAATTAATCCTCCCTTATGTCATATTCAGTTTTCCAAAGATCACCTCATCATTTTCAAGTGTAGTTTCAAATACAAGAACTGATGACCACTTTTGTGCAAAAAATCCCCCAAAAAACAACCCATGTACTCATCACAAATATACTGATATGGCAGCTCCATTATGTACATAATGTTACAAAAGAAACCACACTTGAATCAACACATGGTTCATTCTACGAGTCAAGCAGCCTACCAGAGGCTGGGCTGTACTTGTGGTTCTGATGCAGCAGTTCAGGTTTCTTGCTTGTGAGGTTGCATAGGAACCAATAGTTCTGAGTGCTGAAATAAATATTGAGCATAACTCGATGAATGTGACTAGCAGGTGTGAAAAAGTTCTTTATGTAAGGGAGGGAACTTCTTTTCAAATTCTGCTGGAGATTTCATCTTGATCATCTTCAGAAACTTCAGGTGTGCTTCATTGATTTTGTGGAAAGCTGGCACCAGATTTATCACTGACTTCAATGTTTGTTCCGCATCTTGGTGGCTCTCCTTCAACTTCAAGTAAAGTGACTGAATAAACAGCTGCTGTAGAACATTAACTGCTGTCTGATTTTTCAAGCCTTGTCGTTCTGGACTAATGATAAGGATTGCAGTAAAGAGTCCAATTTCTCCATCGTTTAGACCAAGTGGATTGAACTGATTTGCAACATCAAAGAACTGGTCTAAAAAGGGACCCATTGGCATACTTTGCACCATGTTTCTTGATGCCTTCATCTGAAGAGTTGGGTCAAGCATCTCCTCTTTAACATGATCTATAAGGATGCAGAATCGTGCCACCATGACTTCAAAGCAGCCCTGTTTGATCAGTTTAATTTTGTCTTCTTGGTCAATTTCAGAGCAGCCAGGCAGTTTTGTGCAGAACTTAATGACTTTTGTCATCTCTGGCAACATGGCACCCATAAAGTGCTGCCACAGGTTGGAACCATTGACTGACAGTGAGGACATGTCCGGCATGTCAGCCAATTCCCTCCGTATCCGTTCATTGGCTGCCTGCACATTAGCAGATGTATTTATAGTCGTATTCATGTGAGCATCGACAATAGTTCCTGTTGCCAGATCAATCAACTGCTGTTTGGAGTCAGCCAGCCGCTCACGAAACTCTGATATAATCTGTGCAATGTCAATTGTGTTATTTGCATTTGTATCAGGTACACTGGTTCTGGCAAGGGATGGATCCACATTTCTCTGTACTTCATCAGTCAGAATATTTATCATCTCTGGCCACATGGCATGGTTGAGACAGAAACAAAGAGCTGATCCACAACTCTGGTGATCGAGAGAGATGGCAAAACATGACCTCTGTGGTTTCTAATGCCGCGTCTTCCTTCCGTCACTATAATCAGCATTAGGCCAAAGCTCTTCAACATTGTCTTCTAAATTACTGACCTACACAGGTTTCATACATCATCTCATGTTTCCACAGGAGTCACATTACAATGTGTATTTCCCACAATAAAGAGTAACAATCAGGACAGAATGATTTATGATTCTCATAACAGAGAAAACCATCATGTACATTTCTCTGATATTAAGTTCATGATAATCATACATAATAATGATGATGCAAGGAGCCTATGTTTTTGGATTTCCTCATGGATTAATCCATAAACTAAAACATAAATTGTTTTCTCCCACTGCTTACAGCAGCACGGGGTTAGTGAACGCTGTGATATATTTTGCCAAGTGCTGCTATTTTTTAAGAGAATTTCTTATCTATTAAAAATTATTTATGCAGTCTGATACGTGTTCGGAACATATAATATTATTCCTGGTGTCTATCACCCTTGGTGCGGTGTGACTCAAGGCTTGGTTATATCATGCGTTTACTTTCTTTGTTCTTGAATTTATATTCTCAAACATGGCAATTTCCGAATGGCAATTTCCTAGCATCTTCATGAAAATATTACACGTCTATCACCCCTCTGGGGTGGTTACCAACATGTTAACAAGAAGTTTGTACCAAAATTCGGCACGAGAGTTCGAGTTACAGATTATCAATTTAGGAACACAATTTCCCCCACATAAATGTACTTTTATAAGATGTGTGCTCAGTAGTCTGTTTCCACATGGAGGAAAGTTCCTTTGAACATGTTCTTAAGAGTTGCATACTCTATAGTACATAGATTATTTGCAGATTTCTAAGCATAGATAGTGAGATATAGTTCACAATGCATAGAAGTTTTTATTCATAGGAATATGAAATTGGCAGAAACGGGTTCTCTGCTGTAAAGTATGAATCAGGAGTCTGCTCCCACATTGAGAAGAGTTTCTGAAATGTGCTTCTGAAATTAGTCGAATACTCTACAGTACCCATAATATTTATAGATTATAAGCATTGCTAGTGAGATATAGGTTCACAATGCCTATAACAGATTTTAACATAGGAATATGAAATTGTAAAAGGAGAGGAAAAATTACAGCGTGACACACACATGACGCTCAGTCTAAAATCATTCAGACTCTGGTTTACAAGAATTGTTGATTTATCATTCTAAGTAATTCTTAATTAAACACAATGGTATATGTACCTTATCAAAATACATGAATACATATTAATAATGTCGATTTAACATACCATTGCTGCAGAGAATGACATATTTTAGGGCTAAACTGCCCTATCCCCGAGGGGAAAGACCGACGAGTCTGTCTCCTTTGTCTACACTAACCAAAATGGCTATAACTCTTTGTTTTACAATCAGTCCCGGTCTTGGCCAGTTATTTGCTCAATTACCAGGTCAAGATTTAAGCTAATGCCATTTAAATTTGGCTGTGCCACGGTCAGTCTATCGCTGTTTTATTCCCCCAAATTAAGGTATTTAAACATTAATTATTAGGGATTGGTATTTTTAAGGGCGTCAATGCTAGGAAAGGGTAAGGACGGTTTATTATACTACAGTTGCACAGAAGTAACCACTTGTCCTTGCTGTTTTTAAGTTTATGCACTTCCGCATTTATATCTCCCGAAATATCCGCAGCTATTTGCTTCTGATTTGGTTGACATGGGAAGACTAGTCCGTACACTTTTATAACATTATAAAAGTAATATTGTTAAATTGTTTGTCTTATAGGATTCATCAAAACAAATTTTTATCTGACTTGTAAAAGGCCCCCCAAAACATATTGTTAAATTGTTTTTTCATGTTCAAATTATGATACTGAATTTATTTTCATGAATTTTATAACAAATACAAAAAACCATTTCTACAGAAGAGGCGGCAGTAATATCTACACAACAACCAGTCCGCTGCAAGCGTCGACTTCTGGCCCCATTACACCAGTCTTTAGTCTGTGTCACAAAGACTACCTCATCTACACCAGTCTTTAGTCTGTGTCACAAAGACTACCTCATCTACATCAGTCTCTAGTCTGTGTCACAAAGACTACCTCATCTACATCAGTCTCTAGTCTGTGTCACAAAGCCTACCTCATCTACATCAGTCTCTAGTCTGTGTCACAAAGACTACCTCATCTACATCAAATTTGTCTGCAGTTATATGAAATTACTCCCAATTTACCCGATTTACCCCAGGTAAATGAGCTGAAAAATTCACGCATCAACTCTTGTTGCCTAAAGCACCATTCTTTCAAAGCATGAACAAGATATTGTGATATTATTGTTACTTTGTTACACACACCATTACATGTGGTATCCTTTGTTAAAACTACATGAAATAATATATTTATCTACATCTGTGGCTAGTGTGTTAAAATGCAAACAGCAGCAAGAAGGCCATCATCGGACAAAAGAGACCCATAGCTTCGGACAGGGCAAATCCCAAGATGGCAAAGGAGAAAATCTGACCCTTAAATGAAGGGTTACGAGCATAGCCTATCACCAGACTTCCGAAGACGCGGCCAATTCCAGCCCCTGAGCCAGCGACACCAACGGTTGCAGCTCCAGCACCAATATATTTAGCAGCCTGATCAATATCATGTTGAACTGCATTGGTTTGGAAAGATCGGATCTGGCTAAAAAGGGATGGTGTATTGGACTAAATCTGGACTACATTCAAAGCTGCGATACCACTGTAACTTGAGATGCTGGCATTTGGTGCATGCTGCTCTTGTTTTCCTACGACTGTGCCGACGACCGGCCGCAACGCTAGCCGGCTCAACCATGATATGACGACAATTGGGACAAATAAATGATTTCTCTCCATTATGTATTCTGTTAAACATGTGTATTATGTTACTTTCAGAATGTAATAAACCACATTATCACTAATGACTTCTCATCGGTATGTGTTCTTTTGTGCCTATGTAACCTGCCATTGTTATCATATGAAGCTCCATAAATGTCAAATTTGTCAGGCTTATCACCAGTATGTGCTAACATGTGTTGGTTTAGAATGTTCCTTCTAGTGAAGGAAGCTCCGCATACATCACAACTGTGAGGTTTATTTCCAGTACTAGTTATCATGTGGTGTTTTAGAATTTATATGCTACCCAATGATGCTTCACAATCATCACATTTGTATTGCTTCTCATCAATACGTCTTCATTTGTGTTTTATCAGTTGACTATGATCAGCCAATGAAGTTCCACACACATCACATTTGTAAGGCTTCTCATCCGTGTGTGATCTTGTGAGTTGTTTTACAATGTTAATTCAAGCAAATAGAGCCCCACATATGTCACATTTGTAAGGTGTCTCTCCTGTATGCATTCTTTGATGGTATATAAGATTTGCATTTTGAGCAAATGAAGCTACACAAACAACACATTTATAAATAAGGTTTCTCTCCTGTATGCGTTCTTTTATGACATTATATCTAATAGGCAAAAAAATGAAGATCAACAAACATCATATGTGTAAGGCATCTCTCCAGTATGTGTTCTAATGTGTCGTATTACATTACTATTATCGGCATATGAAGAGCTGGATACATCACATTTATAAGGTTTCTGCCCAGTATGTAGTCTCTTATGTCGCATTAAATGACTTTTATCAGCAAATGAAGCACCACAGACATCACATTTGTAAGGTTTCTCACCAGTATGTGTTCTTTTGTGTCTAATTAGATTTGAAAGTCTAATAAGTGATGCTCCACAAACATCACATTTGAAAGGCTTCCCTCCAGTATGTATTCTTGTTTGCTGTTTCAGATCTGAACAAGTAGTAAACAGTGTGTACGGCTTTTCATCAGATTTGAAAATGATGTATCTGTTTTTAGTTTTATTTTTTTTTTAAATCTTTTATTGAGTGTTAAAATCGCTGCAAAGTGTATTGTTCGTGTTTTTACAGAGCGTTGCATGTGGACGTGTAGGTGACATATGCGCAAATTTACAACATTTTTTATACATTGGAACATTTCTTCATTGAAATTGTTGTAAGGAAACATTTTAAACAACAGCGAGATGATAGTACACCGCTATTATTTCACCTGCCACATCCCTCACCTGTCAGCTCCAAACAAACCTATTACCCTCACCACCACTCGGTAATGATGAACATGTCAGTATAACTTGATAAAACCGAACATTGAGGGCGGCAGCAGAATCGACAACAGCAGTATCAAAATGGTGGCAAAGAGGGATGTGGCAGTATAATAGCTTACAATGCAGAAAAGGTAGTGATTGCATTTATAACGTTAGTGTTGTTACATGCGTTCTGTGTATTTGTGTACATGTATTTACAGAGCGTTGCATGTGGGCGTGTAGGTGACATATGTGTAATACTTCAACAGTCTAGTCATTGAAATATTTACATATGAAAGGGGGGGGGGGGTACCCAAAGTTTTGTTTCCCTATGTTTGTTTCCCCTGTCACCATACTCACCAATTGGCTCCAAACCCGCCAGTACATCACCGCCACTTTGGTAATGATAATAATGGCAGTAAAAATTGTTAGAACCAACCAGTGAGGGCGGCAGCAGCATCTACATCAATAGTAACAAGCGGTGAGATGAGTGATTATGATAATGATAAACAGTGATCATATGATTAAAAATAATAGCAATCGATCCATAATGATAAAATAGTAACACAGAGTTACATACTTAATCTCTGTAAGAAAGCATGGTAATAGTAGTACAAATACATTTGTGTTGTTAGTGTTTTTTACATGCGTCCTGTGTATTCAGTATTTATGTGCGTGTAATGACAGCGCGTTGCATCTGGGCGTGTATGTGACATGTGCATATTTTATTCATTGGACATATTTACATGTGAAGGGGGGTAACAAAGAGAAAGAAAAACTTTCAATTGTTGTTTCCCTTGCCACGCTCTCACCTATTTGACCCACCACACCAATGCCCTCATCACCACTCTCTGGTAATGATGGTAAAGGCAGAATAACTAATTGAACCAAACTGGTGAGGGTATCAGCATAGGCAACAACCACCATGAGCGATGGTGGGGGGGGGGACATATGGGAAATGGGATTTTATATTAATAATGATGACAATAATAATGACAAGAAGAAACATACTATGGGTAGTAACAGCAATGATAATAACAGCAATGATAATAATAGTTATGAAATGATTACATTTTTTAAACATGTGATTCCATTTGCTAAGATCATTTTCTTAGGAATGGTGTTAACATAGCATAGCAGGTACATACAAATGCAAAATGCAGTTTTTAATAATAGTTGGAGTTGATTTACTTGGTTGGTTTCGGGATTTGAAATTTAAATATTGGTACAAACTTCTGAAGAATTTTTTTTTCCACAGTTCAGTTACTTTAATATATCACTAAGCCATCGGGTAGATTTGTCATTCTTGCCTAAAATATCACCGAGTTGGTTACACATGCTCTACAATATGGTTGACCAATTTAACCTGGCGAAAATCCCTGAAAGTTAGTAAACAAGCGAGAACCGCAATTCAAATCCAGTGTCACAGAAGAATTAATTGCAAAAAAGGTACAGATGTTAATTGATAAAGAGAAGTGCTCATGGGTAGCAGGCACAATGATCGACCAGGGAGTGTAATGGCAGAAAGGTACAAGACAGACTGGAAACGTATGCATGAGAGAACAGTCTTCTTTCGTTCGCCTGAAATATGTTTATAACGGCAATGTTGTCTCTTGTATGAATCTAACAGTCTTTTTTAGTTCATTCAGCGGTCCAAATAGTTTATCTTCCACTGTTGTCTCTCTAGGCCAGAAGGTTCGCCTGGGTATGTTGTAGTTTGGGCAATCCTGGAGTATGTGCTCTGCTGTCTGCGAAGCCAAACCACATGTGCACATGGCTGAGTCACCAATCTTGAATTTTGTATACATGTGGTTGCGTAATCTGTGTCCTGTTCTGAGGCGCAGAAGAATGACCTGTTCTGGACCACTTTCAAATTAGATCTCGAAGAACTGTATGCCCACGTACTTCCGTCATTATTTGTATTGTAAAGTGTACACGCAATATCTAGCCCGAAGTGGCATTCTGATTTATAAACATTTCAGTGTAAGAGTGTATAAAATAGTGACAGAAAAGGGGATGGGGTGCAAAAGTCTAATGTTACTGGTTGGGTATTGAACATAACAGGCCCATCTTGCTTTACAAACATCATTTTTGGCCACACTATAAGAGACCTTGATTGGCTAGGACTGGGACGTTGGGTGGGCTATTGGTGCACCATAATGCGGTTATAGTCGGGACTCCTTGGGATCGTGTAAATAGCAGGGGGAAATAGGTAAATCATCATGGCCTGGAGAGAACGATGCAGCAGGGAGTGATCAGTGAATATGTCTGACACAGTGCACCGAGAAAAGGACAGATAGACACATAATCAGACTGTCAACAACTCAACTGACAGGCACTATCGGATACTTCTCCCACACCAAACAAGTAAACTTGCAAGTCGTGTGCGAGGAAAATAAATGGTACATTTTATTGCCGTTGGCTCGCTACAAGCAGGTAACAGTCACTAGTAAACACACAACATAAAGCCACAGAAATTATCTATCACTAGTTGCTAATGCCTATGCTAACTCTCTATCTATTTAGTTAAACACAAAACCCCTATCGCTACTCTAACGAGGTGCACACTACAAGTCCTGTCCTCCCGTCTGACGTTCTTTCATCCCGTCGTCACACACCACGCGGATCGACCTTGACCTTGGTGCGTGTTGCCTCACATGGCACGCTGCTCGCAGACGTGGTATGTTGAGTGGATACTCAACTTCTCCGTGGCTACCACGAGGCGTGATGCTATCGTGATTAGAGTGCTAACTCTCTGAACAACGCCTGCGTGTCTCATGAGGGAATGGATAACCATCTCCCATTACCTCATCTCCCCTGCCCTTACCTCGGGCACCGTATCACCTCCTGGCCTCTTCAAGATTGACTGCTCTTCCTGGCGGAGGGGATGCGGTCGAGTCTTTGACACACACCCACCCCTCCTGTGTTGCGTCATCAACTTTCACTTATTGGTTGTGACGCAAGAGGTTTCTAAAAAAAATTTAATGTCTCTAATTTTTTTTGTCAAAGACTCTAGATAACATGGCTTTGGGCACTCTAATAGACTTCTACTGACTATTGTCACAATGTAGCAAAACTTTACTTGGCTACTGGCAATCGCCACAAACTTGACTGGTTGGCGTGAGCCCTCTTCTCACATGCTATATTATATTTATTAGAGGTATGTGTGAACCGGACCGTTGTCTTATAAGACCTGCCCTCACATAGTAAATTAACTTACTACCCATACAAAGTTGACTTTTTTAGGGTCAACACATGAATTGCTTCATGTCCCCCATATAATATTTAACAACCATTATACAAGAGTGTGTGCGACAGGCTTTACCTACTTCGCTTCCGCGTGTAAAGTCCTATTTCACTGTTAAGTTAGTTTTTCGTTGTCTATTATGTCCCCTGACCCGAAGTTATCTCCCTTTGATCTAGAAAAAGTGTATGTAATTTATCTGTTTGTTTTTCTGGTTGTTTGTGTGTTTGGATGTAATTAATCTACTAATCTAACTTCTAACCTATGTTTCTACCTCCTATGTGTATGTATGTTAGTTTTTTAAGTGTCATAATTTGGTTAAATGTGGCCACAAACAGGTGTATAACACTAATTCGTGACTACATTCCCTTGTTATGAAACCCCAAAATACTGTAATCTAAGTTCTAAACTATCTTACAGACACACATTCACACTAACACATTCTCAATAACGAAAACCAACACTAAAACATTAAAAGTCGCGCCAGGCAGCAGAAGAATTTGCTGACTGATCTCACTCTCTCCCGTCTATTTTCCATTTGCTCTCACTTTCACACTTCTGTCACACTTCTTTCATCCTTAATTCTGTCACACATCTTTTATCCTTCCACACTAATCCTTCAGATTATTTAAAAACCTTGGAGTGACACTGTACAAGTCTTGGCTCAGTTTGAGATAGTTGAGCCCACTGACTGTGCGAAAATCGCTGCACGAGTCATGTATTTACACTATACTTACATGGACGAGAAAGGGTTGATGGTGTATCCCCTTGGTCTCATCATCCATTATATTATACTAACTACAACTCTAAATCCTAACATAATAATATTAATTCTATAAATATGTATTTAATGTGTTAACTAAATTTTGTCATGTTAATTATATGATATGTTTATATTAATCGTTATGTTTGTCTAATCTAAGGGATGTAATCTAACTATTTAAATGTAATTAATGTGACGTGAGTTATGTACCTTAATTACATGGGTGATGTGAACACAAATTATGTAATTTTCTAACACTCTACTAACTAATGTTTTTAAATGCACAAAGGAATTATATGAGTGATATTCTTAATCTAAATGGTGTAAATGATGTATGTTCACTTATCTAATCTTTTTATCCTATTATGATGTAGCATGATGATATTACTAAATGGTAATGTTTGATAGGTGGTATGGTTTCATTAAGATGGAATGAACTGAATCGAAATGAAGCTAAGTGAAATATCACAATCTAAATGGTACTATTCCTATCAAACTTTTAATTTAGCTTGTAATTAACTATTTTTATGTCTAAATTAATATTCTAATTTAATTCTAATGGGTTAATTACTGTACTAACTACACTATTAAAATAAATGAGAACTATTATATTTCCTAACCTACATCTAATTTATCACTATCTTAAAATATTATATTACATATCACAATAATTGTATATACATGGTATTCAGCTACCTCAGGTTCGTTGTTGCCTTCATGATTGTACATTGGTTTTATAGGCATAATATATATACACACTTTGCCTGGGTATCTGAAATACATTGCACAGTCATACTAGTGTTCTATCGGTAGTGCACGTGTAGAGTTCGCTGGTGTCGTAGCTCAGTCTTTTCGTGTCTGTAATTAAGCATTGTTCTGACACTGTTTTCTGCGCTTCACACAAATGATACACCGGAATGGAGCTTAGTTGGTAATGAGCTGTTCTATTTCACACGGTGATATCTACGTTTTGCAGCACAGTTCTTCACTTGATGTCTACGGACACATGATAGTTCATTGTTCTTGGTACATGATTAAGCACATAATGTCTATGTATATGTAACCTATTTCACATAGAATAATATTATATATTCATGTACTAACTATCACTCTACATTTATATGTGGGATTTCAGGTATTTCTACCCAGATGGTAAAATTAGTGACCACCTGTATATCCGGTCATTTTGATGCACACCACTCTATATGACCGTGATCGGGGAGTTGTCGGTCTGGACAATGCAGTGAACATCCGTCAGAATTAGATGGAGCTTTCTCACCGCATAGATCGTATCACCGAACAGCTGGTATCGCCAGTATTAGTACTCTTCGCTGGTTGTTGAAAATGATGACGCAGAGCGTGTGGGAATGTTCTAAGTGTTGTAATATGGCTGTGCAAGAGAACACACCTAGTGTGTAAAAACCAGCATTACATCAGACAGTAGTGGTCACGGAGGTCAAGGCCCTTACTATGACAGCCGTAACGACAAACGTGCACACACGGATCGCTTGCGCGACATCCAAAGTGTGCATGGGCGTATCTGGACACGCTGAAGTGCCAGAGCTCCTGTGTCACCGGGAACCTTGTGAGACGATCAAGGCGGGTTAAAGTGAGACTGACTACCTCATCAGGTATAACAGCGGTACATTCATGAACAAGTTTACAAGAACTTGGTGACTTGGCTGAGGTACTATACTCTATTGGAAAACTCTAGGTGGAAGGAGACGAGGGTCATGATCGTGGAAATGTTGGCGGTAATAAGAGCACTACGGCCTGAATCACAAAACTACACTTGTGAATACTAAGTTATTCATTCAGATGATCGGACAAGCTGGGGGATTTCACGCGCAGTTATGGGATTGAATCCCTGTAGGATTGTTCGTAGAGTAACATTCAACGTCGTACCATTACATACTGGGTTACTGGGGCAATGAAAGAGCAGATAGGCTGGCTTGCACTGCTACCATATCGAATACCAACGAATAGATCGAGCGAGGCGACATTCTGAGAGCGTTTACACAGTTGAGTCTAAACCGCGACTTTCAGTTGAATGAATTAACATCAATATTTAGAATAGAAACGTTCCAATTAAAGAACAAAGTAGCAACAGGACTTTTAACTGTTTACGAAAGCTGACGTGTACACATTTCCCTTGCTTAAACATGTGAACTATCCGCGTTCCCCCATGTCCTATAGAATGATCCTCAGGCCTGCCTGATCTGTGTTATTGAGTATCGATTTTCTAATTCACCACCACACAAACACACCCCGTATATACCCCCCCCCCCCCCCTTCCTCCGTTCTATTAAACTATCAGAACCACGGGTACATACCAATTTGACATTTCACAGATCGGTCTTTTCACTTGAAAACTTTAATATAATAATGTGTATGTGTGCGAGCGTGTATGTGTGATTCTGCATGTGAGGATTGTATTGTCACATTGCAGGTACACTGAAACCGTGCGGCGAAGAAGGTCGGCAAGAGCGCCAGGATATATATGATTAAAAATAGTGGAACTGCCGTAAAGCTGTGGAAATGTAAATAGTATAAAATGACATGTAGTAATGCAGCTTTACAGAACACAATTATGGAAAACATAGGATGTTGCGGTAACTAGCCTTCATCAGCAAATACAAAAAAAAAGGAATAAACACGGGGAGTGGGGTGTATTTGTTTGCTGATGACGGCTAATTACCGCAACATACGATGTTTTCCGTAATTGTGTTCTATAAAGTTACTTTACTGTGTGTTATTTAAATTTGCAAGGCATGTATAAAACGGGTACTGAATCTGTTCAACACATTAAAACAGGCAAATGTAGAACCAAAGGTGCATGTTAAAGGTATGAGGGGGACATCTCATGGATGCTGATCGGCACTCACAGAGGAACAGGAACGAAGTAGAGATCAAAGGAGGCATTATACTATACACAATTCTTCAGCTATTGGCATGCTGGAATTCCAACCGGTTGTATCCACATGACGGCACCATGTAGTTGTAAGAACAGGTGTACTTCGTCGATCGGCAAACTAGATATGGTCACACACACACAGGTGTCATCAGTAGACAGGTGAACTCCCTAGCCAAGTGTCATCATTAGCCAGATCTCAGCACTCGCCATGTGTCATTAGCCAGATCTCAGCACTCGCCATGTGTCATTAGCCAGATCTCAGCACTCGCCATGTGTCATTAGCCAGATCTCAGCACTCGCCATGTGTCATTAGCCAGATCTCAGCACTCGCCATGTGTCATTAGCCAGATCTCAGCACTCGCCATGTGTCATTAGCCAGATCTCAGCACTCGCCATGTGTCATTAGCCAGATCTCAGCACTCGCCATGTGTCATTAGCCATATCTCAGCACTAGTCATGTCATTAGCAAGATCCAATTACTAGTGAGATGTCATCATTAGCCAGGTGTCATCACTCATCATTATCATGTTGCCATACGGCGGCACGACCCACCACGAAAAGTATAAATTGGAAAATGGGAATTCCCCACTCGGACACGAAAGTGGACGTCAACAAAGGAATCCAAGGAGAAGGTGGACAACGTCAGTAGATAGCAACAGACGCTGTGATTGTGCTTTCGAACAAGGACGTGTTTCAAAGGATCTGTGTGAGGTGACCTCTGGACGCGATGATATGAGCGTGAGACAGCTATGAGTCAGGAGAGGGATCTGTTGATGATAATATCGCAGTGAAGAAACCGGGCGGAAAAACCTAGAGTGGAATTACAGCTTAAATGGAATCAGTGGATCAGGGCGTCAAGCAGAGCGCAGTAGACTGGACACTCATCGGTGGATTAGGAAAGTAGGTGCCGACCCTGTCTATAGGGGTCAACCTACAGGTCTGCGTGAGTCTAATGTTCACATGTCTGCCACGGAATAAACTTCTGGTAGCGCTTTGATATCTTGACTTTTGCCGTTGATTATCATTGTATTCAAGGTAAGGACGCAAGTTTAATTCCTCGTCCTTCGTTGCTGTTTTGCATTATTACGAGTTGAGTTGATACCTCGACGGTTGCCGGTGTAGGCACTTCGAGGCATATGGGGGTCGTCACTGGACTCGCTGCATAAAAAAAATTGTCAACACGAAATTCCTGCCAGATTCAGTTAGCTGAGCGTAGAAACATTTGCACGCCGACATCTTGAGTTGCACCGCACTACACGAATCACACACAAGTTCGACGTCACAAAATGGAGAAGAGCAGGAATAGGTAAACTGGAAGATCATACAGTTTGCAAGTTACAACAGTAAGTTGGAAGGTTATATTTCACAAGAACATGTCAAGACAGTGAGAAAGTAGTACTGTAATAACACCGTTGCGTATAAGAATTGCAATAACAGTATAATAGTTACACAGACAGAATGCACCGTACGCGCAAAACTGCACTATATTAAACACAGCACAGTGCTATCAAAGAGTTATGAACAACGAACATTAAAAGAGATTATAAGATATTTAAGAACATTATATTTAGAACGAATGTGTGACACTTATAGCTTTGATGTTACCTTGGAAAAGAAGATAAACAATAGACACAAGCCATACAAAACGTTTGACACCATGGTCGATATGGAATATACTTATAACCATCATAGTAGGCATTGAGAGCCTGAGAAACACTGCGCTGTCACATTAAGCTATTAACAGATTGACATTTCACAGTAACTGATCGTTGGAAATTGCTCAGGAATTATTAATTGTTTATTCTCGCAACTCCATTGCTGAAGTAATACATTAATAACGATTTGTGGGTTGAATTGTTACATACCCCACATTATCGAGGAACTCCGAAACAGAAGACATTATATACGAATTATCCTATCAGAATTTGGGGACAGAGCAGAGCAGTATACAAGAGCAGCAAGTTACACTGCAGTCAGAGATATATATGGTATACTGAACATGACAACGTTGAGGAGCATGGGTCACCGGTAAATTTCGGAGGTGCACTTTTATAATCTGTGGAAAACGAACATACTATTTTGTAATGAACGACACTACTCCCAAACCTTGTCCCTCCACATAACCCTTTCAGGACATTGTTCCTCACTGACACTGCCCCACAATATTCCCGCACTCAACCTTCACTATTTCAACCTCATATTATGATGCCGTTATTGGATACTAGACTCACATTGCGCCGCCATACCAAGTGAGCAAGGATTTACTAACGACATTTCAGTCGTCACGGACACCTCACTGGCATAGGATCAACGGACACGAAGTTTCTGCACATAATATCGCATTCTTTATCGCCAACACTACATATGGGACATTACGGAGACACTACACACGTCATCATAGAGGAATAGAAGGACGGATAAGACAGCACACACCAGTCTACTGTGGGTATCGTTACAATCATGTACCCAAATTTAACTCAAAGTTCGACGGGTGCACCATAACCGACTAGGTTTTGTCAGTCGGCCACAGACCGCGTGGTCTAGGTGCTGGTGTAAGTGCATTACACCATCGTGTCAATTTACCTAATATTATGTTTTGAGGAGAACCTCCATTAATTGTCGACTGCAGAAAACAAATATATTCGAGCATTTGGAACAGTCGAGCATGGAATGGACATTTGGAAATTCGTAGAAGACACCGACACCGCAATTTTCTTAAGGCCAGTACCTGTTGTAATTGTCAATTGGTGTGACATTGATTTTTTTTTAAAGTTTAATAAGGTGTCGTATTTTCAATTAGGTCAAAATTTATTATAAATTAACAACCGTTTGTTTTGTATGATAAGTCAGTAGTATGTTATGTTGAATCTAAGTCTAAAAGTATTTGTTGTCGTGTTTAAACATTGATTGGTATTTTCGTCCCTCGTTAATCGTCTACTGTGACTATTAATTATCTAGTGTCATCTGTATATATTTTTATATTCTCACATTATTCATGTGGTTTACATATATTTCATTCATTATAAGAGTATCGTAATTGTGAGTAATATATAAAGTGTTTATCGTGTTGTCACTTAAATTTCAAGATTAATTTTGTCTTTTATGAATGAAAATATGTACTTTTGTCTTACGTCAATCGTCTTTTGTCAGTATTAGTGTTGGTCCGCTGTACTTATATATTTATATTCCTTATATAGTCCATCCTAGTCCCTGCTTGCACTTAGAAAGAGAGATGAACACAAAAGTAAGCTATTTCAAAAAACTGGTCAAGGTGGTTAAAAGCGAAAAATGGGCAGAGGTGTGTCAAAGAGTAAGCACAGACAAGTCACTGAAATTGTTCTGGCGACTACATAAAAGCATGAGTGGTGTAGTCAAGAATAAGAGCATTTCAGACTTCCAAGGTGCTGACCTCACCTGGCAGAGGACTGACGAGGACAAGGGCAAAGCCCTCTTTGAACGCTACCTTGAGCAGGGCAACCAGACAGACATGGGAGGCCGAAATCTGGCCAAGGAGGTCACCTCAGACAGATGCAAGGCCCAGAACACTTCGGAGGAAGACACAGTGACAGTGAAAGAAATCAAGGCTGTGCTTCGACGATCAAAAAACAGTGCTCCAGGTCCTGATGGCATAAGATACGACGACATAAATAGGTGTACCGACAATGAGCTAGAGAAATTAGCAGACATGTACAACAACAGTATAGGGAGTGCTAGCATCAAGGAGGAATGGTTACACAGCTATCTGATTCCCTTGCCGAAGCCTGACAAAGACCACAAAAAAATTCAGGGATATCGAATTATAACCATGCAGAATACAATAGGCAAGCTGCTGGAGAAGGTAATTGCCAGGAAAATATCAAGCCAACTAGAGAGGCAAGGTGTTTTCCCACCTACCCTGGGTGGGTACCGTCCAAAAAGAGAAACCTGGACCAATGCAGCAGTCTTTGCCCAGGATGTCTATGAAGGTTTCCACGCAGGCACTGAAACCGTTGCTGCAGCGATTGATCTTGAGGACGCATACAACAGAGTACCACTGGATTTTTTAATGTTTCAGCTTCTTGAACTAAACGTAAGTCCATTCCTCCTTAGTTGGATCGCTGCAGCCCTCTACCAATGGAAAGTAGTTTTTAGATGTGGCATTTGGACTTCGGAACCAACAACAATATATCCTGGCCTACCACAGGGATCGCCATTATCTCCGGTACTGTTCAACACTTACACAGTGAGAATCACCAGTGAGCAGATCACTGGACCTGGCAGGACATTGTCGTATGCCGATGATGTTTTAGTGTATCGTCAGGGTAAGGATAGAGAGGAGGTTGCTGTGGAACTACAAACCGAACTCAATCGCATAAGTACTTGGTGTGATGAAGCTGGGGCAATGGTCAACCCAACAAAGGCAACAGTGACTTGGTTCTCGTTGAATAATCATATTGTCAACAATCCAACACCAACTGTAATGCTGTGTTCAGAGACGGTGGAAAGAACGCAGGCAATGAATTACCTGGGAATACGGTTTGATCGAAGCCTTGCTTATAATGTGCACTTAGACCAGGTGATAACAAAGGCCAAGCGGGGTTTGGCAGCGATGCGGGTGATGGCGGCAGCAAACTGTGAGCAGCGCCATCTATGTCTTCTGTACGAGGGGCTGGTCATGTCTGTTTTGGAGTATGCAATGGCAATCCTGACTCTCAGCCATAAGCAGATAGAAAGGATGGAAAGGATACAGAATGAAGCAATGCGCATTATTCTTGGATGTACAAGAGATACAGCATGCAGGACGATGCGCTACCTTCTTGATTTTCCAACCATTGAAGAGAGAATACAAGTTTGCAGGGCACGCGCCTACCTCAAAATTAACGCAAACACACAACATCCACTGCATAGTGAAATTAGGAAGGTGAAGGGCAGCAGGTTAAAAAGAGGACGGTCGTGGATGGGTCAAGCCGAAGACATTCTTCAACAGGTGTGTTCACTTGAGGACTTAGAACCTTGCGAGGAGTGGGTGCAAGTGCCAACAGACTTCTGCACATCCTTTTCAGTTTGCATCCAACTAGATAGAAAATGCAGACAAGAAAATCCGGCTGCTGTTGAGGCTGAAGTACAAGCGTTGATTTTCGAGAATTCGCTAGACGGTGACGCGGTCATCTACACAGATGGGTCGGTCGTCCGACATGTGAGAAGCTCATGGGCCTTTACAGCTCGGGCCGGAGGGAGAATTGTGAAGGAGGACTCTGGTGCTTTCACTGAAACCACAAGTAGCCTGACCATGGAAGTCATGGCAGTAAGTAAAGCAATAACATGGCTCGAGACACAGACATTCACTAGGGCTTGTTTCCTTAGCGACTCAATGAACATGATCAAGAGGATAGAGGAGGGGTCGATCCGAAGAGAGTGGTTGCTGCTTCTGAAGCGGTCTCGGCTGGCAAAGATTAGTTTCATCTTCTTGCCAGGTCATGCGGGAGTACAAGGAAATGAGCGGGCTGACAAGCTCGCAGGTGAGGCTACTGTGGAGGGCGGACGCACCATGGACCAGGCTGACATTCTGAATGCTCTACGAGAAGTGAGACTTTTGCGAGAACCAAGTGATGACTGTGAATCTACAACAATGGCCAGACTGCGGGAGCAGCAAATTAAAAGAGGGGTGGCCAAACAAGAACACTACGCAGGAAGCCAAAGAAGATTGATAAACCAACACAGAACTGGCGTCGTTAGCCGCTACACGCTGCGGGATTTGCTGAGGAGGGGATCCAAGCACTTATGGACTGAATGGTTCGATGTGCAACGAGGATGATCTGTCGACTAACTAACTAACTAACTATTCCTTATATTGAACATATTTTCCCATAATTATTTTGTGGCTTACATATGTCACGGTTCGTATAATTATCGTATATTTTGAGTGATATATTCTTAGGTGGTCGTCAACGTGACAGTATTCGTGTTAATTAAGTTGATATTTCGGGTCGACGTTGATACCACAGGACTTATTATTTAAGTCAATAACTACTCCGTTCCGCGAAGACCCTTATTGCAAATTTGTCGAGTCTTTTCTTCTCTTGCCAATTCGCTATTTATTTCAGCTAGATAGCTCATTTTACAGGTAGGACAAGATGTCTACACTACAAGAAATCATGGAATTCGGGTGAGAAGACTGGTTTAACTGGTGCTGAACTCAGGAATTGGGTCATACAGGAATATAGAGCTCAAGCTGCACGTGAGAGGGAGGAACGACAAAAGAAATGGGTTCTTGAAAACGAACTAAAGGAACGTGAGATGGCTATCAAACGAAGTGCACTAGTTCTGGAACATGAAAAGAGGGTAGCCTTGCAATGCGAACGAATAGAGTCTAGAGAAAAAGAATTAACTTTGCAACGTGAAAAGATATCTGCAATGAGGAGAGAGATGGAAGAAAGACAGATAACAGCAGAGGCAGAATTAAAGGCAAGACAATTAGCCGTAGAGACAGAAATCAAGCAAAAACGACTCGCACTTCAAGAGGAGAATCTTGCAAAGGAAACAATTTGGAAGGAGCGAATGAGGAAACAAAGACAAATGTATGAAATAAAAGAAAGTAATCACACAGGTAAAGTATCTGCTACAATAGTGAAAGAACCGAACGCCAGAGATTTCGTTCAGAAAATAACTATCGAACACAAGTTTAACGAAACACTTACAAGTACAAATGCCCAAATTGAAACACCACAAGAAGAAGAAGAAGAAATTAAAGAAGAAAAGACGCAAACAGAACAGGGTACATCAACTGTAGACATACGTGATAACACAACGGTAAATAATTGCGAATTGTACAAAGTCAACGAACCCAAACATGAAGAAATAACTGTTGTTACAAAACAAATCAAACATGATTACATGTTTCTCAATGACATTTTTGTTAAAAATCCCAAAAACAGAATGAAAGTTACACGCACTCAGTACAAACATACGTCGTTACAGCGTATGCATTACAGAAGATACACAAGACTGAAGACAATAACATTGTTTCAATCAATACAATGTACAAATATTGGCATGAGTGCAGAAGAGAGATTTTACAGGTTTGAAAGAAAGAAAGAAAGAAAAAAAAATTGAATGGAAGAAATAATTAAAGGAAAATAAAATGGGATGAAAGGTTAGGGTCAAATCAACACATAATACACTACAGACACATTAGAGTCTTAGGTCTTATTACTTAGTTATGCAAGGTATCACTTGTCAGAATTGTTCACACTATCTAATAATTCTATAATTCATCTTAGAAATAGTTCGATTCTCTATTCTTTGATAATTATGTCTATAATAGAGAACATTACTAAATTTATATGAATATTATTTGATTTCAATATTTATTCTTGTTGAATATTATATTCCTGATTTAATTATTTTTTTAGATGTCTTGAATCTTTAATAGGTATGATTCTTCACAACTCTATGTCTGCAAGATTTTAATCAGTCAATCAGAGACATTCTCAGTCGATTATAATTAATAGAGGAACAGATCTATGTTATAAGTTCTTTAATTATATTTTAATGTTCTGTTCTTTTATGTGTGTTATAAAATTTAATAAACATAAATTCAAAACGCACCTTATTGAATAACAATGTTACATTAATTGACAAAATATATAATGTAATGTAAGATGTGATTTAGTAGATATAGATACACATGGTAGCAATTTTTCCATATTGACAGAGTGTATGAATGAATAACTACGCCATCGGAAGTATCTACTCAATGTGTGATCGCTCGGTTGTTCAAACATTGGTTATTCGGACACGGATTCGAGCATACAAGTATTGTAACTGTGAAGTGAACTTATTGACAGTGAACATTTTAATTTAAATGTTATGATTCTGTGGTTAAATAACAAATGTTAGTTAATTGGGTATTAATTAATTGAAATATTATAGTATGGTTATAGGGTTAATTAATCATTGTTCGGGAAAGTATTTGATTATAAGGTTAAGTCATTAGAATGAATCTCTAGTTGAATTAATTGTATTACGTGTCATTATCACATTAAGATCCATAATAATCAGTCATCGCTCTCAACATATCCACAAAAGTAAAAATATTTCTGAGGAGTCTCGTGGAGCACATGTCACCCTACCCACAGATGGAAAAATTGTAAGAAGGAAAATATATGGAGTATACAATAATAACAGCAACGATAATCAACAATGAGGATGATCTACTTGGAAACCCCATTATTACCCTCGTCCGAAACTCATGGTAGTACCTAGAGCTAGGACACACTTGTCTATTAAGACAAGGTAGGGACTAATATGTTTATTAGTTGGTCTGATTCCCCATGATCAGCCACACGACGTCCAACGTGGGGTGTGGACAGGTGGGCGTGCCCGTCGTATAACTTTATATTTTTTTTAGGGTAGATAAGGGGGACAACCAAGTACTAGTCTGTTGTTATTATGGTTGTAGTTAGTTATGATTATACAATATATTTATACACATATAGTTAAAAGGGAAAAAAATGTTACACATTTTTTTATCTGGGAGGGGGCATTATGCCATACGGCGGCACGACCCACCACGAAAAGTATAAATTGGAAAATGGGAATTCCCCACTCGGACACGAAAGTGGACGTCAACAAAGGAATCCAAGGAGAATGTGGACAACGTCAGTAGACTAGCAACAGGACGCTGTGATTGTGCTTTCGAACAAGGACGTGTTTCAAAGGATCTGTGTGAGGTGACCTCTGGACGCGATGATATGAGCGTGAGACAGCTATGAGTCAGGAGAGGGATCTGTTGATGATAATATCGCAGTGAAGAAACCGGGCGGAAAAACCTAGAGTGGAATTACAGCTTAAATGGAATCAGTGGATCAGGGCGTCAAGCAGAGCGCAGTAGACTGGACACTCATCGGTGGATTAGTAAAGTAGGTGCCGACCCTGTCTATAGGGGTCAACCTACAGGTCTGCGTGAGTCTTAATGTTCACATGTCTGCCACGGAATAAACTTCTGGTAGCGCTTTGATATCTTGACTTTTGCCGTTGATTATCATTGTATTCAAGGTAAGGACGCAAGTTTAATTCCTCGTCCTTCGTTGCTGTTTTGCATTATTACGAGTTGAGTTGATACCTCGACGGTTGCCGGTGTAGGCACTTCGAGGCACATGTGTCATGCCGATAAGCGTGGGCGGTCATGTTTTGCCATCTCATTCGATCACCAGAGCCGTAGATCAGCTCAGCGTTCTGTCTCGACCATACAACTATCCAGGTATTTACTTCTCTGCCCTTCCATTGTTCTCGTTCCCTCGATCTTGCCAGTTGTCACCAAGTTCTCCAATTTATTTCCACTCATAACGTGCCCAAAAATTTGTGACAGTCTGTGTCTAATTTCTTTAATCAGTGTACGGTTTTCATTTGTCTCCTGTAGTACTTGGTCAGTGGTTCTCCTCTGTCCATGTTATTCTTTGCATTTTTCGTAGAAACCATATTTACACAACCTTCAGATTTTTTTCAGCTTGTCTGTTCATTGCCCACACTTTACATCCATACAAAAGCACAGGTTCTATGTAGCACCTCAACACTATTTTTCTCCTTGCAAATGACATCTTTCTATTGGTCATTATGTATTTTCATCTTGCAAAAGACTGCCTTCGCCATGGCGAATTTTGTTCTAATCTCTTCAAGGTATCTCCCATCAGATGTTATGACTGTTCCTAGATAATTGTACCGATTTACTTGTTTGAGAATATTCCCATTTACTTGTATAGTACATTATGGTGCTTCTTTCTTTCTAGTGACGACCATAATCTGTGTCTTTTTACAATTTAATTCTAACCTCGAGGATGCGTACAATAGAGTGATGGAGAAGGGGGTCAATCCCTGGTTGGTGAACTGGATAACGGCCGTCCTACATTCTCGTCGGATTGCTCTCCGTCTGGGTGCATGGACCTCAGAGCCACATATTTTAACCCCCGGACTGCCACAGGGATCCGCAATCTCACCGGTGCTCTTTAACGTGTATACGAGCAAAACTGCAAACCTAGAAGCACCAGGGATTGGAAGGATACTAACATTTGCAGATGATATTCTTGCATATAGGCAGGGGAGAGATAGGGTGCAAACGGCCCAGGAGTTACAGGCGACAGTAGACAAAGTGATTGACTGGTGCACTGAAATGAGTGCTGTCATCCACCCGGAAAAGGCAGCTGTCACATGTGACAGGAGCCTGTCCTTCAAGGACCACGTGGAGACGGTTGTGACAAGATCTCAAAAGGTACTCGACGCACTTAAAACTATGGCTGCAATGGACATAGAGCAGAGAATGCTTTTCGACTATACCAGCACTTTATCCTCTCAGCGATTGATTATGGACTAGGACTGCTCACTGTCTCAAAGAGTTAGTTGGTGAGATTGGAGCGCATACAGAACGAGGCTATGCGGGTCATTCTGGGATGCACCAGAGACACCCCAGTAGTGTGTTTGCGGTATATCCTTGGTTTGCCGACTGTTACTGGTAGGCTCAAGGTGATGCAGGCGAAGGCATACCTCAGAGTAGCTGCTGACACAGATCACCCGTTGCATGAGGCGCTGGACGCAGTTAAGGGCCAGCGACTGATAAGAGGGAAATAATGGATGGCTCAGGCGGAGGATACTATAAGACAGGTGTGCCCCTTGGAGAACATTAGGCGAGGAGAGGAGTGGGTCAGAGTGCCAGTGGAGCAGTCAGACTTGTGCAGAGTTATAATCACACTGAGCCGGGAGTGCAGGGAGTGGCCAGCAGGGACCACAGAAGTGGAAATCCAGCAACTAATTCGGGATAATGCTCGCCTTGTGATGTGATTATCTACACAGATGGTTTGGTGTTGAGAGGTAGTATAAGTGCCTGGGGTTTCTTGGCAAAGGCTAAATGGTCGACGTTTGGTGCGGGAGAACTTGGCATATGATACCACAACATCTAGCTTAAGAATGGAGGTGGAGGAGGAAGTCAGTGCAGCTTACCGCTGCATGGAGAATACGACACACACACACACACATCGTGATTGTAACTGACTCAGAAAGCATGCTGAGCAGGGTGAGGACAGGCAAGCTTCGTGCAGAGCTTCGCTTCGGAAGTCACGGGTGGCAAGCATCGTCTGGATGTTTTTCTCTGGGGCATGCTGTTGTGCTGGGGAATGAACAGGCAGACAGATTGGCTGGCTCTGCAAAACTTGGTGGAGCATTGATGCATGATAAGGCAGATGTGGTTGCGGCCTTGTGGGAGCACCTGTACACCTCGGAGGAGCAAATGGATCACCATGGTCTGGCAAGAATGCGACAGCGTGGAGCGACGAGGGGATCTGGCCGATGCTTGAAGCTCAGAGGAAAGGCGAGACGCACATATAATCAGATTGCTACTGGTGCTATTGTGGTTGGAACTCTTCGCTGGTTTCTGAGGATGGGAACGGAGCGCTTATGGGAATGCTGTGATGTCGGTTCCTAAATCAATCAATCTAACCTCAGTTGTTCACTGTGTGCAACAACCGGATCTCCTAATTGTGGCAGATCCTGCTCATTGTCTGCAATCAATACTGTATCATCTGCATATCTAATGTTATTGATGTTGTCCCCCATGATTCCTTTCATATCGTCAACACTTCTGAAAATACTTTTATCGTACAGGGAAAAAAGATCTGGAGACATTACACATTCCTGCCTCATACCTCTCTTAATAGGCTGACATTGACAAACTTCATTATCAATCTTTATGGAAACTCGCTTTGATCTCAAGCGTAGTCCATACATATTATTTATAGTAGTGATGGACTGAATTTTGCGTGTGGGTTAGCTTTCCCTGTTAACAGTGTCCCTCGTCATCAGGTGAACCCACTCTGACTTCAGAGGTACTTGTAATTATTGTCCCCAAGTCAAGGACGACAGTTCAACATTTTAGTCCAGCTGACAAGCTCGAGGTAAGGCTACTGTGGAGGGCGGACGTGCCATGGACCAGGCTGACATTCTGAATGCTCTACGAGAAGTAAGACTTTTGCAAGAACCAAGTGATGACTGTGAATCTAAACCATGGCCAGAATGCGAGAACAGCAAATTAAAAGAGGGGTGGCCAAACAAGAACAATACGCAGGAAGCCAAAGAAGACTGATAAACCAACACAGAACTGGTGTCGTTAGCCGCTACACGCTGCGGGATTTGCTGAGGAGGGGATCCAAGCACTTATGGACTGAATGGTTCGATGTGCAATGAGGATGATCTGTCGACTAACTAACTAACTAACCTCTGCACGAGCACACCAGATGTTTAAGGCTAAAATATGTGTAGTTTTGTGTGGGATGTCTTCCGGGGGAAAGTCGTCAGCTGTTTGCTGTTTTTTAAAGGCCATGTAACTGAGACCATGTGTGCAAATTTTACGTAGATCTCTGGGTCATCGCCAGAACTATGAAGTTCATATTTTGTTTGATGCTTTTGGCCGGTGGCCAGGCGTTCAGCATTGAGAGACTGAGTAATATATATATTTGGATCCTCACTAATTGATTCACATTTTGTGCACTGTGCTTAGATTCACCTTGTGGAATCTATGGAGGGAGACTGGGACACATATAGAGGTACCTATGTGCAGTGCTCATCATCAGTGTGATGTCATACCAGACAGGTTTGCATGAGTATCCGTTGTCCCATGTCTGGCTGATTGGTGTGCAGACTGGTGGTACCTCGCCATGCAGGCAGATATTCTCAGACTTTGGAAGAATCA
This sequence comes from Cepaea nemoralis, assembly GCA_014155875.1. NCBI lineage: Eukaryota > Metazoa > Mollusca > Gastropoda > Stylommatophora > Helicidae > Cepaea > Cepaea nemoralis. Next base: position 238,944 of record JACEFZ010024255.1, on the reverse strand, counting down.
GCGATCCTACTGCATTTGCAAGGACCCCGAAGGGACCTGTTTCCCAGGACGCACGACTAGGACATGTTAGTAGGTCTTGGCCAGTATAAAACCTGGCCCTGGTGCCTTGGAAACACCTCTGCATCCCCCTATGCGCAGTGAAAGTTTCCTTTGCAAACAATGCAAAGTTGTGTCTGCTGAAGTGAGAGATTGGTGCCCTAACAACTCCACCACCAGCTACCTGCTGGACATCTGATGCCCTAACAATCCACTGCTGGACACATCAAAGAGCTACAACATCAGTTCCCACTTCTTCTTATTCTTCTTCGTTCATCCGGAGTTTTTTTGTGTGGATGTGATTGTGTTGTGCCTGTTTACAGCAGAGCTGCGTTCTTGCGCCGTTAGGCCGACACATCCGACTTCTGCGGGCATTTGTTGAACGGGTTAACCTTCCCGGAGTTCCCACTTCAATGACATATCTTCATGATGGACTGCAGGCGAAGTGAAAACACATATACTTGCATACACTGGAACAATTCAGCTAAGACATGCAGGACGTGTACAAAACATAAGAACAGTTGAAGTGTAGTACAGCTGTGTCAACATTAAACAGCAGAAGTGTAGTTGAGAGAGCCATGTAACAGCCAGATACAACACAAAACAGAGAGACGGCCAAGAGCAAACTATACAACAACAGAGATAGCAAACAAGCTAGATACAACATCAGAGAGACAAACAGTCATACATCACCAGGTAGACATCACACAAGCACATGCAACAACATGTACACATCACACTGCCATATACAACAACAGAGACATTAAAACAACAATTACAGCATTAGAGAAACAACAATAACCCGACATACATTCAAACAATCATTAAAAAAAATACAAATACAAAAGTTCTCAAGAGTAATATCTGTTTTATCTATCTCATATTATCACCATATTATCTCATAATGAAATATAGTCGATTCATTAATAACAATATACAAATAGCAGTGACATATTTAAAACAAAACAGCCCATAAACAGACTCAAAGATGTGTTCATAATCAGATGATATCAACTCATGACACATCACTGTCACCAACATCATCATCATCTGGACTTGCCAACATTCTTGAAGATCTTGGATTTGTGCATCTGCTTCTTGTTTTTATACCCAGCTCCAGCTTGATTGTTTCGTCCAGACCGAGCCTGGGGGCCTTTGCTGCTGTATACCTCTGTGGTGGAAGTCAAGGACACAAACATACGCACACAAACATGTCACATGTGATTGGCTACTGTTAATGTCATATGTAATTGACTATTCATTGGCTATTCTTGAACAGTTCTCTGGGCTCTCGGGTCGAACCAAGCGTTAACTGGGAACTAGCAAATGGTAGTTGGTCCGAGACTAATGACACTATCCATCAAGTTTTCCTTCTTTTACTCTTCATCACCCATAGGAGCCTTGGCCCTCAGCCAACTCATGCCAAGACATTCCTTATTTGGCCATGTCCTGCAGCTTCCTTCATATTCCCTATATTTATTACTCTCTAATTATCTTCACAAGCTTGTAGGTCTTCTATTTCTTTAGTCAGTTGGGTTCCCGCTTCCAGTGAGAGGACATTCTAGTTTTGAGAAAGAGAACAGAGAGAGAGAGAGGGAGAGAGAGAGGAGGAGGAGGAGGAGGAAAGAGATAGAGAGAGAGAGAGAGGAGGAGGAGGAGGAAAGAGAAATAGAGAGAGAGAGAGAGAGATAGAGAGAGAGAGAGAGAGAGAGAGAGAGAGAGAGATTAAATGGTGCAACACAACAGATGTGGCTATGGACCAAACAAACTGAAGGATCTCTCTGTTCAATGATATGACTAGGCTACAGAGCAGCTGGCAGCCATGCAATTAACACGCATTAGAACAATAAGATGCAAGGAAATGGGCTCGATACATGGGCTCGATACATCAGGAGTGTCAGCTTACTGTATAGCAGTATCTCATATTGGATTATCTCCACCGTATACCTCAGAAGTCAGAGTGGGTCCACCTGATGACGGAGACACCAGTAATAAGGAAAGGTAATCAGTCACGCACAAATCAGTCCAGTGCACGTCACAGTAATTGGTGTCATTCTTGCACACCTGGTGGGTTCTGGGTCTGGAGAGCTCTGAAGCAATTCTCATGGTGCTGGTACGTTGGTCGTGAATGGGGAGCAAGGCCTCTACATCAAGTTCATCCTGACAGGTGCAAGCCTTGGTCAAGGCTCAAGCGAACTGAACACGAATGCACACTTCAAGAGTTACAAATGGTCTTCCGGAAGATTCACAACCAAGCAGTCAGCCATGGAAGTCACAAACAGAACTAGCTCAGGTCTCCACGATGAAGTGGTTCAGCTGCCTGCCTCAAGGTCATGGGTTTGTTCCCAGATTCCATCATTCAGGCCATGGGTGTAATTTTTCCAGAGACATCAGAAGGGACTACAGAGTTGGTGCTTTGTACAATGCTCTTGGTGAGAGGCTTGGCTATTGAGAAAAAGTGCCCGACATACAACCACCCCCACCCTATAATATCTGTTACAGGACCATCCTCGCCACATAGAGGCATCTGAGAAAGAATTCCATCCACCCTAGGGAGCACCTTATATAAGATTAAGTGTACAGTATATATATAACTTCCACACAAGTGCACATTATAGCCACCATTTAAAGTAATTGTCACATAAATAAAAGGATACGCAAATCCACGTATGGCGCAACAGCAAACCCAAAGGATTTAGCCACCTTGGTCACATCCAGTTTGGTCACATCAAAGATGACTTTCTGTTTATGCGAGGCATAAGCCCGCACGTAAGCCTTGAAGCCTTCTTGTGCTGTCTTGTGGAGGTAATAGTTCTTGCTGATCAATTTCTCCAGCTGTATAAATGTTAATGGACAATGAATTAAGCACAATCTTAGCTGAGAATCTGGATTAAAAAATTATTTCAAGGGAAGGAAAATGTAGATGTTCTCATAATACAATGTCAATAAAATTAGTAACCCTCCATTCACTGCAACATGCTGCTGGAGTGGGAAATATGGAACAAAAGGGAGTGTTACATGGACAGTGATGCCTACAATAACATAAACAATGCATAGTAAATAAAACAGAGAAACAGATACATAGACGTAAGCTGACCAATTACAGGTAAATGTACTCTTATGGGAAATACCGTCCCTGATTTTGTGAAGTGTTAGGCCGTCACATATTCTAGATCACATATATACGAGATGGATGGGCTTAGCAGAAATGTGCAGATCACAGCTTCAAGGTGAAAGGACATCATATTACCAACATTCAGGAAGAAGTATACCAACTGGATAATTCCAAAGACAATAGATCATCATAAATAGAAACAACAATGCTCCACTGTCACAAGCTGGCACTGACCTGGGGTTGGATGTTGGCCACCTTGCTCCACTGAAACTGGAATTCGTTGACCTGAACTTTGGCCTGGCGCAGGTACCTCAAGAAAGCCAACTCCTGGGGGCTCAAGAATAGCAAGGCGTTGCCCTGTGCTCCCTCTCCTCTGGCTGTTCTGCCGACTCGGTGGATGTATTCCTGCAACAGTAACAGTTCTGTACCTAATGTGTTTTATACAGGTGTTTATATTTCTATTGTGATTAAACTTCCCGCAGGACACATCACAGGAAACAATGAAAAAGGTTTCAGAGACCAGATGATTGACTTCATTGCACTGGGTTTGATCCCATATAGCTCGGCCTCTTTCCGCAGGGCGGCCTGCCAAAGACATCACACAAAGCACGGACTCCGCAGCTCCAGCGGCGATCCCCAGAAGTCTCAGAGAAATCTGCACTTGTGAACCGAACGACATAGATCGGGATCAAACCCTGAACCATCACAGCATGATGCAGGTGGCGTAACCCCTCTGTCATGGAGACCCAGGAAATTAAGATAATCACCTGAATCACGAGATCAAACAGGCCTACCTAGGCTATTCCCCAACTGCTTGTAATACTCAGAAAGAATAGGATAGCAATATATATATATATATATATATATATATATATATATATATATATATATATATATATATATATATATATATATATATATATATAATGGTTAAGATGGTTAAGCTAAGTATTTTAAAATGCGATCTTCAGACATAACAATATATGATTGTTTTCATGCTGCCCAAACAATCAAAACACTTTGCATGAACTTAAATTTCGCCTTCATATCCCAGCTTCTTTGTGCACCGTCAGACGACAACATTAATATATTTAAAGAAAGCGGCAGTCAACTTGAACTTGAGTGTACGCCAGTGTAATTTTCTCTATTCAGCATATGTTGAGCACTATTGCAGCAAATGTTTAACCACAATTTTACCAATTTCAGTTACATTTATGAGTATCTCAAATCTTTAATTCTGGAACATGTGGTATTTCAGCCTTCTGTGTCCTATGCAAAGTCTGAAGATTGTTACTTGTCTATTTCAGTTAAGTTGGTAACTTATATCATCTTTTTGGTAACTTGAATGATTATTCCCAGTTCTTACAAACCTCTTTACCTTACCACAGGCTGATGTCTGTATCTGGCTGGAGTAGTCTCCCTTCTTCCTTTACCAATTTACAGCCTATTCATTTCCAGGTATACAGCAATGTGATGGGACCCATTGTATGACCTTTTGAAATGTCTGAAGTTCACAGAGTGCTGCCCCTTAGGTATGCTAGTTTGGCGCTGTTTCAACTCAGCGGTACTGAAGCAACTGACTTTGCATCGGTAAAGAGAGTTATATGTTTCTGCGTCACAACATTTCTGCTATTTGAAAAGCCTCTTTTGAGAAAAACACACTGAGACAACTGACAATGCATCTGCAAAGAGAACCGTGTCTCTCGCTCTCATTTTACAAATTAACATATATGAAACAAGACAACGACCAGCAATTTACCTTGGGATCATCTGGGGGATCATACTGTATGATCCAATCCACCTGTGGGATGTCCAGACCTCGAGCAGCCACGTCTGTACATAGCAGGATGCCGCTGTCGGCATTGCAGAATTGAAAAAATGTCTGAGTTCTCTTCGTCTGCTTCTGTTTTCCCTGGGGAATTATAACAGCACAGGCGGTTTATTAATAATGCTCTGATCAGCAAGGGTTTGTGAGTGTAATCCTGAAATATAACATCGACTGGCAAAATTCAAGTCAGAATATGCGAGTGGTGGTAGAGTCATATTGTCAAAGTTAGTATAAAAATGTACATAGTTGATATAATTTTATACAGAGTAGTCTCAAAACATCTAGCAGTTCATGTCATGTTGGGCAGGTTCATACAAATGAGGTTGATGTTAACTTGGTGAGACTTAATGTCAAAACATATGGGTGTGGATGTTCAAGTTGAAAATAATATGGTTGACATTAATAATATGTTCACTGGACCATCATCACCCATGTTTTCACATCAGCTGATACCCACTAACTAAGTTAATGTAAACCCACTAGTTAAGTTGATGTAAACCTCTAGTCAGGTTAATGTACACCTACAAGTTGATGTAAACCTCAGGCTGATGATTAGAATAATTGGAGTAAAATGTGCATTTGTGGTGTGCTACTTACATGAAATCAGTGTAATCTAGATCTGTGGTGTGCTACTTACATGAAATCAGTGTAATCTAGATCTGTGGTGTGCTACTTACATGAAATCACAGTAAAATCTAGATCTGTGGTGTGCTACTTACATGAAATCAGTGTACTCTAGATCTGTGGTGTGCTACTTACATGAAATCACAGTGTAATCTAGATCTGTGGTGTGCTACTTACATGAAATCACAGTAAAATCTAGATCTGTGGTGTGCTACTTACATGAAATCAGTGTACTCTAGATCTGTGGTGTGCTACTTACATGAAATCACAGTGTAATCTAGATCTGTGGTGTGCTACTTACATGAAATCACAGTAAAATCTAGATCTGTGGTGTGATACTTACATGAAATCACAGTGTAATCTAGATCTGTGGTGTGCTACTTACATGAAATCACAGTGTAATCTAGATCTGTGGTGTGCTACTTACATGAAATCACAGTAAAATCTAGATCTGTGGTGTGCTACTTACATGAAATCAGTGTACTCTAGATCTGTGGTGTGCTACTTACATGAAATCACAGTGTAATCTAGATCTGTGGTGTGCTACTTACATGAAATCACAGTAAAATCTAGATCTGTGGTGTGCTACTTACATGAAATCACAGTAAAATCTAGATCTGTGGTGTGCTACTTACATGAAATCACAGTAAAATCTAGATCTGTGGTGTGCTACTTACATGAAATCACAGTAAAATCTAGATCTGTGGTGTGCTACTTACATGAAATCACAGTAAAATCTAGGTCTGTGGTGTGCTACTTACATGAAATCACAGTAAAATCTAGGTCTGTGGTGTGCTACTTGCATGAAATCACAGTAAAATCTAGATCTGTGGTGTGCTACTTGCATGAAATCACAGTAAAATCTAGATCTGTGGTGTGCTACTTGCATGAAATCACAGTAAAATCTAGATCTGTGGTGTGCTACTTACATGAAATCACAGTAAAATCTAGATCTGTGGTGTGCTACTTACATGAAATCACAGTAAAATCTAGATCTGTGGTGTGCTACTTACATGAAATCACAGTAAAATCTATCTAGTGCTACAGTGTGCTACTTACATGTATACACATGACAGACAGGTCGATGTAGTTGAGCAGCTCACTGTAGAAGCGAACCGCCATACATGATGACAGAAACACCATAACCTTCCTCTTCTTGTTCTTCTTCAAGAATGTGAACAGCAGCAGAAAACGCTTGTCTGGTTCACACACAACGTAGCCCTGCCAAAGAGAGAACATGTGGAATCTATTCAAGAATGTTCATAGTGGAAATCAAGTTTAATCCTAGTGGAGTCAAAATCAAAGGTCACCACTATATGCTGCATGGAGCACAGAATTTCTTCAGTCTACATTTTGTCAAGTTGTCCGTTTCTTCTACTTGCTATAGTATCCCTCAGTTTTTATTCCTCTGGACTGGACACAACAAATAGGAAAGTGCCCATCTGTGTATGCTTTTAAGATGAATTTTTGTTGTTGTTGCTTTCCTGCTAATAACATTTGCCCGTGTTCTGTTCCATATCATGTGTTTCAATCGTGCGCATAACACACAAGTGAGTGCAATGCTTGGGTGTTGAATGTCTACCATCAACGTAGGATTGTCATGACCCTCTTTTTCAGTCTTGAAGCATGCAAAGTTGAGGAGAATATATCACTCAACCCCAGTGCAATTTGTTATCTGGTAGGACTCTCCATCAAGGCATCATGTGCTGGGGAATGAACAGGCGGACAGATTGGCTGGCTCGGCAAAACTTGGTGGAGTATTGATGCATGACAAGGCAGATGTGGTTGAGGCCTTGTGGGAGCACGTGTACACCTCGGAGGAGCAAATGGATCACCATAGTCTGGTTAGAATGAGGCAGCGAGGAGTGACGAGGGGATCTGGCCGACGCTCGACGCTCAGAGGAAAGGCGAGACGGACATATAATCAGATTGCTACTGGAACTATTAGTGTTGGAACTCTTCGCTGGTTGCTGAGGATGGGGACGGAGCGCTTATGGGAATGTCCCGAATGCTGTGATGTCGGTTCCTAGATCAAACAATCAATCAATCAATGTTCCATATCATCCTGAGGAATGAAAACAGAGAAAACTGAGGGATAGCTTCCTGAACATACTTCTGTGGATTTTTTTTAGTACATATAATTCTGGCACAGAAAACCCGTTATCTTGGTGAACAACCTCAATAACCACATCATTTGTTTTCCACCACTGCAGTACATTTTAGTCTGTTTATGTGTTGCAGGCTTCCCCTAAAAAATACACAAGGGGCTCTATAAGCAGCACCTTTATTTCAAATACATAATGACATACATACTTGGTTCTGAAGAACAAGGCTATCCAGACACAGATTGAATAGGCTCATGGTTTAGGATAGACTGAGTACTCTCTCAACATAATCATACGATGCCATGATACAATTGGGCAAACATAATCTATTATTTATACCTTAAAGAAAAATGTCCCAATGACAATTTTTTATTTACAACAAAATGTCATGTATATACTGACCTGCTCTAATCCTTCCACAGTTGCGTTGTCCTTTTTATCATCAACTCCCACGTAAAATGGCTCTTTCTTTAAAGAAATCCTGGCCAAATCTTCAGTTTTTCTTGTCGGTGTGGCAGAAAACAGCATAGTCTGTCGCTTTTCTAGCAAAGAGGAAATCAGAATGCAGATATTGTACAAGATGACTTCCTTTTCAATATCAATGTAACGAAACTTACACTGAAATAATTAAGTGACCTGATGTCATTATTAGAGTAACGGTAACACAAAAAGATAAATAAACTGACACATATGAGATCTTTTTAAAAAAAAATGAGTAATAAACAATATGCTAGATGTTATAAGTGAAAGAAAATGGGAGACTATTGTCAAAAGGGTGCACAAACCATTCCCTACCATCCTAGTATGGAAGACAACACATGTGTTTCAATCGTGCGCATAACACACAAGTGAGTGCAATGCTTGGGTGTTGAATGTCTACCATCAACGTAGGATTGTCATGACCCTCTTTTTCAGTCTTGAAGCATGCAAAGTTGAGGAGAATATATCACTCAACCCCAGTGCAATTTGTTATCTGGTAGGACTCTCCATCAAGGCATCAAATAGTGTTGTGAGGTTCTCATGACTCCATGGAAGTGGGCATTTGCCTAAACATGTCTGGCTTTCTTGAAGCATACTGGTGCGTCTGTCATATCATTTGAGAAACAAACTGAAAAGAAGATAGTTTATCTCCAATAGTACACAGCAGGTGGTAGAGAGAACAAAATAAAGAAGTTTTTCTCCAATAGTGTGCACAGAGGTTCCTAGAGAGAACAAAGTAGAGAAGAGAATCCCTCTTCAATAGTACACAGCAGCTGGCAGTGGAGATACAAGTTTGTTCTATACAACAATTAAAGACAGAAGCTGGCACCATGACTGGTAAACAACCAGAATTATTATGAAATGAAATGACAAACTCCTGAGCACATTCTGCTAATAAATTATGAAAGGTGATAATGAACACAAGACACAAACCACTCTTGAATACATGCCACCAGATGTGATGAGAGAACCATCACAGCATCAAGATGCTGGATGTGATGAGAGAACAATTCTGCAAACAACTACTACATGATGTATCATCCCCAGAGCCACACTGACCAGAAATAAATTCCTGCCATCAGCGGGGCTTGAACCACAGAACACTATTGCTAAACCAACGCACTAACCACTACACTTCCAAGGCTTGTAAACAATTTAAACACAGTTGCACAATTTATTGTCTGCCATGTTTTGGTGTATAGCTTCAGGTATATACTGCAGTTATATATGAAAATGAATAAACTAATTATATATTCGTGTAACTATATATACATAGTCGCTGATACTGTTCGAAGGTGGAGCATTTGTTATTCTGGTGGGTTAGTGGTTAATATGAAATCTTTCTGTCTGGATAACAATGGTTGTAAATGCTTAACTGGTATGGCTCAGAGTAGTTGAGTAATCATTTAGTGATTGCTAGACACAGCATACACAACATCATTTCTTTGATAACTTTAGAGCCGCAATCTAGCAGTTGTCTTCTGCAAGGGATTTCCTAAACAATGATTAACTCTCATTTCCACACATACTGGTATATGTTCAGTTACTCAATTTGCCAACTGTTGTTCCTTTCTATCTATGTAGCCATTTTGCAACCAAAATATGATTCATCTATTCTCTTCATGCGGACATATTAGTGTAGGAACTAGGGTGATACTGTCATGAGCACGGTTGGACGAGAGTTTGATGCCTGTGCTTGTTGCTCGTCAACAGTCGGTCACCTATTCCTCCATGAATTCACTTACAAAATGTGATGGTCCTATCACATCACAGACCCACAGTAAGAACATGTGATATATAACTAGTGTGCACCAGACGAGATGCAGCGAAAAATGCCAGGCAATAAAGTGTGCAACCTCTTGTTTGTGGCTTCTGATTTTTAAATGGCCAGCTTTGAACCCGAAGACGTGCTTCGATTAGCTCTGATAGTAGCGATTTTGACAGTTCAGGACTGTCAGATGACTGCAATGATACTCAAAGTGCCGATGACCTTGGTGTAAGTGTATTGGGTCTGAAAAGGATTATGTTCATCCATATCCATTCATATAGATGTCCGGACCAAAACACATGTCACCAGATGATAGCCCACCTATTACAAATGTCAAAAGGGACTTCATGGTTGTTTTTCTAACCAAAAGTGTTTAAAATAATTCTAAAGTGGTGTAGGTATTCAACGAGAAAATCATAGGTAAGTACCATTTTTTTTTATTTGTTGTTTTAAAAATTTATGATGTTATGAAACATTTTATTTTTCAGAAAATGCAAATCCTGTCACCAAATTTGCATAAACATGAATAAAATAACTTCAATCATACACAGAAATAAACTTTAATTTATCCTCTTTAAGAATATATATTCTTGTATATACCTATATAGGGCTCTAATATTTTTTTTTTGAATTTACAAAATTGTCACTTCAGTCATTTCTGTACTCCAAAAACAAATGGCTCCATCTTCTTCAGAGAGAAAGCTAAATTTGGCCCAATGTTGTTCATTCCTAAAAGGGTTAATGAGTGAAAGCATCAGACTGAATGTTGAGACAACTTACTGGGGAGAATTTGAATGATCTGCTTCATCTCCTCTTCAAAGCCCATATCCAGGATCCTGTCTGCTTCGTCTATGATCAGACACTGAAGATTTTTGTAGAGGAAGTCCTTGGTGTTCTAGGGATAGAGAAGGCACAACTGTGTCAACAGGTGCACACACAAACAGCAACCTCCACTTGAGAACAGGGCAGCAATATAATTATTCAGACAAATAAGCAAGCAAGAAATATTCTATAATCCTTATTATCTCAAATAATTAGTTTAATGTAATATATAGTTTATTATAATTTTTGTTGGTTCCAAATGTTACTGTATGTAGCCGGGGGCGGGGTTGGGGTGAGCATCGAACCTTGCATAAATACCCTAAGGTCTTGGTGCATTCATCACCGCTGCAGCAAAAGTCCAACGTCAAATAACGAGTGTTGCATATGTATGTTTATGTCTACCAATCAAGCAACTGGAGTGTTCGTATAGCAAACTCCCATCTTCATATATATATGTTGAACATAGTAATTACTGATAACTGATCATGACTAATTTCACATATATTGTATTCTACATGTCACTCACTGTCAAGGTCTCACTTATAGTTAAGTAGATAAGGGATGTAATAGAGAGAGGGAAGGAACATAGAAACAGGGGATGAATAGAAGAGACTCGAACACTCAAGTCCGAGGTTAAAATACGCAGTACGCCCAGCCACAACCCGGCTGAAGCGTGAAAGGTGAAACCCCACGTAACGCACGCAGCGGCAAGAACACTGTGTCCAAACTCACGAGAGTAGAGGGCAGATGGCCACTGGACTTTGACGGGAGAGGGTCTAGCTTCTAGAGGGAGACACAGGGACAGGGACTTACTTAGATCCTTTAAATATTAATGATAGAGTTGGAAATGTTTGTGTATAATATTTGAATGTTTTGCATAATGAAATTGTATGTAATACTATAACCATGCAACGATACATTTTGTGCGAGAAGATTACTGCGACACATATTGTAATAAACTGTAACGACGATAATCGAACAGAGTTCTGTCGTATCTGTGTTGGCACTATTCTACCTGTCTGAACCCGAGTTGCTCTATACTTATTTATGACATGTTGACACTCACACCTATCAAGCAACTATACTACTGATATAGTCTCCCCTCTTCTTAACAGACATGAAATAAACCTAATGCAGAAGAAACATTATAACAATTGTAATAATAAAAATGAATTTTCCAACTAAATATAGTTTAAAAATAAATATGTAATAGTATTCAAACAATACAATGCTATTAAACACCAATCTGTAGGTGTCATTGTAAAGTACCTGACATCTTTTGAATTATTTGTTGTCAAATATTGAGTGTTTGACATGTTTGTTCAAGTCTACTGTGAAACTATAGTGTTCATATAGTAACCCCCATTTTCACAGATGTGATGCAATTTAAAGATTGCTGGATGATCAAAATATTAAAATCACCACAAGAATTGATTGATTGATTAATTGATCTATGAACTGGCATCACAGCATTTGGGGCATTCCCAAAGGCGCTCCGTCCCCATCCTCAGCAGCCAGCGAAGAGTTCCAACACCAATAGTAATTACCACAAGAACTGACAAAGTGCCACAAAGGATAAAAGTTATGAAACTAATACACGTTGACACAAGCTGACACAGCGTTGTTAGCAGTTGGAACAAGTAACATCTGACGGAAGAGGACTAACATGATTTATCTCATCTGATTTAACACATTATATGATTTCACTCAAGCTTACATTACTCACCATGTCATGTTATGATTTCACACAAACTACATAATGGTGTATACAAAGGTGTGATTATGACTGAGACTACCGTACACACCCGACTAACCCAGGACAGAAAGAAATAAAATATATTACCTGGAGATGGTCAAGTAGACGACCAGGGGTAGCCACCAAAATGTTAATGCCCTTTGACAGTTTCTTGGCTTCGTCGCCACGGTTGGTGCCTCCCATGACCAACCCGTACGTGTGATGATGGTACTTGAGCAGCTCTTTAAGAACCCCAAACGTCTGAGCAAACAAACATATTCAGCTATGTTATAAATCATGCAGGTACACATATACTACAATGTGGTTAAAATTATAAATGTTAATTAATTAAAATTATAAATGTTAATTAATTAAAATTATAAATGTTAATTAATTAAAATTATAAATTTATTAACATATTTGTATAACAATTGTTGGTGTCAACATGGCAGTAGTTGTAGTTTGTCTAGAAAAGATAAGTTTGGGGCCTGTTCAATTGTATATATGGGGCATTTATGGTGTGCCTTTTCCATATGCGTCTTCACCTCAAATTCTCCTGTTGCCATTCCTGTTCAGTCCAATTATCTCAGCACAAAAAGTGGTGTAATTATAAAATACGGTGCCATTACAATGACTTTTGGGCAAACGAATATGGCTTAAACCAAGGTCGACTTAGGTTGGCATGCTAAATGACTTAACACAACACTACAAAAAGGTTGTCGACCCCCATGATCTAGTCTAGACATAGTTATACCAGTGTAATTAAGTGATATTACGAGTTACCTGCATGGACAGCTCTCTGGTGGGAGATATGATGATAACACCAGTACCGTTGCGAGGCATGAAGTGGCATTTGTAGACAAGCTCCACCGCTGGTATCAAGAATGCCAACGTTTTCCCGCTGCCTGTTTTGGCTGCACCCATGAGATCTCTGAAAACAAAAATTACAGACCTTGTCAGAAAACTAGCACAGGTTTTGGAAGTGACAACATTTCTGTAGGCGACAACTGTGGTTCTACATTTCTACATGTTATCCTTGATTTAATTATGCCAGGACTTCAACATGTCGGTCATGCAAAATGTTGTTACGTGACCAGGTGGAAGTGACAATGTTTCTCATACCCTATAAGAGCCAAACACTCAAAGCAGTTTCTCAGAGTGTACACACAGGGCAAGAGACAGAAAGTGTTGGAGATCCATTGTGACCAATCTTGACTGTAGAAGATAGCACCTGATTAAGATGTGTTCAGTCTGAAAAAGGTGTTTTTGTTTGGCACTTGCTAGCTTGAACTCAAGCGTAGTCTACCCACACACTACTGCTTCTAGTGCACTGGGCTGATTTTTTGCATGTGGATTAGCTTGCCCTATGCCAGTGCCCCTCGCTAAACACTGACCTCCTCTAAAACTGGTATTTTGGTCCATCCTTGTCAGATTGTTGTCTTTGGAGTCAGTAATGATCACTTTCCTGTCTGTGTCTCTAGTAGTCCATGGAGTCAGTAATGATCACTTTCCTGTCTGTGTCTCTAGTAGTCCATGGAGTCAGTAATGATCACTTTCCTGTCTGTGTCTCTAGTAGTCCATGGAGTCAGTAATGATCACTTTAATGTCTGTCTCTAGTAGTCCATGGAATCAGTAATGATCACTTTCCTGTGTCTCTAGTAGTCCATGGAGTCAGTAATGATCACTTTCCTGTGTCTCTAGTAGTCCATGGAGTCAGTAATGATCACTTTCCTGTCTGTGTCTCTAGTAGTCCATGGAGTCAGTAATGATCACTTTCCTGTCTGTGTCTCTAGTAGTCCATGGAGTCAGTAATGATCACTTTCCTGTGTCTCTAGTAGTCCATGGAGTCAGTAATGATCACTTTCCTGTGTCTCTAGTAGTCCATGGAGTCAGTAATGATCACTTTCCTGTCTGTGTCTCTAGTAGTCCATCTGTCCAAACACTTGGTTTTACTTACGGGTAATATATATTCACATACAGATGCCTAAGACGGCCACTATTTACATTATTACCAGAAGCATATTCACAAAGACTGAGTCTGATTCCTCCTCTAGATAGGATTTTGTATGTGCCTACATGCTCCCCAATATGGCAGAGAAGCAGTATTGATAACTTTGTTTTTAAATGTGTATCTAGTGAGAGCTCAAGTGTTAAACCACATTGGTTGTTGAGACAAACAAAGATGAGGAAGTTCTTAGGCCTGAGCAGCATGAAGGTCTAGAGGGGATAATTGTGGAGGGAGGTGTGCTATGTCGGAGAAGAGAGGGACTGTGGCATGGCTGGAGAGATCCTTTAATTAGCAGGTGTGGATCCATGAAGGAATCAGCATAGAAGTGCAAGATGCGGACAAATACATACCACAGGAAGCAACAGTAGAAGCAGAAAACAAAGAATATAGAAAGAGAAGAGGTAATACAATTTATTCTGTGGTCAAACATTTAGTGGGTGTTTCTTTGATGCCTCACCTGCCTTCCAACAAAAATGGTATAGACTTGTGTTGGATTTCTGTCATGTGAGTGAACCCCATGTCTTCCACTCCCTTGAGAGTCAAGTCGCTGACTTTCCCCTCAAGAGAAGCAAATGATGTGTCTGTAAAGCTGTGTGTCTCTCCCTCCATTTGGTCATCGGCACCATTTTCGTCCCCGCTCTGGGCATCTCCATCATCAACATTCTCTTCTGTGTTATCCTCTTCCATCTGATCATCTTCCTCTTCAACATTATCGCTTGTTGTCACACTAACTGTAAGACAAAACAAAACAACTAAAATATAAAATCTATATCAAAGACTTATTGTAAGACAAGAAAAACAACTAACATATGAAATCTATATAAAAGACTTTGTCACTGTAAGACAAAAATAACAATTAAATTATGACATTTATATCAAAGATTATGTGATTGTAAGACAAGAAACCCAACTAAATTATGAAATCTATATAAAAGACTTTGTCACTGTAAGACAAAAATCATCATCATCTTCAAGTGCCCTGCCAGCTGGCGTAGGCGTCCATGGCTCTCCACAGATCTGTCTTTGGCGTTCTGGATCAACTCTGCTGATGATATCCCTCCATCTCAATCCATCCAGCATTATTTCTCTTGGTCTGCCTCTCTTCCCCTCGATCTTTCCAGTTGTCACGATGTTCTCCAATGCCTCTCTTCTCATCACATGACCGCAGAAAACTGTTTGTCTCTTTCTTATTGTTGAATATAATGTTCTAGTTTCATTAGCCTGTTTCAGGCAGTCGTTGTTAGTTACTCTGGCAGACCAAGGAATTTCGTCTCAGGAACCACATCTCTGTTGCTTCTAATTTCTTCTTAATTTGTTCGTTTACATTCTACGATTCACTGCCATACAGCAAAACTGGTTCTACATAGCATTTCAGCACTCTCTTTCTTACATTCAGTGATTGCCATAGAGTGAGTGAATCATACTCCATGGCATAGTGACGAAAAGTCACCCAGAAAGATGGGACGATCATGGATCGTGACCGACGTGGCGAGCGAGATTGTCACCAGAGCGAATCCACATGATCGCAAAGGTGACAAGGGCAGTCGAGCTATGGATGTGGTCCTGTGCGGACACACCACGAGGCAGAAGATGGTTATTGCCAAAGATTGTGCCTACCATTTTAATTATTTGTGTAGCAGTGTAGTGTAGATTTGTGATACTGTGCCATATAATTGTATGCACAATTGCGAGTGAATAATGTAAATCGTTTTGAGGAATAGATCGTCAGAAAATACCCGCACTAGCGTTGAGTTGTGGTAGTGGGCTTGATTCTGTGTAATTGACGTCAGAGTTGAAGTTAACAATCATGGAAGTGAGGCTGCATGGTTAAAGGCAGTCTGAGATGCAGCAGAAAGCAGAGTCCGAAAGTAACCTGGGGATTATATGGTGATGAATGAATGAGATTACAACTCATACCCCTAGGCATCAGAGACTATTATGTTCGCCAAAACCACTCCAGGTCGGATTCTGGCAGTGATAGTGACTTATTGCATAAGATGCTCTTCATTTTCTTAAATGCAGCTTTTGCGTGCCCTATTCTATTCTTAATCACTGTTGTACATCTTCCATCCGATGTTATTAATGCCCCTAGGTATTTAAAATTATCCACTTGGTTAAGAATTGTCCCTTATATTTCACATTTTGGTGTCACCATTTTCTTTGATAACACCATTGTTACTGTTTTCTTGATAATCAAGGAGAGTCATTTCCTTGCACTCTCTGTTACTACAGTGTCCAACAATTGTTGCAGGTCTGTTGATTTATCTGCCACCAATACTGTGTCATCTGCATAGCGTATATTATTTATATTATAACTAACTAGTATTCCTGGCGTCTCTTTGAGATCTCTCATTATTACTTCGCTATATAGGGAGAAGAGATCTGGTGACAAGACACACCCCTGTCATACTCTTAGCTATAACTAATATAGACATCTATATCAAAGACTATGTCACTGTAAGACAAGAAAAACTAAAATATGAAATCTATATCAAGTGCCAGCTAGCCATCTCAAAGCTATAGTGATCGCAGCCATAATCCATTACTTATTTGAGATTGTAGTCCTATAAGCCGCAGTCCATAGATATTTATTAAAAGAGTTCCAGTACGATGATCCTAACTAGCGATGACAACATCCAACTTTGAAAACTCACCTGTGCTATCATTCAGTGACTTAGATGCTGCCAATATGGCCTTCAATTCCTTTCTCTGACGTTTCAGCTTTTTCAATTCTGCAAAACAAAGACAAGAAATAAAATGTTGCCAGATAAGACAGAAAAACAGCCAAAAGCATAACTAGAGGCCAGCAGAACATCCACAGAAGAATGTACACACAACAATCGGAACGACTGTATATACAACAAATAATAACAGTTAGGAAAACACGAAACACCACCAGATGTTATAATATTAATGGGACAAAATAATATAACTAATGGACTGAACAGGGGGGAGATTTTGGAACCAAAATAAGAAAATGTCTAAATGACATAAAATAGTGGGTACATTCCTAATGACCTAATAAAATCCATGTCTATTGCCAAGTCGTGACTGAAGTTCATGACGCGAAAAACAGAAGGAGCAGAACTCTCGGTCAGAAACGTAGATATAACTAAGAAACTAGCGGATCACGTCAGTTTCATTTATGAATAGTTACGGAAGTCGGATCATGGATTCCAACAGGGAAACGGGACATTGAAATGGTCCAGCCCTTGAAAAGAATATTGAAGAGCAGGGCGACATCATTATGGCCAATATAGATGGCAAAAGACAATGTCCACAGTGAGAAGGATATAGGAGCCTGAAAAGAATAGAACAAAGGCAACAGATCCAAACGAGACAAGATATATATTACGGCAAGGTTAATTCAAAAGGGGTAGTGTTTGACGATTGATTACTCATTATGTTTACGTTTGAAAATTACAAAGAAGGAGTAAGATATTTGCCGATCTTCAGTCCTTTTGTTTGCTGTTAAGTTTTCCTGCTTCAAGTTTGTTGAAAGAGTGTCGCACCCTGGACACCTTATCGGTTGAATGGTTTTGATTGAAGTCCGTTAAGACATTCTTCAGCAACATGGGGGCGGGCCAATCTTATTGAAGGACAGGAAATCGAATGTTGCCAGCTCCTTTGTCTTGGACACGTTACTGCGGCAGATATGCAAGAAGCAAGTCAACTTCACCATTATTAGTTGGGATTTGTCACCAGCTAGTCGATCAGGAACATACAACATTTTGTTCGTTACTGGCGGAGAAGCTGTCAGCTATAAGTACCTAGTACCAGCTACTGGACAACAAACTATTGACGTGGTTTTAGTGCTTTACTCTAGTTACACTGGAGCACCATTTTCGTGAAGGAATTTTAATCGGGAATACACAGGAACTTGTCAGATATCACGGATTGTCTACACCAGACGCAGATTCATAGATCTACACAACAACGCTGTTCGTCTTATCAACCTACGACACTACAGGAGTTTGGATACATCGGCACAAACACCAAGACCTGCGCTACAACATATGTAGTATTTTATCACATACAGAATCAGGCCAGTATGAATTGTTTGAGTTGATTGAATATTCTGTTGGGTGTTATCAAAATTGAAATTGATATTCATTGTTGATATGGCCGAATTAATTGTATCGTAGTTCGTAAGCTGGGGTTGAAGTCCAGTATAGTTTATTTGTTTGTTCCTATCAGTGTTTGTAACTGAAATCTCTTGCTTTGCTTTTGAATTATAGCATTTTGATTCTCTTGACGTTGGATTTATGTTTACGCTATTGACACTTTGAATTGCTGTTTTCAGTCGAGTTTGTATCACATACAAATATACGGTTCATTATATTAGCTACATAATTGACAAGATTGTGTTAAACATGTCTACATTTCAAGAATTTATGGACATAGGTCAAAGGTCCGGATTAACAGGCCAAGACCTCAGGAATTGGGCGAAGCTTGAATTTAAGGAATTCCAGAATCTACAACGCGAGGAGAGGGCTGCAGCCAAAGCAGTAGAAAAGGAAGAGAGACAACTTCGAATGGGGTTGGAGAAAGAAAGACTATTGGCGAGAGACAAGGAGATGGAATTGGAAAGGGAGAAACTTACTTTGGAGAAAGAGAATAAAGAAAAAGAGCTTGCGTTTCAGAAGATGAAGCTAGAAGCAGAGGTATTAATGAAGGACAAAGAGATGGAAGGAAATCTGAAAGTTAAGACGCTGAAGATGGAAAAAGAAGCAGAGATTGCACAGACCAAATTGCAATCGAAAACAGAAGATCCTATAAAAAAATATCAAGGAGCAATTAGAAATTTCACACAAGGCGATTCAATAGGAGCATGGGTGGCCAACTTTGAATTGTTGGTCCGATTCTATAAAATTCCAGAAGAAATGGCCCATCTTATTTCACCGTCACCTCGGGTTGGAGCCTTTAAAGGTCGTCGAGTTGATTCCGGAAAGTTTACGGACCAATTACACATATGTTCGAGATCGTGTATTGAGTCATTTTTCACTGGACGAAGCGGGATTAAGAACAAAGTTCAAAACCATCACACCTAAGTCAAACCAAACATTTCTGGACTACGTAGCTGAAACCGCATCTTTATATGACAGATGGTTAAAAGCTGCAGAAGTGAATGGAAACTTTGACAAATTACGTGACCTAATGCTCAGGGATAAATTATTATCATCGGTCCCTGAGGTGATGGCTACATTCCTAATTGAGAACAAGTGTAAATCAATACCTGAGATGGAAGCTAGGGGTGAGTCATACTATAACGCACACCGTGAGGTATTTGCAGACAGCACACAACCAGAACTCGTGATAGGTGCAAGTGCAAAAGTAGAGAGCCAAAGAGAGTATGGTAAAAGTAACAGGTCTGCACAACACAGAAACAGAAGACCGTATCAGAACACACATAGAGAATTAGACAGGCCTAGAAAGGGTCATTTCACACAATGTCCACATTGCAGGCTAAATCACATCTCATCGGAAATGTGTGACCGTCACCCGGAATATGCAGAATATTTGAAAGAACTCATTAATAAGAGGAGGAATAAATACGAGTCATACAGAAGGAATGTCAAATGTTTCTCGTGTTTAGCCTGGGGACATACATCAAGGTCATGTACGATGAAGAGAACGTGGAAAGAAGCAAATGCTGCATATATATTTACTAGTAGTGACTCAGAAGATACGGAAGAGGCACATGCGGCCATCATAGAACCATATACTAATGACAACCCGGAGAAAACAGATAAAGATTGTTCTGACGAGGAATGCCAAGTTACGATACAAGAGGCCAATGCGGCAAATATTCAAAATGGCACACTAAAGGTCCACCAAGCATGGGTTAATGGTACACCAACCACACGCGTGAGGGATAGCGCCGCCTCTATTGTTGGCGTTGACCAAAGGCTGGTGAAAGATCAAGATTACACAGGCAAAAGTGTTACCTGCAGAACCTTTGGTGGCACTTTGGAAAGATATAGAATTGTATCGATCAATATTCAATCTCCCTACTTCAAAGGGATAATAAACGCAGCGGTGCTACCAAACCCCTGTGCCGGGGTTCTCATTGGGAACATTCCCAAGGTAAAAGATTGCACTCATGAAGAGACCATGAAATGGGAGACCGACCACATCCCAACAAATGCGCTCACCAGAGCTCAAGTGCGTCGACAGAAAGAAGAAGAAGGAGACAATGCACGCTCCACAACCCCACAAACAAGGCACAATACACAAGACAGGTTAGTAGTAACAACGGACCTAGCCACAGAACAAAAACAAGATCCAACGCTACAAAAATGTTGTAAAAATGTACACACACCTACCAAAATTGCCAGAGTACTCGCCAGAACCCAAGGTCACGAGATACAAGAAGACGAATATACGCAATGGACACAGGTTACTTCAACTAGTAATAAACACTGCTCTTTAACAAAAAAGGGAGACAACACGACAATACAAAAAAGTCATAACGTAAATAAAGTCAATACAGCTAGTTCTCAGTTAAACGAAGTTGTTCCCGTGATCGTAAGTGGAATACAAAAGCAAACAATCAAACTAACTCATCCGTTGACAAATAGCAGCATTCAGAAACCACACAAAGAGACAACAAAAATGACTGACACAGTGAACAAACGACATACACAACTGTGGAACGTCATACTCATAACCATGTGTATGTTCCGGATAATGATCTTAAGTAAAGACACCCTCACTCACACCACTGATTGCGCGATTACTGACAGGTACACATGCGTCAAGAAACATGTTACAAACATGTACACAAAAGTCAAGAAAGATGTCATAAAAATATGCGTACAAACAAGTAATTGTTATACAAACTGGCTGAATAAGTGCAAAGAACAATACAGAAAACAAAATGCTTGTGTCTTTGTTTGCTTCAATTATCTTTATTTCAGATATACCAAACTCATTTCATTACTGCAAAGATGGTATAGTATACCATTACGCATATCAGCAAAGCTAACATATAAAGAGGAAAATATACGTTCAGAAAAGACACTATACAAATGTCAAAAAGAGTTGATACAGCTTCTTTATTCTGTTATTCGTCATACTATTCCAGTAAGAAAAAGCGTCAGTGTTAACAAACCTCAATTTGCTTCTCAAAATCCTTACAATTTATTTATACCAACACCAGGAACAGAGCAAAACATGTGTGGCGACATGTAACGAAATATTATCTTATGTTGCATTAAATTGTGTGCAAATTGGTTGAATGAAATATGCAGAAATATGACACAGGACACATCAATACATTACTAACATTAGATTATTTTTGGATTTTCCCGTGACAGTAAATACAGTCAATACATTCTTGATCCATGTTCATTATGCATTGTATCGGAAATTCCCATACTAGTAATATAATTGGGAATATCAATTGGTCCACAGATCATATTATATCAGCAATTCACATACTATTTCTACCTGATTACTATTCTTAAAACGTCTCAAAGAGTCAGCTGGTGAAATTAGAGCGCATACAGAATGAAGCGATGCGGGTCATTCTGGGATGCACCAGAGACAATCCAGTAGTGTGTATGCGTTACATCCTTGGTCTTCCTACTGTTGCTAGTAGGCACAAGGTGATGCAAGCGAAGGCATACCTCAGAGTAGCTGCAGACACAGATCACCCGTTGCATGAGGCGCTGGACGTAGTTAAGGGTCAGAGACTGATAAGAGGGAAATCATGGATGGCTCAGGCGGAGGATACGATCAGACAGGTGTGCCCCTTGGAGAACATCAGGCGAGGTGAGGAGTGGGTCAGAGTGCCAGCCGTACAGTCAGACTTGTGCAGAGTTGTAATAACATTGAGCCGGGAGTGCAGGGAGTGGCCAGCAGGGGCCACGGAAGTGGAAATTCAGCAACTAATTCAGGAAAATTCTCGCCCGGGTGATGTGATTATCTACACGGATGGGTCAGTGTTGAGAGGTAGGAGAAGTGCCTGGGGGTTCTTGGCAAAAACTAATGGTCGGCGTTTGGTGCAGGAGAGCCTGGCGTATGATAACACTACATCTAGCTTAAGAATGGAGGTGGAGGCGGTCAGTGCAGCTTTCCGCTGGATAGAAAACACGATACATACACACATTGTGATTTAACTGACTCAGAAAGCATGCTGAGAAGGGTGAGAACAGGTAGGCTTCGTGCGGAGTGGCTTGCTTCGCTTCAGAGGTCACGGGTAGTAAGCATCACCTGGATCTTTTCTCCTGGGCATGCCGGTGTGCTGGGGAATGAACAGGCGGACAGATTGGCTGGCTCGGCAAAATTTGGTGGAGTATTGATGCATGACAAGGCAGACGTGGTTGCGGCCTTGTGGGAGCACGTGTACACCTCGGAGGAGCAGATGGAGCACCATGGTCTGGTAAGAATGAGACAACGAGGTGTGACGAGGGGATCTGGCCGACGCTCGGAGGAAAGGCGAGACGGACATATAATCAGATTGCTACTGGAACTATTAGTGTTGGAACTCTTCGCTGGCTGCTGAGGATGGAGACGGAGCGCTTATGGGAATGTCCCGAATGCTGTGATGTCGGTTCCTAAATCAATCGATCAATCAATCTTAAAACGTTAACTTTAATGGAAAATGATAACATATCCTCTAGTTATTAATTGAGCAGAGTTGTATTATTAAGAAATTTCTAACTACGGCACAACTGCGGTATTTGTCAAATTATTATGTCCTAGAGTTCTCTCTATACAGCACTCTATACGGCTACCGAACTTGAAGCCTTAGCTATAATAGGAAACATTGGAAAATTCTCTGAATATATAGTTGCTAATAAATTCTTATCAATCCAGTTATTTTGGATAGTTATGGTTTACTCTCTTTACAAACCATGGCGGATTATTTTGTTACAAGATTAAAATATTTTGTGTGTTGGTTATAATCTTCATAGGGATATATAAAATACAGCAAGCCAAATATCTATTTCTCTTTTAGACACCCACAGAAAAACATTCACACAAACAGTTCATATTTATGATATATTAATTATGTTACATATATACATATTTCCTGATGTAATTGACAGATTAAATGAAGCAAATCGGCATTCTCAGAAGACATAGGTGAACTGGACTGACTATTCACATTTCGCGGAATCGTATTGTGTCACTATGAATACTGGGACTATGAAATTGTGATTTCCATGCTCCGAACATTTCGAAACCAGTTTTCTATTTCAGAGGAACATAACAGACTGAATCTAGAAGGAAATACAGTTATTAATTAAATGTATTTAATTTAGGCGCATACTCCATATCAATCATCAGTTCACGCATGACATGCATTGCATAATAGTGGAAATGCAAATTTACGTCATAAATCAATCATTCATTCAGTTAGGTATATGACACGATCATGCAATCATTAATTTGTTTATTCATTCAGTCATCCATTTGGTTAGTTATTTCATGACGCGATCAGTCATTCATTTATTTATACACATCGCGACATGATCATTCATTCAGTTGTGTACATAATTAATGATACCACTCATACGAAACATAAATGTTGTTACATCATGACGCAATTATCATTCACCTGGTTATTGTAAATCATGATTCATTCATCTCGAAAACGATGAGAGAGTCATGATACTCATCTAGTCACATAATTTTTAACAGTCCATACAGTATCATACATAAATCACGGAGAGAAAGGAAGTGATTAACTTTTACACCTCAGACATACAATTACGAATAACAGTACAGACATATACAAAGGATGAATCGCATGTCAGAACGAAAGATATAAATTATGTATTATATGGTTTCTATTTCAAGTTAGATTAATTAGATAAATGGTTAAGTTGTTGACGTATTTGCTTGTTTAATTCCGAATTTCTAGTACACCAGTTATAAACGAGTATGTCAATCTACACAGACCTAATAATAATGAAATACCAAAAAAAAAATGTCTAATGTACCAGTATCAGTTACATTGATAATGACATAAGCTGCTTATATGATATGATCGCCAGTCTTTGTGGCTCACATATATAAGGCGTCAGCGACAAAAGCGAAAGACCTCTCGGAACAAATGGGGCAAGAACAAGCGTCACATTATAGCCGAATGGGACAGGACAGAGAGAAATGAAGAAATAGTTATATGTCAAAACTAATATAGAAGGATATGATCCAATCAATCACATACATCCCCTTAGTCGGGTTTTGTAAATTTGGATGGCGATACATGCCCATTGGGCCATTTGAGGGATTAAACTTATAGTTTATTTAGCCTAGCTTTTTCATGAGCTGGTACTTCATGACATTTACCGTAGTGCGTAAATAGGAAGTGTGGTGTCCCTGTTAAATTTAATTCTAGGGCTGTAGGTGGTTGATAGGAGACCATTCCTTCACAGTAGTAATAGATGATATAAGTATGACACATGAACTCTGTGCTACGTCTTGTCAATCTAATAGATAAGCTAAAATGGTAAGTACCATTTCAAAAAGGGGGGGCATGCTGCCAAGTCGTGACTGAAGTTCATGACGCGAAAAACAGAAGGAGCAGAACTCTCGGTCAGAAACGTAGATATAACTAAGAAACTAGCGGATCACGTCAGTTTGGTTGATGAATAGTTACGGAAGTCGGATCATGGATTCCAACAGGGAAACGGGACATTGAAATGGTCCAGCCCTTGAAAAGAATATTGAAGAGCAGGGCGACATCATTATGGCCAATATAGATGGCAAAAGACAATGTCCACAGTGAGAAGGATATAGGAGCCTGAAAAGAATAGAACAAAGGCAACAGATCCAAACGAGACAAGATATATATTATGGCAAGGTTAATTCAAAAGGGCTAGTGTTTGACGATTGATTACTCATTATGTTTACGTTTAAAAATTACAAAGAAGAGTAAGATATTTGCCGATCTTCAGTCCTTTTGTTTGCTGTTAAGTTTTCCTGCTTCAAGTTTGTTGAAAGAGTGTCGCACCCTGGACACCTTATCGGTTAAATGGTTTTGATTGAAGTTCCGTTAAGACATTCTTCAGCATCTATAACTCTGCCAAAAAGAGGTGGATTAGGATGTGAATATACAAGAGGGCGGTTAGAAAGTAATGCACCACATCATTTTTCTTAGCGAATAATGAAGATAGAAACATGAGATTTTGTACACTTCAAATATAGCATGTGCCGATTGTGTGCATCAAATTGCAATCCCTAAACCATTCAAATGGACCATGTTCGCGACTTGCGTTATAAGTAGCGAACTGTGATAGAATTTCTCGTTGCAGAGAAGGAAACTGTTGTGAACACTCGCAAGTGTCTGTGTGATGTGTATGGAAGTTTTGTAGTCAACAGGAGTAGTCAGTCGCTGGGTTCAGAGAATAGAATAAAAAAATCAGATGGAGATGGAGATATGAGCTGCTTGATCAACCGCGTTGTAGATTTCCTGCGACAGCCACCAACACAGAAATGTTGAAAAGAGCTGAGAGCATTATTCTTACTGATAGACTAATCACTACTCAACAATTGGCCTTATAACTGTCAGCAATGGTAGTGCAAGTGCAGTTGTAAAAACTCAAAGATTTTCTTAGGTTTGCTCAAGATTGGTTCTTCGAAGTCTAGCATATGACCAGTTATTGCAAAAGAAATCAATTTCTTCTGAAATGTTAGAGGGTTTCCTTTCATTTTGTCTTAGAACTGATTACAGAAAACAGCACAGAACCAAAGATGTAACATAAAAATAAAACACTATCTTGCTTCATGATGTCATTCTAACCAGCAGGGTTATCATATAAAGTTGTTTAACAGATTCCGTGGCAAACAATGAAGTTGTTTAACAGATTCTGTGGCAAACAATGAAGTTGTTTAATAGATTCCGTGGCAAACAATGAAGTTGTTTAACAGATTCCGTGGCAACCAATGAAGTTGTTTAATAGATTCCTTGGCAACCAATGAAGTTGTTTAACAGATTCCGTGGCAACCAATGAAGTTGTTTAATAGATTCCATGGCAACCAATGAAGTTGTTTAACAGATTCCGTGGCAACCAATGAAGTTGTTTAACAGATTCCGTGGCAAACAATGAAGTTATTTAACAGATTCCGTGGCAAACAATGAAGTTGTTTAACCCTTAGACCCCGGCCAGGCCGATTTAGTGGCCCTCCAGCGGCCATCTTGCTCTTTTGAAAAAGACGAAGTGTCCAGAAATCGGCCCTGTTTGTAAGAACTGCTGTGATTGGTGTGCTTTTAATAGTACAGACCAATCAAATGCCTCCTTGCAATCGTCAGCCATTTTAGCCGCCACATTTCCGTTTCTAGCGTGATTCAGACATGTGGACATGATTTTGTGCAGTTTTTTCCGAAGTAACCCATTTTTTCGTGGATTTTTGAGTTCTAAAATGGCCAGCTTTGAACCTGAAGACGTACTAGCATTGACTAGCTCTGATAGTAGCGATTTTGTTAGTTCAGGACTGTCAGATAATGACTTTAGTGATACAGAAAGTGCCCATGAGGATTTCAACCTCGTGTCCCCGTAGTTTTGTGTGTTGGGAATAAGAAGATCGTTTTATCTATACCCTTTTATGGCAATGGCCGGACCAAAAAACATGTCACCAGTTGATAGCCAACCTATTACAAATGTCAATAGGGACTTCATAGGTGTTGTTTATTTAACCATAAGTGTTTAAAATTATTCTAAAGTGGTGTAGGTATTCAATGAGGAAATTTTAGGTGAGTACCATTTTTTTTAATATTTAGTACCAATTCATACATTGTGGTATGAAATATTTTATTTTTCACAAAATACAAATGAGGTTATCAAATTTGCGTAAACATGAACAAAACAACTTCAATCATACACAGAAATAAACTTTACTATATCCTCTTTAAGAATATATATACTTGTATATACCTATATAGGTTTCTAATATTTTTTTTTGAATTTATAAAATTGTCACTTCAGTCATTTCTGTACTCAAAAAAAATGGCTCCGTCTTCTTCAGAGGGAAACCTAAATTTGGCCCAATGTTGTTCCGTCTTAAAAGGGTTAACAGATTCCGTGGCAAACAATGAAGTTGTTTAACAGATTCCGTGGCAAACAATGAAGTTATTTAACAGATTCCGTGGCAAACAATGAAGTTGTTTAACAGATTCCGTGGCAAACAATGAAGTTGTTTAATAGATTCTGTGGCAAACAATGAAGTTGTTTAACAGATTCCGTGGCAACCAATGAAGTTGTTTAACAGATTCCGTGGCAACCAATGAAGTTGTTTAACAGATTCCATGGCAAACAATGAAGTTGTTTAACAGATTCCGTGGCAAACAATGAAGTTATTTAACAGATTCCGTGGCAAACAATGAAGTTGTTTAACAGATTCCGTGGCAAACAATGAAGTTGTTTAATAGATTCTGTGGCAAACAATGAAGTTGTTTAACAGATTCCGTGCAGCAACCAATGAAGTTGTTTAACAGATTCCGTGGCAACCAATGAAGTTGTTTAACAGAGTCCATGTGGCAAACAATGAAGATTGTTTAACAGATTCCTGTGGCAAACAATAAGTTGTTTAACAGATTCCATGTGGCAAACAACGAAGTTGTTTAACAGATTCCGTGGCAAACAAAACAGTAGTTATGGACTAAACATGGTACATAGTCAAATGAACAAGTATTATAATGCATATTTCCGTTCACCGAGAATTAAAATTGACGAAGATACTGCGAAACAGAACAAATAACATGCTGACCCTAGGATGACAATACATTGTCCTCGTCAAAAAGGTAGCATTTGAAAATATATTATCTTTCAGCACTGAATCAGTTAAAACCAACAGAATATGATGATGTGAAGTGATGACAAATTAAACACTGCAATATGTTTTCAATTCAAACATGCATTTATTGTAATGTCTGATGAATACTTAACTTTGCATCTTTCATTGTTATAATTTTTCTTGCTCATCGAAACAGTATGTAACTACGCTTTCCTTTTTTCTGAGTCTCGTATACTTTGTTATACTGTATCTATCTGGTCTTAACCCTTATAACCCGACGAGGCCGAAATCCCGGCCTTGGGGTCGCCATCTTGCTCTATTCAAACTGACGATCGGGCCGATGATCGGCCCTGTTTGTAAGGACTGCTTTTAATAGTACAGACCAATCAAATGCTTCCTTGCAATCGTCAGCCATTTTAGCGTTCACATGACCGTTTGTAGCATGATTCAAACAAGTGGATATTAATTTGTGCTTTTTCCCCCGAAGTAACCCATTTTTTCGTGGATCTTTTAGTTCTAAAATGGCCAGCTTTGAACCCGAAGACGTACTAGCATTGACTAGCTCTGATAGTAGCGATTTTGTCAGTTCAGGACTGTCACATAATGACTTTAGTGATACAGAAAGTGCCCATGAGGATTTCAACCTGAAAGTGTCTATTCGGACTCCAGCTCGGAATAAACTACTCTGTCTATTCGGAGCTGAACTATCACGTGATTTTTCCCGGTCCCGGAAACCCCGGGTGGTCCTGGTCACGTGATTTGTCTAGTCACGTGACTTAACGTATGTGACGTCATCGGGACATGAGCGTGGCTATGTTATATACTTTTGTTGATTCACAATCATATCCTCAGTAGCACAGTGGTAAGTGTCTCTTCCTGGTAAGCGGGAGCTGTTGGTTCGATTCCCTGCTGGACGCTTTTTTTTTTTTTTCATTTTTCAGCAATTAATTGGGTGCAAGCGACTTTTTAATAAAAAAAAATATTAGGAACTATGATTATGAACAGATGTTTTGTCACTTATATTATCTTATTTATATATATAAAAGTTATCACTTTTTTATGTCTTTCAACACATCTTTCTCATATCTCTGTCTCTCACACTAGCTTCGTTATCTATCTCCCCCCTCTCTCTTTTCAACCTGCTTCACATATACCAGGTTTTCCTGCACTTTATGTGCGTAGCATTTCCTTGCTTATTTGTTAATTCATCAGGCCAGTAAGTCGGAAGCCTGGTGTTTGAATTGCCTAATCATATCTTTCTGAGGCGACGCATATTACTGTCAGCTTGGACCGGAATGATGAGGACATCAATAGCAGGAAATAGTAGGTCGGTAATGTCAACAAAGATGGAAGCCTGTAAACAGTAAGTGTACAGAAACGCAAGTTAACAATTCTTTAACTCGCATGGGAACACAATTATTGTTATTGGGGATACCAATCTGGAAAATTATTCTTGATATTTAAACAGCTTCATACTTCAGCTATGTATAAACTACTCTGTCTATTCGGACTCCAGCTCGGAATAAACTACTCTGTCTATTCGGACTCCAGCTCGGAATAAACTCTCCCTTTCAACCTCGTGTCCCCGTAGTTTTGTGTATTGAGAATAAAGAAGATCGTGTTATCTATATCCATTCATGGCGATGTCCGGACCAAAAAACATGTCACCAGTTGATAGCCAACCTATTATAAATGTCAATAGGGACTTCATAGTTGTTTATTTAACCATAAGTGTTTAAAATTATTCTAAAGTGGTGTAGGTATTCAATCAGGAAATTTTAGGTGAGTACCACTTTTTTTAAATATTCAGTACCAATTCATACATAGTGGTATGAAATATTTTATTTTTCACAAAATACAAGTGAGGTCATCAAATTTGCATAAACATGAACAAAACAACTTCAATCATACACAGAAATACACTTTACTTTTCCTCTTTAAGAATATATATACTTGTATATATCTATATAGGGTACTAATATTTTTTTTGGAATTTATAAAATTGTCACTTGTCATTTCTGTACTCCAAAAAAAAATAGCTCCGTCTTCTTCAGAGGGAAATCTAAATTTGGCCCAATGTTGTTCCGTCCTAAAAGGGGTAAATATTGGTTCAGCAGCAGCCAACTCCATTTTCAATACCATTTATTTTAACGAAGTGACTTCACAAAAATGTGTGAATAGTATGAGCCCTTATTCACAAAAATGTGTGGCTGGTCACATGATTAGATTATTCGGCATAAAATGTTGTGAACAATACGTGCCCCTATTCACAAAAATTTGTGGCTGGTCACGTGATGTCTAACTTCCTTTTGACTACATTATTATTGTTTGCAGAACTATCATTGTGTTCTCGGTAGTGTAGTGGTTAATATCTCCGCCTGTCACACGGGAGACTGGGGTTCGACTCCCCAATTGCAATTTTTTTAATTTTTATTTTTTTTATTTTTAATAAAACATATTAAACATTATGAAGTAACATATAGAACGGAGAAACTCAAACCTTGTGAATAAAGTGTGCTCTATGGATCTGCGGAAGCTGCCATGGGGGGGGGGGGGGGGGGGGGGGGGGGGGGGGGGGGGGGGGGGGGGGGGGGGGGGGGCATCCCCCAGGCAGCGACGGAGTGATCAAGTGTCAGAATCGATGATCCAATAAATGTCTTTGTTTACCGTGAATTATATTTGCCAAATAAAGTATCACTGTACGTAGACTGTGTCCTTGTCGACAAATGTCTTTGTGCGGTTTGAAGAAAGAACATGCAAAAAAAGGCAGACAAGAAGAGAGAATAATAGTCTTCTTCAAATTTTTGTGAATAGGGGTTCGTATTATTCACAAAAGTTTGTGAATAGGGGTTCCCTTATTGTAATGTTAGGGTGCTGAATATTTCATAGTATATAAATCACCATCAATATACTACAACAAATCACTGGAACATTCAGCTGGGGGATCATTTCCGCCCATGGCATTTTGTCGCAAGTGTGTGAATTTTTTTTTTAGTGTTTTCTGGGAAACTTCAGTCTTCACTATCAAAACTTCCCATCAATGCATGTCAACATGAATACTGAATTTAAATATGTATAATTTAACATATACTGTAGCTACACTACCGCTGCTTACAGAAATGTTTTTACAGGTCTCCTTGTCGCTTAACCCTTTTAGGACGGAACAACATTGGGCCAAATTTAGGTTTCCCTCTGAAGAAGACGGAGCCATTTTTTGGAGTACAGAAATGACAATTTTATAAATTCAAAAAAAAAATATTAGAACCCTATATAGATATATACAAGTATATATATTCTTAAAGAGGATATAGTAAAGTTTATTTCTGTGTATGATTGAAGTTGTTTTGTTCATGTTTACGCAAATTTGATAACCTCATTTGTATTTTGTGAAAAATAAAATATTTCATACCACTATGTATGAATTGGTACTAAATATTTTTAAAAAAAATGGTACTCACCTAAAATTTCCTCATTGAATACCTACACCACTTTAGAATAATTTTAAACACTTACGGTTAAATAAACAACACCTATGAAGTCCCTATTGACATTTGTAATAGGTTGGCTATCAACTGGTGACATGTTTTTTGGTCCGGCCATTGCCATGAAAGGGTAAAGATAAAACGATCTTCTTATTCCCAACACACAAAACTACGGGGACACGAGGTTGAAACCCTCATGGGCACTTTCTGTATCACTAAAGTCATTATCTGACAGTCCTGAACTGACAAAATTGCTACTATCAGAGCTAGTCAATGCTAGTACGTCTTCAGGTTCAAAGCTGGCCATTTTAGAACTAAAAATCCACGAAAAAATGGGTTACTTCGGAAAAAACTGCACAAAATAATGTCCACTTGTCTGAATCACGCTAGAAATGGAAATGTGGCGGCTAAAATGGCTGACGATTGCAAGGAAGCATTTTATTGGTCTGTACTATTAAAAGCAAACCAATCAAAGCAGTTCTTACAACGGAATCAGCCAAATCGGCCGAACCGGGTTTTTCACTATGACCGTGTGGTGACTTCAGGGCCAGTATATCGGCCTTGCCGTCTTAAAAGGGTTAAAAAACAAACAAACAAAATCTCACGAAAGCACAATCACAACAGAACAATCTGCGTTATTATTTCGTCAACCAATGGCATAATATTCAAAACCCAGAAAATATAAGTAGTTTTACAGAGATCTTGAAATACTCTGGAACTGTAATCTTATTTTCTACATAAAACATAATTTCATAATTATAATTAAACTGTAGTCCTAGTCAAGTTAAAGTATTGCATTTTAAAAATGTCACTGTACACTGTACAGCCACAGACCACTTCGCCACGGAGACTCCCGCTTAAAAGTCGACAGGGTCGACTTCACTGCACCGGGTTTTATCCCATATGGCTCAGTCCCTTTCCACAGCGCGGAAAGCGTCGCACAAAGCACGAACTCCGTAGCTCCAACGACGACTCACAGGAGTTTCCGAAAAATTTAACTCGTGAACCGAAGGACGTGGCCCGGAATCGAACCCACAACCTACGGGAGCCCGACGTCACTGTAGAGAGGTTTTGTTGATATACACATCGACTTAGCCTAAACTGGGTACCAGAAATTACATGGAAGGCAAAAGCAGCCAGCGTGATACACACCACATTACCCATCAAGCGCCGAATAGCGTAAAAGTATGGACCTAGAGCCACATACCCAACGCGCCTCATGGCGAGCGAAATATCGCCTTCTTTTGCCTAGCTTGTCTCCCTGGTCTGGTAAGATAGTTAGATACTATCTCAACAGTAAATACACGTTTAGCAACAAAACTTTCTACTATCATAACATAAATCTAATTTACATGTTAAGATTTTTCTTAAAACTATACCTGCTTTGTCCACATCTCCGCTATTAATCTTTGCTTTAATTTTCTTGAGTTTCAGTCTCACGTTGTCCGTAGCCGCCATGATTGTTAAAGTAAACTAACGGAAGTTGTTGAAGGGAGTGTTTCCGTTCATTTTTGGAAACAACTGAGGTGCTCTCTTACAGTTGACGTCCTGTGAGATTAATGATCATGTCTGTCCATAGTCTCCTATCTTTTGTGCTACCAATCATTTCTGACACTGATGTTCCTCCATGTCTTGATGTCCAACTGCCCAGCATCTTCTCTCTTACCCTAACCCTGCCTCTCTTTCCCTCTAGTTTTCCAGTTGAGGCGACATATTCCAGCTTACCCCTTCTCGTGTTATGCCAGATTATGTGGACTGTCTTCTGATGCGAGTTCAGTAACCATTTCCCTTTATGAGGTAGCGTATTTAAAGATATCGTCATTGCTCTTTCTATCCGTCCACTGTGTTCTCATCATACTTCTATAAAGTAATACCCATGTCTTTTACTGAAAGTACAGTATGTCTCCCTTTTTTTTTTTATTCGCATATCCTTTACAGGACATCGCTGTCAACAGCAGCATCTTTCAGCTGTATGTTGATTTCTTGGCAAGATTACGCTCAGTAGTTTGCCATTGCTTTCTGAGCGGCCGGCTCAGTTATCCCGCAAGTCACTAGTGGCTAGTGGTGGTAGAACCGCTTCCAGCTCTCGCCCGCTACGAGACTGCGTGATAAACGGGATTACGGAAAAAGTGTTGTAGCCCCTCGGCCAGAGAGACCGGCCATTAATAATTTATATTAGTGAGTCGTGTAATAAATAAATACTCTTGCACATTTCTCATGACTGTATAATATTTTGTTGTTGTTGTAATATTGATCATGTGTGTTGTTGTTCTCGTTTAGACTCATAAGTGATATATGGGTCAAATATTTGAGAGGAGATGAGAATGGCAGAATATTAGATGAGCCTGCGTTCCCAATTCTTCATCATCGTCATGTGCCATGCCAATAAGCATGGACATTCATGTTTCGCCATCTCACACGATCACCAGAGTCGTGGATCAACTCTTTCTTCTTGTCTCGCCCATACCACATGGCCAAGCCATCTAGGTATTTACTTTTCTGCATTCCCCTTGTTTTTTTTTCCTTCAAGTTTGCCAGTTGTCACCAAGTTCTCCAAGTTATTTCTCCTCATACTGAGCCCATAACAATGTGATTGTCTACGTCTAATTTCTCGAATCATTTTACGGTTCTCATTTGTTTCTTGTAGGGCTCCCAATTCTTAACCTTATGAAAATAACGTTTATTCGTTCGTTCATCTCCATAGCTTCCACTTTATTATTTCCCCTGTCTTCTAATTGTCCATGATCTGTTTCCGTACATCAGAAATTGCTCGATATAGCTCGTGAGAACTTGTTTCCTCATAATATATAATGAAAAATATGTAATGAAACATACATTTTGGATATTAAAGGCACACAAAAACAAACGCATATAAATACCTATTAGGGCTTAAATCCAGGTAAACAGAATAATTAACGCAGGGGAGAAATAGATAAAAATAACATAATAAAAGTTACGACAAATATTATCAATAAAATAACTATAGTATGTCTCACAAAGAATGCCTTAATTCACGATCAATTATTTTGAAAACTGTCTGTTGCATCGTTATGAAATTTTTCCAGCCGTCTTATATTTATCCCCACTCAAGGAATATGTCTTTGATAGGTAAAAAAAAAAAAAAAACTTAAATCATCGAAAGCGGCGACATTCCTTAGATGTTTTGCTGAACAACTAGTGATTCCTCGCTAACAAATTTATGTTTACGGTAATAGGAGACCCGCCAATTCAGATGACACACAAGAGCGTATCCAGATTCGTATGGGAGTGGGTGCAATGAAAGAAGTAGCTTAAAATCGACAGGGTCGGCTGCATTGCACCGGGTTTTTATCCCATATGGCTCAGTCCCTAGATAATGAAGTGGGACAATATCAACCTATTAAGAGAGGTGTTAGGCAGGGATGTGTAATGTCTCCAGATCATTTTTCCCTATACAGTGAAAATATTTTCAGAAATGTAGAAGATATAAATGGAATCAGCATTGGAGGACGAAACATCAATAACATTAGATATGCAGATGATACAGTATTGATTGCAGACAATGCACAAGATCTATAACAATTAGTAGACGCGGTTGTGATACACAGTGAGTGGCTGGGGTTGGAATTAAATCGTAAGAAGAGACAGGTTATGGTCGTCACTAGGAAGAACGAAGTACCACATTGTATTATACAAGTAAATGGGAATATTCTTCAACAAGTGAATCGGCACAATTATCTCGGAACAGTCATAACATCTGATGGAAGATGCCTTGTAGAGATTAGAACAAGAATCGCCATGGCGAAAGTAGCCTTTAGCAAGATGTAAAAGATTCTGGCCAATAAAAAGATGACAATTGAAACGAGAAAAAGCGTGTTGAGGGGATACATAGAGCCTGTTCTTTTGTATGGATGGGAAACTTTGACAATGTGCAGTCAAGCTGAAAAACATCTGATGACTGCAGAAATGTGGTTTCTGAGGAAAATGCAAAGAATACCATGGACAGACAGAAAAACCAATGACCAAGTACTACAGGAGACAAATGAAAATCGTAAATTGATTAGAGAAATTAGACGAAGACAGTCAAAATTTTTGGACATGTTATGAGAAGAAATGGATTGGAGAACTTAGTGACAACTGGCAAGATCGAAGGGAACAGACCAAGAGGAAGACCGAGAGGAAAATACCTGGATGGCTTGGCCACATGGCATGGACGAGACAGGAACACTGAGCTGATCCACGACGCTGGTGATCGAGTGAAATGGCGAGTCATGACTACCCACGCTTTCCGTCATGGCACATGATTGATTGATTGCCTTGATTGCTCACTACACTTATTAATAATTCTATTCAAGCATTCTGCGGATTTACCAGATAGCTGAAAAGAAGCACATGTAGATGAGAAATGAGTAGGGGACATAAACATCTAATATTGTTATAAGGGAGACTACTAGAATTTTTAAAAAGTAAAATTAATTACTTAGCCATAATATTATTAGCTAACAAATAAATCTATTGCTAACTGTTTAGGAATGAAACAAGTATTACTGAAGTCAGAATTTAATTTAGAAAATAATGTTTTTAAATTACTTATAAAAGATGTGTACAATATTTATTTACTTCCATTTTATAATCTCCATATCTGTTCCATATTCATAATTTAAATGTTAATTGAATACTTACAATTATTAGTCTTTACAAATTTCTAGTAATGAATTTTTACTGGCCTCCTAGGGCCACACAAATCAATCAATCAATCAATCATGTGCCATGCCGGAAAGCGTGGTCGGTCATGACTCGCCATTTCACTCGATCACCAGTGTCGTGGATCAGCTCAGTGTTCCTGTCTCGTCCATGCCATGTGACCAAGCTATCCAGGTATTTTCCTCTCGGTCTTCCTCTTGGTCCACACAAAACTTAAAAGAAATTAACGACAACACGGGACGCAAAGGTGTTTCCAAGGTACCAGGGCCGGGATCTATACTGGCCAAGGCCTGGGCAACAGTTCCCTTCGGGGACCTGGCTAAAGTCAGTAGGATCGATGATTCCTCATAAGCCGGAGAGTATCTGCCTGCATGGCGAGGAACCACCAGTCTGCACAACAATAAGCTAGACATGGGACAGCGGATTCACACTGATGTTGGACAACAGGATGTCTTCATCCGACATACAGGACTTCACGCCGGAGTTCACAGCCAGCGAACACAAGCAAGCAACCACAACACATCCCAAACTTTGATAAGATTAAGAAAGAAATGAGTGCCACAGCGGGACTTCAGCTTTTGTATGGGTGGAGTTTGGGATTACTCTTTGAATCGCTCATGTTGCTCCACCCTGGTGATTCTAGGGATTTACTTTCACTCAATCACCAGATTCGTGGACCAGCTCAATGTTCCTTCTCGACCATGCCATGTGGCAAAGCTATCCAGGTATTTTCTTTTCGGTCTTCCCCTTGGTCTTCTTCTTCTTCTTTTCGTTCATCCGGAGTGTTTTTTCAGATGTGATTGCGGTGTGTCTGTTATGCGCCCTTGGGCCGAAACCCGTAGGCCAACACATCGACTTTAGCGTGCTTTTTTGACCAGGTAGCATTCCTGGGAGACTCTCACTTTTGTGGTGCCATCTGCAACCATGCTGGCCAAGGTTGAACGGTCGAAGACAACGGTCATACCTCAAAGGAAGGCAGGGACAGTCCATAGCATTTGCCGCCATCCAAGGTTGCTTCCATAGTTGCAGGGCCGACACATAACGCCCTGGATCTGGGCTCACCGAGGGAGATCGTCACGTCCTGCTCATGGCTGCTTTAAATCCTCACTTCAATATATTGGTCACTTCGTTTCCCGGGTCATTCCCGCACAAACCAGACATGTTTGCAGACGGCATCCACTCAGCGAGTTTTCGGACATGTGCTTGTCGTTGCGCCCATCAGAGCTTTTCCAGGCACAACAGACATTCGGAAAACCACCCAGTCAGAGCTGTTCCGAACAAGAGCGGCATTCGGAAACTAGGTAGTTAGAGCTGTTCCTAGCACGAGAGACATTCGGACGAGACATTTCACTCGGACGTAATTGCGTAGTGTCAATTTTTAGTTTGCCACCCGTAGGACGACACTTCCGACTTCAGCGGGCATTTTTTAATGAGGTTAACCTTCCTCTGGTTTCGAGACACAGTTGGACTGTTGTGATGTCGCTAACATCTCAGCTGGTCAAGATAGAACGATGAACGACATCGTGGTCGGCCCTCAAGGGAAGGCAGGGGCAGACCATGAGCATTCCCTCGCTATCCAAGGAGGCTTCCATAATTGCAGAGCCGGCACATATTGCTCTGTGACTGGGCTCACCCGAGGAGTTGCCACGTCCTGCTAATGGCTGCTTTAGTTCCTCACTTCCATGTGTTGGGCAACCCGTTTGCCCCTGATCGCTCAGCACACACCAGGGACGGTCAGACTGCGAGCGACACCCACTCGGTAAGCTTTTGCTTTCGGACCACGCAATAGGTTCGCTCGCCGTTCGTTCCATTTTGCGTCATTGAGACCTTCCACTTTTGTCTACACTCTCTATGAGTTATATACAGTTTTCGCAGCCATTTTCTTCGGCTGGGGCACTTTTTTGACTTTTTGTACTCGCTCACGAGGTAGGCTACTTGTGCTGCCGGCTCAGCACCCTACCTTCGTGAAGCGGTGAACGAGAAACGGCCTGGCCCTCTCATCCGGGAATCTCTCATATCCCCCAGCTGAGAGCCTTCGAACTTGTATCAGACCTGAGCATGTAGCTTGCTCAGTATCACGCCTTTATTTTTCGAAAGGTGGGTATCGGCCTGGCTCTCAGGTCCAAGGGGTTGTGGCTTAGAGGCGTTCAGCCACACCCTCGACAGGGAGCCTTTAGTGTTTTGTCCTGACCAAGATATTCTGCCTTCGTGCGCCTGATTTAAATATTTGACTGCTATCCTCAGTCTCACCTGCAGAGCAGCAGGTTGTGTCTCTCTTAGTCTGGTCCCTATCCCATGATCCGTCCGATATGTAGTTTTCACCCATCGGCAAGCACATGGGGTCAATGGGACACGCAAGCTCCCCCACCACGGCAAGGTGGAGACACATCGGGGGAGTTCCCCTTGGTCTGTTCCCTTCGATCTTGCCAGCAAAGCATTTCTTCTCATAACATTTCCAAAAAATGTCGACTGTCTACGTCTAATTTCTCTAGTCAATTTACGATTTTCATTTGTCTCCTGTAGTACTTGGTCATAGGTTTTTCTGTCTGTCCATGGTATTCTTTGCATTTTCCTCAGAAACCACATTTCTGCAGCCATCTGTTTCTCAGCTTGACTGCTCATTGTCCAAGTTTCACATCCATGCAAAAGAAAAGGCTCTATGTAGCCCCTCAACACTCTTTTTCTCGTTTCAATTGACAACTATTTAAGAGCGAACCCCGTGGAAAGATGAACATAGACTATCGCTACAAATCCAGACAAAAGTGAGAGGAATATTGACTGCACATAAAGTGTATGGATATCTATATTGGTGAATGGTAGATACTTTATGGCATTTGTATTTAGTATGATGACACACATACTGCCTTTTATTTATTTTTAAAAAAATTTTTCCAAACGAGGACCACTTTGGCGCTTCGCGAAGAATAAAACCTTGAACCTCTACGACAGCAGTGGTCTATACTATCTCAGTATGATTAAATACAAAGATGTCTCCGAAAACATTGCACTCATAAACCGAATAACGGGGTCCGAACCCATGACCTTCACAGTTCAAGGCAGGCTCGACCACTTGACCAGTGAGGACCCATTCGCTCTACCCCAGGGGTCACCAAAATACGGCCCACGGGCCGGATCCGGCTTGCAACGTCAGTTCATCAGGTCCGCCGACGGTTCTCTAAGGCTATTGGAGTCGACCATACACACACTAGCAGAAGGTAAAGGAAACCACCGCTGTATTTTCCCAAGAAAATCATGCCTGTAAATGAAATCGATAAAGATCACGACGTTAATGGAGATTTCATAGGAGTGTCTTCGTCTGGTAAAGAGCATCATCTGCTACATCGTCATTATCATGTGCCGTTAAGCGTGGGAGGCCATGTTTTACGATCTCATTCGATCACCAGAGTCGTGGATCAGCTCAGTTTCCTTGTCTCGACCATACAACGTGGCCAAGCCATACATGTATTCACTTCTCTGTCCTCCCCTTGTTCTCTACACCTCGATCTTGCCAGATGTCACCAAGTTCTCCAATTTATTTCTTCTCATAACGTGACCAAAAAACTGTGACTGTCTACGTCTAATTTCTCTAATCAGTTTACGGTTTCATTTGTTTCTTGTAGAACTTGGTCATTGTTTATTTCTGTCTGTCCGTGGTATTCTTTGCATTCTTCTCAGAAACCACATTTCCAAAGCCATCAGATAGTTTTCAACTTGTCTGCATATTGTCCACGCTTAACATCCATACAAAAGCACAGGTTCTATGTAGCACCACATGTGCTACAGGTGATAACCGATCGTCGTCAAGCAACTGTAGGCTAATTAAAGGTTAAAAATATACTAAATGTTGGTACATGAAATGTCAGAACACTTACCCAGAATGGACAATTAGATAATGTCAAGAAAGAATGAAGATAAATATATTAAATTTTGGTGAAGTACGATGGCCAGGTGCAGGGGAAAAATGTTTACGTAAGTGTAGAGTTATTTACTTAGCAGGGAAGGACTACACAAGGGGGGTTGGCATGATTTTGAATCAAATTAGTGCTAGGATAGTTAAAGGATGTTAGACAATCTCAAATAGAGTATTAATAGTGAAACTCTATGGCAAACCTCCGAGTATTAACATAATAAAAGTACAATATACGCGCCAACAGCAGACTGTAAAGAAGAAGGTTTAGATATATTTTATAACGAATTAGGCATCGCCGAGAACCAGTGTAACCATTTTGAAATGACTGTCATTCTCGGGGTTTTTCAATGCCAAATTAGGCAACGAGAAGGTGAGTTGTTTACTTTAGTTTAGTTTAGTCGACGGATCAACATCACGGCACACGGTTGTAACCCATAATTGCTCCGTTCTACCCAAGCCTGAGTCCGGGGAATCTCAGCTCAGTGCACGAACTCCATAGCACCGGCGAGGATCCTGAAATACTTTGGGTAGATGTCTCGAAATTTTTGCCCGGCAGTACCGTTAAAAAAATGTTTGCATATCCTTTACAGGATATCGCTGTCAACATCAGCATCTTTCAGCTGATTGTTGATTTCTTGGCAAGATTACGCTCAGTAGTTTGCCATTGCTTTCTGAGCGGCCGGCTCACATACCCCGTAAGTTACCGACACGATTCGAACCACTGCTGATTCTCACCGTCGTCACGTTACTTACGAGAGTATACGAGATTACGGAGAAAAGTTGCTAACCTCTAGGCCGGGAAGCCGGCGACTGTACCGTTAGGCTACTCTTTTTCGATTTCCAAAAGGCAAAGGAGTTTTTAACGTACGCAACAATACACACACGGGCGTTAGATCTCACTACCAAGAGACCAGGGGCGATTTTGTTACTAGAAGTCCACGTGAAAAGATCCCGGCCCTCACCGGGACTTGAACCCTAGACATTCCAGCACTCGAGGCGGACACAATACCTCGACACCACTCAGCCCCCTATAAAAGGGTGAACAAAAATGCTGAGTGGTTTGAATGGTGGCTATGACCTAGGTCCTAGTTGATAGGAATAAGAGAGGTGACAGATTAATAGGCGAAGTGAGCAGGAGAAAACCTCGTCTGGTACAGTCAAGGCCTGCATACACTTAGTTTAGTTTAGTTTAGTTTAGTTTAGTCAATGGATCAACATCACGGCACACGGGTGTAACCCATAAGTGCTCAGTTCTTCTCCTAACTCAAACCTGGGTCATGAGAAACTCAGCTCAGTGCACGAACTCCGTAGCTCCGGCGAGTATCCTGAAATACTTTGGGTAGATTTTTAACTCGAAATCTTGCCCGGGCAGCGCCGTTAGGCTACTCTTTGTCGATTTCCAACTGCCAAGGGATTTTTTACGTGCGCAACAATACACACGGGTGTCCGATCTCACTACCCAGAGACTAGGGGAAATGTTATTACTAGAAGTCCACGTGAAACCAAATCCTGGTCCTCACCGAGGCTTGAACCCGGGACCTCCAGCACTCGAGGCGGACACCATACCTAGAGACCTCGAGACCACTCTCTATCTCTCTCTCTCTCTCTCTCTCTCTCTCTCTCTCTCTCTCTCTCTCTCTCTCTCCCAAATAGTGCATTGCTTTCTATCCGCCCCCCCCCCCCCCATACCTTTTCCCATTGCTTTAACGTAATCTCCTTTAAAAATAAATCATACAATTCAACTGGGCACGTGCTTCCCTAGTTGCATAGATCATATTTAAAACATCATAATAACATGATAGTAATGCCTTGATTAAAGAAGGTGGGTCGTAAGAAATGGATGACTGAAGACATTTTACACCTAATGGAAACAAGAAGACTCAACAAAAATAATTCTGCCAAATATGAGGAAATTCACAGACAAGTCAGAATATTATGCAAGGAGGCAAAAGAAGCATGGCTTGAGGAAAAGTGCTTATACATTGACAAAAAACAACACAACAGTCAAAATACCAAATTAGTGCGCAAAAGAATTCAGGAACTTATTAATAAAAGAATAAGTACATCAACAGGCTGTCTAAAAACTAAAGATGGCAAAATCATAATAGAAAAAGATCAGATTCTACATGTATGGATCAGATTATGTGAAACACCTTTATGATGATAACAGAGAGGAACAGTATGATATTAGATTTAATAATGAAGGACCACCAATTTTGAAGATGGAGGTTCGAAATATTCTTAAGCATATGAAAGCTGGCAAGGCCCCCGGTGCAGATAACATCACAACAGAAATGATTAAAGCTTTAGAAAGAATTTGGACTAGAGCAAGTCACCAGACTGCTGAACACATTATATGATACTGGAGATATACCTTCTGAATTATGTAACTCTGTGTTTACTGCAATCCCAAAGAAATCAGGAGCCTTGGAATGTGATCAACATAGAACAATTAGTATAATGAGCCACATCACAAAGATTTTGTTACGAATTATTATGCAAAGAGTGAGGAAGAAAATACAACCTGAAATAGGGGAAGAACAATGTGGGTTTGTAGAAGGAAAGGGTACAGTAAATGCTGTGTATATGCTGCGAACAGTTATTGAACGTGCTATAGAAGTAAACAAGGATATACATCTTTGCTTTATTGACTACACAAAGGCTTTTAATAGAGTTAGACATGTCAACATGGTAGATATGCTTGCAGATCTACAAATTGATGAGAAAGACATTAGACTTATAAAAAAACATATATTGGAAACAACAAGCTGCCATAAGGATTGATAATGAAGTGGGACAATATCAACCTATTAAGAGAGGTGTTAGGCAGGGATGTGTAATGTCTCCAGATCTTTTTTCCCTATACAGTGAAAATATTTTCAGAAATGTAGAAGATATAAATGGAATCAGCATTGGAGGACGAAACATCAATAACATTAGATATGCAGATGATACAGTATTGATTGCAGACAATGCACAAGATCTATAACAATTAGTAGACGCGGTTGTGGTACACAGTGAGCAGCTGGGGTTGGAATTAAATTGTAAGAAGACACAGGTTATGGTCGTCACTAGGAAGAACGAAGTACCACAATGTAATATACAAGTAAATGGGAATATTCTTCAACAAGTGATCGGTACAATTATCTCGGAACAGTCATAACATCTGATGGGAGATGCCTTGTAGAGATTAGAACAAGAATCGCCATGGCGAAAGTAGCCTTTAGCAAGATGAAAAACATTCTGACCAATAAAAAGATGTCAATTGAAACGAGAAAAAGAGTGTTGAGGGGATACATAGAGCCTGTTCTTTTGTTTGGATGTGAAACTTGGACAATGATGCAGTCAAGCTGAAAAACATCTGATGGCTGCAGAAATGTGG
This sequence comes from Cepaea nemoralis, assembly GCA_014155875.1. Classification (NCBI taxonomy): domain Eukaryota; kingdom Metazoa; phylum Mollusca; class Gastropoda; order Stylommatophora; family Helicidae; genus Cepaea; species Cepaea nemoralis. The sequence goes on along the minus strand of JACEFZ010024255.1, from coordinate 195,220 downwards.
TTTCTGAGGAAAATGCAAAGAATACCATGGACAGACAGAAAAACCAATGACCAAGTACTACAGGAGACAAATGAAAATCGTAAATTGATTAGAGAAATTAGACGTAGACAGTCAAAATTTTTTGGACATGTTATGAGAAGAAATGGATTGGAGAACTTAGTGACAACTGGCAAGTTCGAAGGGAACAGACCAAGAGGAAGACCGAGAGGAAAATACCTGGATGGCTTGGCCACATGGCATGGACAAGACAGGAACACTGAGCTGATCCACGACGCTGGTGATCGAGTGAAATGGCGAGTCATGACCAGCCCACGCTTTCCGGCATGGCACATGATTGATTGATTGCCTTGATTGCTCACCACACTTATTAATAATTCTATTGAAGCATTCTGCGGAAATACCAGACAGCTAAAAGAAGCATACGTAGATGAGAAATGAGTAGGGGACATAAACATCTAATATTGTTATAAGGGAGATTAATAGGATGTTAAAAAAGAATAAAATTAATTACTTAGCCATATATTATTAGCTAACAAATAAATCTATTACTTATTGTTTAGGAATGAAACAACCATTACAGAAGTCAGAAGTTATAATGTAGAAAATAATATTTTAAAATTCCTTATAGAAGATGCTTACAATATTTATTTACTTTCATTTTATAATCTCCATTTCTGTTCTATATTCATAATTTAAATAGGGTTTAATTAAATACTTTCAATGATCATAGTAATGAGCCATGAAAGTAATCATTTTTTACTGGTCTCCTAGGGCCACATAAATCTTAAAATTAACGACATCACGGGACGCAAAGGTGTTTCCAAGGCACCAGAGCCGGGATCTATACTGGCCAAGGCCTGGGCAAAAGTTCCCTTCGGGGACCTGGCTAAAGTCAGTAGGATGGATGATTCCTCCGAAGCCGGAGAGTATCTGCCTGCATGGCGAGGAACCACCAGTCTGCACACCAATAAGCCAGACATGGGACAACGATTACTCACGCAAACTTCAGGTCCTGTATGGCATCACACTGATGTTGGACAACAGGATGTCTTCATCCGACATACAGGACTCCACGCCGGAGTTCACAGCGAACACAAGCAAGCAACCACAACACATCCCAAACTTTGATAAGATTAAGAAACAAATGAGTGCCACAGCGGGACTTCAGCTTTTGTATGGGTGGAGTTTGGGATTACTCTTTGAATCGCTCATGTTACTCCACCCTGGTGATTCTAGGGATTTACTTTCACTCAATCACCAGATTCGTGGACCAGCTCAATGTTCCTTCTCGACCATGCCATGTGGCAAAGCCATCCAGGTATTTTCCTCTCGGTCTTCCCCTTGGTCTGTTCCCTTCGATCTTGCCACCAATGCATTTCTTCTCATAATATGTCCAAAAAATGTTGACTGTCTACGTCTAATTTCTCTAATCAATTTACGATTTTCATTTGTCTCCTGTAATACTTGGTCATTGGTTTTTCTGTCTGTCCATGGTATTTTTTTGCATTTTCCTCATAAACCACATTTCTGCAGCCATCAGATGTTTTTCAGCTTGACTGCTCATTGTCCAAGTTTCACACCCATACAAAAGAACAGGCTCTATGTAGCCCCTCAACATTCTTTATCTCGTTTCAATTTACAACTATTCCAGAGCGAACCCAGTGGAAAGATGAACATAGACTATCGCTACAAATCCAGACAAAAGTGAGAGGAGTATTTGACAAGGAAGAACAGAACAGTGTACAGCGCAGAACAGCCACTCTCAGCTTCCTTGATGATGAATACCCACAGGATCTCTGGATCCGAGTCTACACAGATGGGTCAGCACAAAATGCTGTTCGAAATGGAGGAGCGGGAGTGTACATAGAATACCCAAATAATACTAGGGACACGGCCAGAGTTCCAACAGGAAAGTACTGCCATAACTATGATGCTGAAATTGAGGCAATCAAGATAGCCACAGAGAAATTACAAAATACCAGCCATGGTACACAACCTGTGGTGATATTGACAGATGCAAAATCCGTAATAGTGGCGCTCCTGTCTGGGAAATTGCCAGTTTTAAGGACACTACATTCTGAACTTAGCAGTCAGCATAAGGTCACCATACAGTGGACACCATCCCACTGTGGAGTCCCCGGAAACGACAGAGCTGATCGATTGGCTAAGGAAGGAGCAAAAGAAGAACAACCTGATGTGCCCACTGAATAATGTAATTTTTTTTGAGAGAAAGTTAGTTCGCGGCAGCCATGTTGCAAGGATCGTAAAACAAGGTGCTCAGTGCGATCAGCTCAACTCACGCTTTAACTCACCATGTTTCACGCTGTCCTTCTAATCTTACTAGTACCGTGGGTCTGTGACTCCGTCCAAGTTATTGTGTTATTCTAACTAAAGGATACAGAGAATGACAAGTTCATCTCTTACACTGACGTCAGATGTGCTCAACTGAAACCTACTCCACCGCACAGGTACGATTGTTGTGTCTCTCTCCGGCTCTGGAGCCGCCGTCCAGTCGACGCCAGCGTTCATAGCAAGCGCACTCGCTGGACTGGCCGGCGTGCCGCTAGGTGCGATAGCCAGTCTACACAGGTATGAGTCACCGACACGGTGGTTCGTGGCTTTAACAGAAGACATGCATGTTAAACTGTACGATAGGCTACACCGGGTTCAGTTACAACTACCGAATTAGGACATCAATATTTGTCTGAATTGATTGATTGATTGATTGTTTGATTGATTGATTGATTGATTTAGGAACCGACATCACAGCATTCGGGGCATTCCCATAAGCGCTCCGTCCCCATCCTCAGCAGCCAGCGAAGAGTGCCAACACCAATAGTACCAGTAGCAATCTGATTATATGTCCGTCTCGCCTTTCCTATGAGCTCTGAGCGTCGGCCAGATCCCCTCGTCACTCCTCGCTGTCGCATTCTTGCCAGACCATGGTGATCCATTTGCTCCTCCAAGGTGTACACGTGCTCCCACAAGGCCGAAAGAGAACAACACGCAGATACCGTGCCGACGGTACCAGCAGAGCTGCTGACCGCACGTGGGATTTTGACCACGTAGGCAAGCGACAGACTGAACTGCTTCAGACACCGACGAGACGGCTTTCCGACTGGACGTAGTGTTGTTCTGAAGCCATTATCTATTGTTGTGAACGCATGCGATCTTAAAGAGAGAGTGATCATGTTTGATGATATGTATATATAGATTGTGTTACGAGTGACGATCAGTGTATTGATTTGACAGGCAGATAACGCCTTGTCGCATATGTACGAGTGTCAGGCTTGCCTGAAATAAAATAAGTGTAAAACATCTGTACGAGCTGAAGTTATATTTGAGGTACGGATGATGTTGCCTGAATGCAAGTAATGCAGGACTGTGACAATGACACATGATGAATGTAGAATACACGTAACTGACGTTTCACTGCACATAAAGTGTATGGATATCTATTTTGGTGATCGGTAAATACTTTATGGCACTTGCATTGAGTATGATGACACACACATACTGCCTTTTCTTTTTCAAACGAGGATCACTTTGGCTCTTCGCGAGGAATAAAACCTTGAGCCTCTACGACAGCAGTGGTCTATACTATCTCAGCATGATTTAATACAAAGGTGTCTCCGAAAACATTGCACTCGTAAACCGAATAACGGGGTCCGAACCCATGATCTTCACAGCTCAAGGCAGGCGGCTCAACCACTTGACCCATTCCCCATACCCCAGAGGGGTCACCAAACTACGGCCTACGGGCCGAATCCGACCCGCGACGTCAGTTCATCAGATCCGCCAACGGTACTCGAAGGCTATTGGAGTCAATCATACACACACTGGCGGAAGTTAAAGGGAAACTACCGCTGTATTTTCCCAAAAAAATAATGCCTGTAAATGAAATCGGTAAAGATAACGACGTTAATGGGGATTTCATTGGAGTGTCTTCGTCTGATAAAGAGCATCATTGCTAAATCATCATCATCATCATCATCATCATCATCATCATCATCATCATCATCATCATCATCATCATCATCATCATCATCATCATCATCATGTGCCATGCCGCTAAGCGTGGGCAACCATGTTTTGCCATCTCACTGGATCACCAGAGTCGTGGATCAGCTCAGTGTTCTTGCCTCGAACATACAACGTGGCCAAGCCATCCATACATCCACTTCTCTGTTCTCTACACCTCGATCTTGCCAGATGTCACCAAGTTCGCCAATTTATTTCTTCTCATAACATGACCAAAAAACTGTCACTGTCTACGACTAATTTCTCTAATCAGTTTACGGTTTTCATTTGTTTCTTGCGGGACTTGGTCATTGGTTTTTTCTGTCTGTCCGTGGTATTCTTTGCATTCTCCTCAGAAACCACATTTCCAAAGCCATCATGTATTTTTCAGCTTCTCTGCTTATTGTCCACTCTTAACATCCATACAAAGCACAGGTTCTATGTAGCACCACATGTGCTACAGGTGATACCCGAACGGCGTCAAGCAACAGTAGGCAAATTAAAGGTTAAAAATACACCAAATGTTGGTGCATGGAATGTCAGAACACTTAGCCAGAATGAACAATTAGATATTGTCAAGAAAGAATGAAGATAAATATATTAAATATTGATGAAGTACGATGGCCAGGTGCAGGGGATAAATGCTTACATAAGTGTAGAATTATTACTTAGCAGGGAAGGACTACTCAAGGGGAGTTGGCATGATTCTGGATCAAATGAGTGCTAAGACAGTTAAAGGATTTTGGACAATCTCAAATAGAGTATTATTAGTGAAACTCCATGTCAAACCTCTGAGTTTTAACATAATACAAGTTCAGTATACGCGCCAATAGAAGACTGTAAAGAAGAAGATTTAGATATATTTTATAACGAATTAGGCATGGCCGAGAACCAGTGTAACAATTTTGAAATGGCTTTCATCCTCGGGGCTTTTCAATGCTAAATTGGGCATCGAGAAGGTGAGTTGTTTACTTTAGTTTAGTATAGTCGACGGATCAACATCACTGCACACGGTTGTAACCCATAATTGCTCCGTTCTACTCAAGCCTGAGTCCGGGGAATCTCAGCTCAGTGCACGAACTCCGTAGCGCTGACGAGGTTCCTGAAATACTTTGGGTAGATTTTTAACTCGAAATATTTGCCCGGCAGTACCGTTAGGCTACTCTTTTTCGATTTCCAAATGGCAAGGGAATTTTTAACGTACGCAACAATACACACACGGGCGTTGGATCTCACTACCCAGAGACCAGGGGAAATTTTATTACTAGAAGTCCACGTGAAAATCATCCCGGTCCTCACCGGGGCTTGAACCCGGGACCTCCAGCACTTGAGGCGGACACCATACCTCGAGACCTCGAGACCACGCATTCCCCCCCCCCCCCCCCCCCCCCCCCTGCATACACTTGTTTTCGTGCTAGCTAAAGCCGTACAAGTTTATGGGGTTTATAAAGACAAATATTAGGCTTAGAGGAAATTCATTAATACTGTTTGTACATTTCATTCTCGCCTTTACCAAGATGAAAACATTCTGACCAATAAAAAGATGTCAATTGAAAAGAGAAAAAGAGTGTTGAGGGGATACATAGAGCCTATTCTTTTGTGCGGATGTGAAACTTGGACAATGAGCAGTCAAGCTGAAAAGACATCTGATGGCTGCAGAAATGTGGTTTCTGAGGAAACGCAAAGAATACCATGGACATACAGAAAAATCAATGACCAAGTACTACAGGAGACAAATGAAAATCGTAAACTGATTAGAGAAATTAGACGTAGTCAACATTTTGAGAACTTTATGAGAAGAAATGGATTGGAGAACGTAGTGACAACTGGCAAGATCGAAGGGAACAGACCTAGAGGAAGGCTGAGAGGAAAATACCTGGATGGCTTGGTCACATGGCATGGACGAGACAGGAACACTGAGCTGATCCACGACGCTGGTGATCGAGTTAAATGGCGAGTCATGACCACCCACGCTTCCCGGCATGGCACATGATTGATTGATTGATTGATTTTCTTGATTGTTCACTACACTTATTAATAATTCTATTCAAGCATTCTGCGGAATTACGAGATAGCTAAAAGAAACACACATAGATGAGAAATGAGTAGCGGACATAAACATCTAATATTGTTATAAGGGAGAATACTAGAATTAAAAAAAAAAAAATAATAATTACGTAGCCATAATATTATTAGCTAACATATAAATCGATTGCTAAAAAATTTTTGACGCAAGACAAAAACTACAGAAGTCAGAAGTATAATCTAAAAAATAGTATTTTAAAATTACTTATAGAAAATGTCTACATTATTTATTTTTCTATTTTATAATCTCCATATCTGTTCTACCTTCATAATTTAATTAATAATTGAATCTTTTCAAAGATTATCCATCGGCATGATTGAAAAGATCATTTTTTTACTGGCCTCCTAGAGCCACACAAAACTTAAAAGAAATTAACCACAACACGGGACGCAAAGGTGTTACCAAGGCACCAGGGCCGGGATCTATACTGGTCAAGAACTGGGCATCAGTTCCCTTCGAGGACTTGGCTAAAGTCAGTAGGATCGATGGTTCCTCCGAAGCCGGAGAGTATCTGCCTGCATGGAGAGGAACCACCAGTCTGCACACCAATAAGCCAGACATGGGACAACGGATACTCACGCAAACCTCAGGTCCTGTATGACATCACACTGATGTTGGACAACAGGATGTCTGTCTCATAGTCAATTCACCGCCATAGCGTTAGAACTCGAACTAGAGAACAATATGTAATAAAGTCGCTCACCTTGAAGACACTGTTTCAATTCGAGATAAATCCTTTATTTCAGATTCGATCTCTTTCAGCACATGGATATATAACAACATTGTAAAATGCAACGGGCCCCTGACACGGGGACGGGACGTTACATGTCGATACAAACCAAGCTGGATATATCTTGTCTGGAATTGTTCAGTCTCTCAAGGACTATCGCGAATCATTACCAGACTCGTCGTCTATGCTTTATTGTCCCTGTCTGCATGGTACGAATGCCGTATAAACAGGCGACCTCCGCTTCTAGTACATTATGCCTCGCCTAGACGATCAAGTCCGTTTGTAACACGGAGCTTAAAGGAAACACACCGCTGACTTCATGTCGTTCTTCGAAGTCACCTTCCGTTGCTGTCCTAACGATGCCTACGTCAGTCTTAGTTCCCGGTGGTCAAGTCATTCTAATGTTAGACTGGGAATCTCCTAATTCCTATTAGGTGGTGCGTGTGAGCGTGACCACTATGTGGCAATGTCTTCGTCCGATTTACAGGACTTCACACGATGGAGTTCACAGCCAGCGAACACAAGCAAGCAACCACAACACATCCCAAACTTTGATAAGATTAAGAAAGAAATGAGTGCCACAGCGGGACTTCAGCTTTTGTATGGGTGGAGTTTGGGATTACTCTTTGAATCGCTCATGTTACTTCACCCTGGTGATTCTAGGGATTTACTTTTATAATGGATCGTCAATCAATTAATCAATCATGTGCCATGCCGGAAAGCGTAGGTGGTCATGACTCGCCATTTCACGCGATCACCAGATTCGTGAATCAGCTCAGTGTTCCTTCTCAACCATGCCATGTGGCAAAGCAATCCAGGTATTTTTTTTCTCGGTCTTCTCCTTGGTCTGTTCCCTTCGATCTTGCCACCAATGCATTTCTTCTCATAATATGCCCAAAAAGTGTTGACTGTCTACGTCTAATTTCTCGAATCAATTTACGATTTTCATTTGTCCCCTGTAGTACTTGGTCATTGGTTTTTCTGTTTGTCCATGGCATTCTTTGCATTTTCCTCAGAAACCACATTTCTGCAACCATCAGAAGTTTTTCAGCTTGACTGCTCATTGTCCAAGTTTCACATCCATACAAAAGAACAGGCTCTATGTAGTCCCTCAACACTCTTTTTCTCGTTTCAATTGACAACTATTCCAGAGCGAACCACGTGGAAAGATGAACATAGACTATCGCTACAAATCCAGACAAAAGTGAGAGTAATATTTGACAAGGAAGAACAGAACAGTGTACAGCGCAGAACAGCCACACTCAGCTTCCCTGATGACGAATACCCACAGGATCTCTGGATCCGAGTCTACACAGATGGGTCAGCACAAAATGCTATTCGAAATGGAGGAGCGGGAGTGTACATAGAATACCCAAATAATACTAGGGACACGGCCAGAGTTCCAACAGGAAAGTACTGCCATAACTATGATGCCGAAATTGAGGCAATCAGGATAGCCACAGAGAAATTACAAAATACCAGCCATGGTACACAACCTGTGGTGATATTGACAGACGCAAAATCCGTAATAGAGGCGCTCCTGTTTGGGAAATTTCGAGTTCTAAGGAAACTACGTTCTGAATTTAGCAGTCAGCATAAGGTCACCATACAGTGGATACCATCCCACTGTGGAGTACGCGGAAACGACAGAGCTGATCGATTGGCTAAAGAAGGAGCAAAAAAAGAACAGCCTGATGTGCCCACTGAATAATGTAATTTTTTTTTTGAGAGAAAGTTAGTTCGCGGCAGCGATGTTGCAAGGATCGTAAAACAAGGTGCTCAGTACGATCAGCTCAACTCACGGTTTAACTCATCCTGTTTCAGGCTGTCCTTCTAATCTTACTAGTACCGTGGGTCTGTGACTCCGTCCAAGTTATTGTGTTATTCTAACTAAAGGATACTGAGAATGACAAGTTAATCTCTTACAATGACGTCAGATGTGCTCAACGGAAACCTGCTCCATCGCACAGGTACAATTGTTGTGTCTCTCTCCGGCCCTGGAGCCGCCGCCACGTCGACGCCAGCGTTCATAGCGAGCGCACTCGCTGGACTGGCCAGCGTGCAGCTAGGTGTGATAGCCAGTCTACACAGGTATGAGTCACCGACACGGTGGTTCGTGACTTTAACAGAAGACATGCATGTCAAACTGTACGATAGGCTACACCGGGTTCAGTTACAACTACCGAATTCGGACATCAATATTTGTCTGGATTGATTGATTGATTGATTGATTTCTTCTTCTTTGCGTTCATCCGGAGTGTTTTTTCAGATGTGATTACGGTGTGTCTGGTTAGGCACCTTGGGTCGAAACCCTCAGGCCAACACATCCGACTTTCAGAGTGCATTTTTGACCAGGTTAGCATTCCTGGGAGACTCTCACTTTTGTGGTACCGTCCACAACCCAGCTGGTCAAGTTGGAACAGTCGAAGACTGCACGGTCATCCCTAAAATGAAGGCAGGGACAGTCCATAGCATTTTCCGCCATCCTGGGTGGCTTCTATAATTGCAGAGCCGACACATAACGCTCTGGTGCTGGGCTCACCGAGGGAATCGTCACGTCCTGCTCATGGCTGTTTTAATTCCTCACTTCAATATATTGGGCATTTCGTTCGCCCTGGGCCCAAACCAGTCAGGTCTGCAGATGGTTTCCACTAAGCGAGTTTTCGGACATGTTCTTCTTCTTCTTCTTTCGTTCGCTTGAAATATGTCTATATCTGCAATGTCGTCTCTTGCATGAATTGAACTGTTTTTTTCAGTTCACACAGTGGTCCATAGAGTTTATCTTCCACTGTCGTCTCTCTAGGCCAGAAGGTTTGCCTAGATATGTTATATTTTGGGCAGTCTTGGAGTATGTGCTCTGCTGTCTGCGACGCCAATCCACATGTGCACATGGCTGTTTCACCAATCTTGAATTTTGTATACATGTGGTTGCGTAATCTATTGTGTCCTGTTCTGAGGCGCAGAATAATGACTTGTTCTGGTCTGTCCATAATGTGGTAGTCATCTTGAGCAGGTTTTGGTGGCTTTCTGACTGATTTGATCATTCTTTTCTTTTGGTGGTATGTAACGGGCACATCAGGCTGTTCCTCTTTGGCTCCTTCCTTAGCCAATTGATCAGCTCTGTCGTTTCCGGGTACTCCACAGTGGGATGGTATCCACTGTATGGTGACTTTATGCTGACTGCTAAGTTCAGAAAGTAGTGTCCTTAGTACTGGCAATTTCCCAGAGAGGAGCGCCTCGAGTACTGATTTTGCATCTGTTAGTAGCACCACAGGTTGTGTACCATTGCTGTTATTTAGTAATTTCTCTGTTGCTATCTTGATTGCCTCAATTTCGGCATCATAGTTATGGCAGTACTTTCCTGTCGGTACTCTGGCTGTGTCCCTAGTATTATTTGGGTATTCTATGTACACTCCCGCTCCTCCATTTCGAACAGCATTTTGTGCTGACCCATCTGTGTAGACTCGGATCCAGAGGTCCTGTGGGTATTCTTCATCAAGGAAGCTGAGAGTGGCTGTTCTGCGCTGCACACTGTTCTGTTCTTCCTTGTCAAATATTCCTCTCACTTTTGTCTGGATTTGTAACGATAGTCTATGCTCATCTTTCCATGGAGTTCGCTCTGGAATAGTTGTTAGGGGGATACCAACTGTGGGCAGATCAGTGGTTTCTCTGCAGAATCGTTTGGCCTGGTGGATAAAACTACTTCTTTTCAACCGCCCCATAGCTAGGTTTTCAAATCTGTTCTTCATAGGGTGGCCTGGCAAGCTGAGGAACTTTTCTGCTTGTATTAGCGTTTTCGTATCTCTGCGCTCACTCAGTGCCTGTGTCCTCCCCATCTTCTCCATTTCCACTATAGGGGTTGATCTCATCCCTCCTGTGGTGACTCTAAGTGCTTGATTTTGCACCTTGTCCAGCTCTTGTAGTGTGGTATTTGATGCTGAACACCACGCAGTTGACCCATATTCCAGGTGTGGTCGTATGCTCTGTTGGTAAACTTTGCTAAGTATTTTCGTACTGGCTCCCCATGTGGTTCCACTTAGCTTTCTCAGGATGGCTATTTTCCTTCTGGCTTTTGCTACTGCTTTGTTGATGTGCTTTCTCCATGTCAGCTTGCCATCAAATGTTACTCCAAGGTATGTTGGTTCTTTATCTTCTCTTAGGGGTGTTCCATTTATCTGGATGATCCCTGCCTTTTGTTTTGGAGAGAGGGTAAATAGGGTGGTGCTGCACTTGTCAGTGTTTATGCTGACACACCATCTATTTGCCCATGCAGCAAATGTATCTACAGCTCTTTGTAGCAATCTGGTGGCCACTGATGCATATTCATTTGTGCTCCATAGAACCAGGTCATCGGCGTACATTGCCGCTTTAATTCCATGCGGTAGGTGAGCAACAAGATCATTGATGAAGATTAGAAAAAGTGTGGGGGACAAGACTCCGCCCTGGGGGACACCGTGACGCAGTAGTACTTTCTTGCTCTTGAGTCCGTCTATCTGTACTCGGGCTCTTCTGTTGTGCAAGTATGCTTTCACCCATTTGTACATTCTTCCATTGACTTTGCAGTTTCTCAGTTTATTCATCAGACCTTCTTTCCAGACTTTGTCAAAGGCTTTCTTCAGATCTATCCATGCCGCAAGCACCAGCTTCTTCTCTTGGAATGCATCCTCAATTTCTTGAGAGAGGTAGGTTGTCTGATCTTCCGTAGAGTAGCACTGCCTAAAGCCAGCCTGCTGTGGCACAAGGATGTTTTTACTTTCAATGTACCACTGCAGTCTGTGATTGATGATGCGCTCCAGTGTTTTGCAGAGACAGCTGGTGAGGCTAATTGGTCTGTAGCTAGAGGCAATGGAACCATCTTTCCCTGATTTTAGGAGGGGTATCATGATTGCTTCTCTCCAGGCTTGTGGAACACTGCCTAAGGTCCAGCTGTTATTGAAGATCTGCAACAGCTTTGTTTTGGCCTCTGTTCCTAGGTTCCTGATCATTTCATTGGAGATACCATCAGCTCCTGGTGACTTTCTCATTTTCAGTTTTGATATGGCTAGCTCCAGTTCGCTGATTGTGATGGGTGCCTCCAGAACCTCATGTACTATTTCCTTCTGTCCTGTATGTTGTCGTTTCTCTCGAATCTCTTGTTGTTTCTCTGGACTAATTTTGATATTGCTATCTTGTGCGAACGAGTCCGCAAAATGGTCAGCTGCTTGCTTTCTTGTTAAGATTTTTCCATCTTTATGTAGTGCAATTTTTGAGTTTCTCCCTGTGCCCTCGTCATTAAGCTGTTTTATTAGCTTCCACAATTTCCTTGTGTCTCTTTCAAAGTTCAGAGACTCCGTTTTCTCCTGCCAGCTTTTCCGTCTAGCCTGCAGCTTGGCCCTTTGAAATTTGGCTTTTGCATGCTGGAATTTATTGTGGTGCTCTTGGCTGGGTGTGGCCTCTGCTTGCTTTCTACACACTTCAACATCATTATGCAACTGTTCCAGTTCACTACTCCAGTAGGGTTTATATTGTTTACGGGCTCCTCTTGGTACTGTTTCTCGCGCTGCCTGTAGTATGCATTTCCCAAACTCTTCAACTGCTTTATTTATGTCTTTCTCAGTGTTCAGGTTTCTAACCAGTATGCTGGTGCGATGCTTGTACATTAGCCCAGTCTGCTTTCTTGTAGTTCCACCTCGAGAGGGTGCTGCTTTCACTTACAAGCTCATTTTCTACGGTTAGAAAGACTGGCCGATGGTCACTGCCACCAAGTTGTTTCCCAACAGTTCGTGTAATGTTCCACTCCAGGTCTGGTGAATGAAAAGCCAGGTCAGGTGTAGTTGTAGAGTGCCATGATCTCGAGTAGAAAGTATGTGGGTCGGACGGCTTGTTAATCGACATGAATCTATTCTCATCCTGCCAGTCTTCCAGTCTCTCTCCTCTCTGGTCCATGTGATCATAGCCCCAGCTCTGCGAGTGGCTGTTGAAATCGCCACACACAATCATTTTTTCTTTTAGTGGTAGAGTGTCCAGTGCCTGTGGGCGGTCACTTGGACAGTAGTAATTGATCAGATATAGATATGTATTACCTGTCTTAAGTTTAAGTGTCTGATACTCAGCCCCTTCCATGTAGACTTTGATTTGGGAAGCCATGATGTTATTTCTTACAAGGGTCAGTATCCCACCTTTTCGCCTGTTCTTTCGGTCAGATCGGTAACACTGGTAGCCTCTGATTTTGAAGGCTATATTTTCATTGAGGTGAGTTTCTTGCAAGCAACATATGCTTACTTTCTCTTGGTCCAAGATTTGTTCTAATTCTATTTTTTTGTTGCTGACTCCCTCCGCATTCCAGTGCATTATTTTAAGTCTTCGTTTAGTATGGCCAGTCGTCCTATTCTCATGTCCCCTGGCTCCACAGGACATCTGAGAAGGACCTCCAGTAGTTGGGGTTGGACCCTTTCGAGACATAGAGCCCGGCACTGCACCTGCCTGGGGGTCCAAAGCAGGGCGAGCACCATAACGATTAGCAGTAGTCGACATATTCCATTTTGCGTGATTGCGTGGCATCCTGATTTCTGTGGTGCGCCTCTTGGCTGGTTGCCTCCGTCTTCAGCACCTTTCTTTGCTAGAGCAGACTGTGGTCTCACTCGAGTGTAGATGTGTACGCGCGCACACACCTGTCTGCGCATGCATGTACGTGCATACACATCTAGAGCATACTGGTTATTTTCCGGCGCCAGAGACTCGCCGTCGCCCCTTCTCCTGTTAGTTTAAACAGGTCCGCCACGTGAAGGCCAGGAGTTGGACTTTTGCTGCATAGGTTATGTATTCACGAGCCATTGAGGTATTTGAGCAATGTTGGGCGCTCACCCCAACACCGCGCCTCGGCTACATACAGCAACATTTGGAACCCTTCGGACATGTGCTTGTCCCTGTACCCGTCAGAGCTGGTCCAGGCACGGCGGACATTCGGAAAACTACCTAGTCAGAGCTGTTCCGAACAAGAGCGGCATTCGGAAACTAGGTAGTCAGAGCTGTTCCTAGCATGAGAAATATTCGGACGAGACATTTCACTCGGACGTAAATGTATAGTGCCAATTTAGTTTGCCACCCGTAGGACGGCACTTCCGACTTCAGCGGGCATTTTTTAATGAGGTTAGCCTTCCTCGGGTTTCGAGGCACGTTAGACTTATTGTTGTGATGTCGCCCACATCTCAGCTGGTCAAGATAGAACGATCATCGACATCACGGTCAACCCTCAAGGGATGGCAGGGCAGACCACGGGCATTCCCCCGCTATCCAAGAAGGCTTCCATAATTGCAGAGCCGGCACATATTGCTCTGAGACTGGGCTCACCCAAGGAGTTGCCACGTCCTGCTCATGGCTGCTTTAGTTCCTCACTTCCATGTGTTGGGCATCTCGCTTGCCACTGATCGGTCAAGCACACACCAGGAACGGTCAGAATGCTAGCGACAACCACTCGGTAAGCCTTTGCTTTCCACTTCGGTCCACGCAATGGATTCGCTAGCCGTGCGTTCCATTTCATGTTATTGAGACGTTTTTTTCACTTTTGTCTACACTCTATGAGTTAGATACAGACAGTTTTCGTAACCATTTCATTTGACTGGGGCACTTTCTGCATTTTATTACTCGCTCACGAGGTAGGCTACATGTGCTGCCGGTTCAGCACCTTACCTCTGTGCAACAGTGAACGAGAAACGGCCAGGCCCTCTCATCCGGGAATCCCTCATATACCCCAGCTGAGAGCCTTCGAACAAGTATCAGAACTGGGCATGTAGCGTGCTCAGTATTTCACCTCTATTTTTCGGTAAGTGGGTATCGGCCCGGCTCTCACATCCGAGAGTTTGTGGCTTAGAGGCGTTCGGCCTAAATCCTCGACAGAGAGCCTGAGGGTATTGTCCGGACCAAGAATGTGTGCCTCCGTAGACCTGATTTATACCTTGACTGCTATCCTCAGTCTACCTGCAGAGCAGCAGGTGGTGTCTCTCTTAGTCTGGCCCCTATCCCATAAGCTGTCCGATATGTAGTTTTCATCAATCGGCAAGCAGATGGGGTCAGTGGGACACGCACGCTCCCCCCCCCCCCCCCCCCCCCACCACGGTAAGGTGGAGACACGTCGGGGGAGGACTGATTGATTTAGGAACCGACATCACAGCATTTGGGGCATTCCCATAAGCGCTCCGTCCCCATCATCAGCAGCCAGCTAAGAGTTCTAACACAAATAGACCCAGTAGCAATCTGATTATATGTCCGTCTTACCTTTCCTCTGAGCGTCGAGCGTCGGCCAAATACCCTCGTCACTCTTCGCTATCGCATTCTTGCCAGACCATGGTGATCCATTTGCTCCTCCGAGGTGTACACGTGCTCCCACAAGGCCGCAACAATTTCTGCCTTGTCATGCATCAATACTCCACCAAGCCTTGCAGAGCCAGCCAATCTGTCCGCCTGTTCATTCCACAGCACACCGGCATGCCACGGAGAAAAAGATCCAGACAATGCTTGCCAACCGTGACTTCCGAAGCGAAGCAAGCTACTCTGCGCGAAGCATGCCTATCTTCACTCTACTCAGCATGCCTTCTGAGTCAGTTACAATCACGATGTGTGTGTGTGTATAGTATTCTCCATCCAGCGGAAAGCGGCACTGACCGCCTCCACCCCCATTCTTAAGCTAGAAGTTGTAGTATCATATGCCAGGATCTCCTGCACCAAACGTCGACCATTAGCCTTTGCCAAGAATCCCAGGCAATTCTACTACATCTCAACACCGAACCATCTGTGTAGATAATCAAATCACCCGGGCGAGAATTATCCTGAATTAGTTGCTGGATTTCCACTTCCGTGGCCCCTGCTGGCCATTCGCTGCACTCCCGGCTCAATGTGATTATATCTCTGCACAAGTCTGACTGCTCCGCTAGCACTCTGACCCACTCCTCTCCTCGCCTAATGTTCTCAAGATGCACACCTGCCTGATCGTATCCTCCGCCTGAGCCATCCATGATTTCCCTCTTATCAGTCGCTGACCCTTAACTGAGCCCAGCGCCTCATGCAAGGGGTGATCTGTGTCAGCAACTACTCTGAGGTATGCCTTCGCCTGCATCACCTTGAGCCTTCCAGCAGGAGTCGGCAAACCAAGGATGTAACGCACACACACCACTGGGTGTCTCTGGTGCATCCCAGAATGACCCGCATAGCCTCGTTCTGTATGCCTCCAATCTCACCAACTAACACTTTGAGACAGTGAGCAGACCTAGTCTATAATCAGTCACTCAGAGGATCAAGTGCTGATATAGTGTGAAAAGCATTCTCTGCTCTATGTCCATTGCAGCCATAGTTTTAAGTGCATTGAGTCCCTTTTGAGATCTTGTCACAACCGTCTCCACGTGGCCTTGAAGGACAGGCTCCTGTCAAATGTGATTCCCAGATACTTCAGTTTGTTCTTTCTGTTGACGCTTCTACCATTTATCGTGAGGCTTGGGACATCAGCTCTCACAATCCTGTTGTCCAGAGAGCACCACAAAACAGCTGTCTTTTCTGGATGGATGACAGCACTCATTTCAGTGCACCAGTCAATCACTTTGTCTACTTGTCGCCTGTAGCTCCTGGGATGTTTGCTCCCTATCTCTCCCCTGCCTATATGCAAGAATATCATCTTCAAATGTTAGTATCCTTCCAACCCCTGGTGCTTCTAGGTTTGCAATCTTGCTCGTATACACGTTAAAGAGCAACGGTGAGATTGCAGATCCCTGTGGCAGTCCGGGGTTAAAATATGTGGCTCTGAGGTCCATGCACCCAGACGGAGAGCATCCCGACTGTCACATAAAATCTGGAAGTTGTATATCGATGAAAATATGTAGCGAGATACGCCTACAAGCAGCCGTCATTCTTTGATGTGTTGTTGATCGAGGAAGGACTGTCGCGTCACTCGTCTGCAGGCGGCAGCCATCCCTTTGATGTGATAGACAAACTGTCTGGGTAACAGTCGGCAAGATCTTTTGTTGTGGTGGAAATAAGTCTCCAGATTACAGGTTAGCGGGCCTCCTTGAAGTACCGGGATGATTTCCATGATCAAGGGGACAGCCAGTCAGTTGTTGACATTAAGTCGGAAACGAAGAGAGAAAAATAGCTTCTAGACGTCTAGTGTCTAGACAGACTTGTGACGTCATTCAGACACAGTATTAAAAACAGTCTGGATAAGCAACTTTGGGGGAGTTGACCAAATGTTGTGAAACCACCAGGACGTGTGTGATATTCCTAGCTTGATTACGGAGAGAGGCTATAGTGTCTCATGTTGATTTACTTCGGCGGACATTTAACCATTGTGTTATTCAGTAGTCTCAATTTCAAGCAGGAATAAATATATGGTATTTAATTAAATAGATACTACATTAGATTATTCTTAGGAATCGAGTGTAGTAATGTGCGTTGATAGAACGTATTATAAGAGCGTCGGCAACAATAGCCTATCGCGTAGCTTAAACTAGCTGGTGTGAGATATCATTTAACTCAGTGAGTTAAGGACAATGTAGTGGGATAATATTTAGGGAGATTGAGGATGGTTGGGGGGATGGAGGAAATGTCAAATGGTAGGATCTTCCAGTAGGGTATATACTGGGTTTCTGCCCTTTTCCTCTAGTCTTTCCTTGTCTTACCATGACTCAGACCGATGTGATGAGCTCCTCGGCCTTATGACAGAGGTTGGTTCTCTGTTATATATCTGAGTGCTGTCGTCGGCCTACACTCACCTAATAAAGGTTAGAATCGGGTTGCTCTCACCAGGTGTGTTCTCTCTTCAACAGGTTCCACTAGATTTTACCACCAACTAGAAGAAAGTCATGGCTCGAGCATTGAAGGCAGAGTTTACTAAGAGGCTTTTGCACTGGGCCCATAACCCAGAGGGTCTGCAGGAACCTGGCCTTTGCTGATCAGGAAACGATGAATATATAAGGGTGTTTCCGAAGTGATAGTTTACATCACTGTAAATTAAATACACTGACAATAACACCAGTACCAGGAACACTAGTAGATACATAGATACCTGGAAAATTAACATTGTGTGTTACATTGGTGAATTCCTATCATTACCAATTAACAGTGTGTTTACAATTGGGGAATTCCTATGAACAGTTAAATACTAACATTTAGTTTTTCAAAGTGACAGTAACATTATTTTTAGGATTCTCTGATCACAGAACATTTATGAACAGAGTAGTTACACGGTGTGTGTTAGATTGATGATCAATATTGGACGGTTTCCACTATTGATGACCAAGCATCCGGATTGTCCAAGAGCTATCGGAGGAAGTCGACACTGGATCTGAGAGACACATCGTTTGGGTGAGGTCTTCTGTCCTATATATGGTGCTGTTGTGTGGCCAGTACAGTGATGAAACAGACTTTGTTCCTGAACTATTCAGTCTGATTCTACATACACACTAGATTATACGACAGACATTCTACACATACACTTTGCACATACATGACACTTTTCTCTATTAAACTAATTTGTTGTTTTGTTAGAGCCAGTGTTGTGTAGTGTGTTTTGGAAAAGAATGAGAGGGGGCTTGGTTCAGGAGAGAGAGAGAGAGAGAGAGAGAGAGAGAGAGAGAGAGAGAGAGAGAGAGAGAGAGAGAGAGAGAGAGAGAGAGAGAGAGAGAGACTGACGGGGTATTGTGGACAGAAATCAAGAAGATCCTCAAGATAGTGATATGGGTTTAAAAGAATGTTGGTGTTGATTCTCCTCACCCCAGGGACGACACATATATGATACGACATTACTGGGGGATCGACACGGGCTATCTTGACATGGGATATCTTGATACAGGATTGCCTGACACTGGATATCTTGACACGCGATCGCCTGACACGGGATATCTCGACAGGGGACGGTGATATCAGATTAATGAGGATCCAGCTAGGGTGAATGTGGATAGGAGTTAAGACACATATCTTGCCTGTTCACACTTCACACGTCTACATAGGTCTTTGGTCCTAATTCTACTCTTGTCATTGAGAGATTGTTTGTGTTGTGCTGTGTGGTGTTAAATATATAGATAAAATTTAACTAGTGAATACCTATATATTGTTTAGAGAAATTTACACTCAACCTGTTGACTCACCTCTCTGAAATATGGCCACTCCTAAATTAGATATGGCAGAACTAAGGGCCCCCTTGGGGGGGGGGGGGAATGGGCTTGTCGGGTTCTGCCCTAACAGATTACATACAGGAGGTGGAGAGAGATTTTCGTCAAGCAGAAAGGGAAGATCGGAAGGCCGAGATGGAATTTAGAAAGTTGGAGTTAGAGACTAAGAAACTAGAAGCTGAGCAAGCCACTAAAATTTTAGAACTTGAAGCTAAGCAAGCTGCTAAGAAACTTGAAGCTGAGCAAGCTGCTAAGAAACTTGAAGCTGAGCAAGCTACTAAAAGGTTAGAACTTGAAGCTGAGCAAGCTGCTAAGAAACTTGAAGCTGAGCAAGCTGCTAATAATCTTGAAGCGGAGCAAGCTGCTAAGCGATTGGAAGCTGAACAAGAAGCTCAGAAAAGGGAGCATGAGTACCGAATGCGGGAACTCGAGCTTAAGAGGCAATCTAGTGGGGAAACTGAGTGAGCAGTGGGAGGTTCCTCTCTCCCTGGCTCAACCCCAATGGGTGGACATAGTTACCATGCTATGAAGTTTCCTTTGGCTGTCTATGAAGAAGACAAAGAGAAGATCGACCAGTACTTACAACGCTTCGAGGCAATGTCTGTTGCTATGGGTCTGGATCGTGACAAATGGTGTCTTACGTTGTCCCAGGGAAAAGTTACGAGGTTTACTCCCGCCTACCACCAGGACACGAGAACAATTACGACGAATTGAAAACGACTCTGCTGAAACGTTTCGAAGTTATGTCACATACCTACCGGAAAAAATTTCGAGCAGCGAAACGAGAACCGGGAGAGTTGTTTGCCGCCTACAGTCTGCGTCTGAAATCCTATCTCCATAAGTGGATGGATTTGGCTGGGTTCGCGCATGACTATGTGAGTCTGGAAGAGCTCATAATAGTCGACCAGATGCGAAAGCAAATGTCGAAACCTCTCAGGACATTCTTGGGAGAACAAGGGGCGGAACGTATTGACATCGTGACGAAATTGGCAGAACGGTTCGTCGAGGTACATGGGGAGGCGGGAGAAAACCTTTCCACAAACACCAAAAGTCAGGAGAAACATGACCGGAAGAAGTCCAAAAGCACGGGAACTAAGAAAATGGAACCATATGTTACAATTTCAGAGAAGAGTTTGGAGAAGACAAAGGGGGAAAGTAAGAGCACCTCTAACTATTCACCAAACCGACAGTGGACGAAGAAGTGGTGTTCGATTTGTAAGTCGCCCTCTCACAATACGAGGGACTGCAAATCGAAGGCAAAGAACTCTCACTTCGCGGCGTGTCAAGTGGCTCCAAAGGAGATTGCCACTGAAAATGTTGAGGTCAACAAGGAAGCTCTCAAACAGGAGAGCTCAACGAAGTCCGGCACGGGAAAATTTAGGACAGGGCAATGGTGCAAACACTGCAGGTCGAACACGCATAATGGAAGATTTAAGTATACTGCAGATTTAAGTCAGGAGATTATCATTTCGTCGTGTGCTCAGTGGAACCTAAGGTAGAGTCCACCGAACAGGCCGAGGCCGAGGAAGAGACTCCAGACCATTATCCTGTAGTGGAATTGATAGAGGTTAACGGCCGACAAGTTAAGTGTCTATATGATACTGGCCTGGACGGGGAGGCTGTGATTTCTGCGGATCTGGTACACCCAGAACAATTCACAGGTGCGACCATGGAGATACAGCCTGCACAGAAGAGTGCTGTGGCCATGAAGTTGCCAATCACCAAAGTGGAGATTCGGTCAAGATATGTCATCGGCACAATCAAGGCCGCTGTATTGACCGATCCCATTTTCCCCGTCATCCTCGGTTGCCGGTATGTCTTTCTGGGAATGCCCAGGGAGCCAATCCATATAGGAGCAATTCAGACTCGCTCTCAGACGAGAACGGATCAGGCAGAAGCAATTGTCACTAACCCACTGCCGGGGGAGTTGCGAACTGCCCAGAGTAAGGATGCAACCTTACGTCCTTGCTACAAAAAGCTGCAGAGAAGTGCTGATCCACAAAAACGGGGGCAGTACTATATGAAGAATAGAATACTCTACAGGAGAGCCGGAAGGGGAGACAACCTACACGGTCAGTTGGTGGTCCCGAAGGCCTACCGTTCCCAAATTCTTCATATGGGACATACCATCTCATTTAGTGGGCATATGGGTATTGCCACCACCATGCAGCGAATTTCCTGCCATTACTATTGGCCGGGAATGACACGTGATGTGCGTCGGTATGTGAAATCATGCCCTGAATGCCAGAGGGTGGCACCGAAACACTGGACGAGCGCCGGATGTCTTGGGTGCATGGCTCATCAGGAACTCTCCTTTCGAGAGGGTAGCCATCGATATCGTGGGTCCACTTCCTACGACTAGGAAGAGGAACATGTACATACTCACAATGGTGGATTGCTGTACAATGTGGGGTGAAGCCGTACCATTGACCACAATTAGACTCGAAACGAGTGGCTGACGCACTGATGGAGGCCTTTACCAGATTAGGCTTCCCTAATCAGATTCTGACGGACAATGGGTCCCAGTTTTGTGGGGAAACTCATGGAGGAAGTATTTATGGTGTTCCACTCTAACCATATTTATACCAGCCCTTACCACCCTCAAGCCAATAGACAAATAGAGCGTTTCAACGGCACGTTGATGACAATGCTCCGGAAACTGGCACAGGAAAAACCTGATAGGTGGGATGAATATATCCCAGCAGAACTTTTCGCCTATCGGGAAGTACCTCATGGCTCAATAGAACTACCACCCGCTACTTTGCTGTTTGGTCGTCCAATCAAAGGACCAATGGAAGGCATGTTGAGGAGTTGGACTGAGGAGGGGACATTAGAAGAAGTGATCTCCTCTTATAAATACGAGGAGGAACTGGAAGAAAAACTTCACAAGGGATGGACTCTGGCGACTCAGAACTTGAAAAAGGCCAGAAAAAGACATGCGGCTTACTACAACCGTAGGTCTAAAGACAGATCTCTAGAGGTGGGAGACAAAGTCTTGTTGCTACTCCCAACGGAAACCAACAAACTGGAGATAGGTTGGCAAGGACCATTTCCCATGGAAAGGGTGGTCTCCAGAACCAACTATCAGATCCGGATCCGGGAAAAGTCGAAGATTTTCTATATTAATCTCCTGTGGAAATACAAGGAGGACCCGGAGACAAAGCAGCCCACCTCATGGCAATGGCAGTTGCAGTGGAGACTGAAGTGGGAACCAACGAGGGCAGGTAATATCCACTGGTACACCAGGAAACCTGTAGGGATGTGCAAGTGAACCCTGATCTGACTCCAAAGGAGAGGGAAAAGATTACCCAGGTTCTCGAGTCTCATAAGGAGATACTGACTGACAAACCAGGACGAACGAGGTTGGTTGAGTTCGGGATGACCTTGACTACACAAGAGCCTGTTCGCCAAAAGGTTTACCCACTGCCATTCTCTAAAGAAAAGGCACTGGAGGAGGAAATACAGAAACTGTTGAAGGATTACGTGATTGCGCCATTCACATCCCCATACAATGCGGGGGTGGTGTTGTTACGCAAACCAAGTGGAGAACACAGGTTGTGTATAGACTATCGACTCTTGAACAGTCACACTCAATTTCAGGTGGAACCTTTGCCGAATCCAACTCAGTTATTCGCTAGGCTCCATAAGGCTAGGTACTTCTCAAAAGTGGATCTGAGTCGGGGTTATTATCAGATCCCGGTCAAACCAGAGGTTCGACCCCTGCTAGCTTTCAGTACTCCCAGTGGACACTACGAATTCAAGGTCATGACTTTTGGACTCAGCAATGCACCTAGTGTGGTTACTCGCATGATGAGGATCTTGCTAGATCCCTTACAGGATCCCGTCCATTATCTCGTTCATGGATGATATACTGATTGCTAGTGACAGCATGGATGACCATTTGGAGGGGGCCTATGTCACATAAAATCTGGAAGTTGTCGATCGATGAAAATATGTCACGACATACGTCTACAAGCAGCCGTTATTCTTTGATGTGTTGTTGATCGAGGAAGGACTGTCGCGTCACTCGTCTGCAGGCGGCAGCCATCCCTTTGATGTGATAGACAAACTGTCTGGGTAAAAGTCGGCAAGATCTTTTGTTGTGGGGGAAATAGGTCTCCAGATTACAGGTTAGCGGGACTCCTTGAAGTACCGGGATGATTTCCCATATGAAGGGGACAGCCAGTCAGTTGTTGACATTAAGTCGGAAAAGGAGAGAGAAAAATAGCTTCTAGACGTCTAGTGTCCAGACAGACTTGTGACGTCATTCAGACACAGTATTAAAATCAGTCTGGATAAGCAACTTTGGGGGAGATGACCAAATGTTGTAAAACCACCAGGACGTGTGTGATATTCCTAGCTTGATTACGGAGAGAAGCTATAGTGTCTCATGTTGATTTACTTCGGCGGACATTTAACCGTTGTGGTATTCAGTAGTCTCAATTTCAAGCAGGAATAAATATATGGTATTTAATTAAATAGACCTACATTAGATTATTCTTAGGAATCGAGTGTAGTAATGTGCGTTGATAGAACGTATTATAAGAGCGTCATCAACAGTAGCCTATCGCGTAGCTTAAACTAGCTGGTGTGAGATATCATTTTACTCAGTGAGTTAAGGATAATGTAGTGGGATAATATTTATGGAGATTGAAGATGGTTGGGGGGATGGAGGAAATGTCAAATGGTAGTATCTTCCAGTAGGGTATATACTGGGTTTCTGCCCTTTTCCTCTAGTCTTTCCTTGTCTTACCATGACTCGGACCGATGTTATGAGCTCCTCGGCCTTATGACAGAGGTTGGTTCTCTGTTATATATCTGAGTGCTGCCGTCGGCCTACACTCACCTAATAAAGGTTGGAATCGGGTTGCTCTCACCAGGTGTGTTCTCTCTTCAACAGGTCCCACTAGATTTTACCACCAACTAGAAGAAAGTCATGGCTCGAGCATTGAAGGCAGAGTTTCTTAAGAGGCTTTTGCACTGAGCCTATAACCCAGAGGGTCTGCAGGAACCTGGCCTTTGCTGAGCAGGAAACGATGATTATATAAGTGTGTTTCCTGAGTGATAGGTTACATCGAAGTAAATCAAGACACTGACAATAACACCTGTACCAGGAACACTAGGAGATATAGATACCTGGAAGATTAACATTTTGTGTTACAATTGGGGAATTCCTATGAACAGATAAATACTAACATTTAGTTTTCCAAAGTGACAGTCACATTAGTTTCCAGGATTCTCTTACCACAGAACATTTATGAACAGAGTAGTTACACGGTGTGTGTTAGATTGATGATCTACATTGGACTGTTTCCACTATTGATGACCAAGCATCCGGATTGTCCAAGAGCTATCGGAGGAAGTCGACACTGGGCCGGAGAGACAGATCATTTGGGTGAGATCTTCTGTCCTATATATGGTGCTGTTGTGTGGCCAGTACAGTGATGAAACAGACTTTGCGCTTGAGCTATTCGGTCTGATTCTACATACACACTAGATTATACGACAGACATTCTACACATACACTTTGCACATACATGACACTTTTCTCTATTAAACTAATTTGTTGTTTGTTAGAGCCAGTGTTGTGTAGTGTGTTTTGGAAAAGAATGAGAGGGGCTTGGTTCAGTAGTAACAGAGTGAGAGAGAGAGAGAGAGAGAGATAGAGAGAGAGAGAGAGTCAGTGAGAGAGAGAGAGAGAGAGAGAGAGAGAGAGAGAGAGAGAGAGAGAGAGACTGACGGGATGTTGTGGACAGAAATCAAGAAGATCCTTAAGATAGTGATAAGGGATTAAAAGAATGTTGGTGTTGATTCCCCTCACCCCAGGGACGACACATATATAATACGACACGCACCGACGAGAATGCAGGATGGCTGCTGTCCAGTTCACCAACCAGGGATTGACCCTCTTCTCCATCAGTGCGGTCATCAAAAATATCTTATCGAACACTATTGTACGCATCCTCGAGATCAAGCGCTGCCGCCATCGTTTCCTGTGTACTCTGGAACCCCTCATAAACGTCAAAGAAAAAAGTGGCTGCATTTGACCAGGAATCTTTTCCTGGCCTGTAGCTCCCCAGGCCTCTTGGAAGAAGCTTCCCTCTTTCCAAAAACTCTTGCAGCTTGACAGCGACTATCTTCTCTAAAACCTTCCCAAATGTATTTTGAAGTATGATGATCCTAAAGCCGCTATATTTTGAATGATCCTTGAATGGTTTTGGGAGAGGTATTAGATAGCTGTGCACCCAGTCCTGCGGTACTGATTCTGTCCTAATGCACTTGTTAAAGCAGTCAGTCAACTCCTTCAGGTCTACATCGCTCAAAGCTTTCATGTGGCCATACCTGACCCCATCGGGCCTTGTTGCCGTGTCTTTTGCCTTTCTCAAAATGTGTTTACCATCTTCAACCCGTATGATGTCTTCATAAAGCATATTCTATATGGTGCCAGATAATTCCTCTCTAACTGCATCCCTGGTGTCCGCACCATCATGATTTGTCTGCTCTAAACATCTCTGGAGAAACGTCTCCCCTTTCTATTTGTCTGTTGTCACGCGCACACCATCATCTCTATAAATTATTTCCACTGTCATAGACCGATCTTTTCTTTGTATTTGTCTGTGCAGTTTCTAGAATTTTCGCAGTGTTTTATCACCTCCAATCTCCTTCATGAAACATTCCCATTTTGCCTTTTTGGCCTCTGCAACACAGCACTTGAAAACCCCCACCTTGTCTTTCTTGACATTTTCCGTTGTGCCCACTTCTCTCGTGAGCTTCGGGACGTCTGTAGCACTTTCCTTAGCTGCTTCACTGCAGTTCTCTTTACTTTCCAAGCCTGGTCTACTTCTAGGGTCCACCATGGAGGAAGCAAAAAAGTAGTTTTAACACTCCTGTTGCATGCCCCCTGTCTCAGGCGCCCAAGAAGGCTATCAGTCCACTGATACCGGAAGGTCTTGCGCGCTCTCCCAGCCTTAACTTTCCTGGATTTAGAGATCAGGACTGAGCATGGCATGTGATCACTCCCATGGTCATTCAAAACATACAATATATAAAATATTTGTCTGGAGCATGTAGACAAAGAAAGGCAAAAACTTACTTTGCATTTGGTCCCGGCGGCAATGAAGATAGAGGAAGTTAAGGCTATCTCCGTACTTGCTACTGGAGACCCGAATGTGAAGGTATTTCAACTTAAAAAAAAACTCTGGAGGTAAATGGGGAGCCTTATGTAACCCCGCCCAGGAAATCCCCCATTACATAAATCTGAACATTACAGGGGTCACCAAAAACACTCACAAAATTCTGGTAAACTAGCCCAGCACGAGAACTGCTTGTTATGTGTGTGGTATGGATGACCACTGGTCCAACAAATGTCCAGCCAAACAAACAAACAAGCCGGTTGTGGCACAAGAAGATGTAATAAATTTTCCACCTCTGAGAAGGCAAGGACCAGCACAACATAAACAAAACGAACAACGCGGAAAACAAGTTTAACAACAGCCCAAACAACAAGAAAAGCAACAAATAGATACGCCAACAGACAACCAAGAAAACTACATTCTGGTCACGCAAACAAAAGAACTCTTTGCAATCGTTTTCACTCCAAAACCAGAAAAAGACAACTACGAGGATTAAGTCCAGAGTGACTTAATGTCATATGAGCATATAGCAGTGTAGGGTCTATATAGCCCTTTGAAAGTACGAGAATAACGTCTAACTGCACATAAAGTGTATGGATATCTACTCTAGTGAGAGGTGGATATTTTACTGAGGTTCTAAATAGCAATTGTAAAGTACGTCCAATTCACGTTTAACTGCACATAAAGAGTATGGATATCTACTATAGTGAGAGGTGGATATTTTATTTAGGTTCCATATAGCCCTTGTAAAGTACATGCAAGTAACGTCTAACTGCACATAACGTGTATGGATATCTACTGTGGTGAGGGATAGATATTTTATTAAGGTTCTATATATTAGTTGCATATCCTTAACAGGACGTTAAGTCAACACCAGCATTCTTTTCTATTGTGATCTCTAAGCGTGGTGGTTTAAGGCGTTTTACACTCATGTGTGACCGTCTGGGACTCAAGAATATCTGTGTTCTGTATTGGAACTGCGCCAGCGTAAAACAACGGGGCCCTATTCTAGAAACCCTGGTTTACAGGAATGACATTGTAGTGATCCAGGAGACGAGACTGGGTGATCAGCTATTCCGAATTGCCGGCTTCAAATGTTTCTACAACAGACGACACATTGGAATGGCGATTCTCCTTCGCGACAGCATGGTGGCGTCAGAGCTAAACATGTCCAGTTGGGACAGTGACAATATACAAATACAGATGTTAAAAGTTCAATCAAGTCTACCATTCGTGTTGATAATGTTTATGCCCGCAACGCGAATATGGATTCCCAGAAGTGGCAGTGCTTAAGTGACATATTAGGTCTCGAGAGAAATGTTATTTTCTGTGGCTATTTCAATGCTAAAGGCAGATCATGGGGAAACATTTCCTCCACCACACAGGGGAAGGAGCTCGAGACTGCACTTGAAACCATTGACCTGGTTTGTATCAACAGTGGCTGTGTCACCAGGACAGCAAGCCGTCCAGGCGATGAGGGCAGTGCTATTGATCTGGCGCTGGTTTCTCCTTCGCTCACTACAGTGTGTAGATGGGGTGTCCTGGGATTGATTGATTGACTGATTTAGGAACCGACATCACAGCATTCGGGGCATTCCCATAAGCGCTCCGCCCCCATCCTCAGCAGCCAGCGAAGAGTTCCAACACTAATAGTTCCAGTAGCAGTCTGATTATATGTCCGTCTCGCCTTTCATCTGAGCGTCGAGCGTCGGCCAGATCCCCTCGTCACACCTCGCTGCCTCATTCTTACCAGACTATGGCGATCGATTTGCTCCTCCGAGGTGTACACGTGCTCCCACAAGGCCTCAACCACGTCTGCCTTGACATGCATCAATACTCCACCAAGTTTTGTCGTGCCAGCCAATTTGTCTGCCTGTTCATTTAGTTCAACTTAGTGACAACTGGCAAGATCAAGGGAACAGACCAAGAGGAAGACCGAGAGGAAAATACCTGGATGGCTTGGTCACATGGCATGGACGAGACAGGAACGCTGAGTTGATCCACGACACTGGTGATCGAGTAAAATGGCGAATCATGACCACCCACGCTTTCCGGCATGGCACATGATTGATTGATTGATTGATTCATTCATTCATTCATTGATTGCCTTGATTGCTCACTACATTTATTAATAATTCTATTCAAGCATTCTGCGGAATTACCAGATATCTAAAAGAAGCACACATAGATGAAAAATTAGTAGGGGACATAAAAATCGAATATTGTTATAAGGGAGATTACTAGAATTAAAAAAAAAATTAAATTAATTACTAGCCATAATCTAACTAGCTAACAAATAACTCCATTCCTTATTTTTTACAAACGTAACAATTATTGTAGAAGTCAAAATATAATCTACAAACTAATATTTTAAATTTACTTTTAGAAAATGTTTAAAATATTTATTAACTTTCATTTTGTAATCTCCATATCTGTTCTATATTAATAATTTAAAGGTTAATTAAATACTTTCAATGATAACTCAGCACATAAATCACCAAAATTATTTTTTACTGACCTCCTAGGGCCACACAAAACTTAAATGAAATTAACCACAACACGGGACGCAAAAGTGTTTCCAAGGCACCAGGGTTGGGATCTATACTGGCCAAGACCTGCTGACACGTCCACGCCGTGCGTCCTGGGCAACAGTTCCCTTCGGGGACCTGGCTAACATCAATAGGATCGATGATTCTTCCGAAACCGGAGAGTATCTACCTGCATGGCGAGGAACCACCAGTCTGCACACCAATAAGCCAGACATGGGACAACGGATACTCACGCAAACCTCAGGTCCCGTATGACATCACACTGATGTTGGACAATAGGATGTCTTCATCCGACATACAGGACTTCACGCCGGAGTTCACAGCCAGCGAACACAAGCAAGCAACCACAACACATCCCAAACTTTGATCAGATTAAGAAAGAAATGAGTGCCACAGCGGGACTTCAGCTTTTGTATGTGTGGAGTTTGGGATTACTCTTTGAATCGCTCATGTTGCTCCACCCTGGTGATTCTAGGGATTCACTTTTATAATGGTTCGTCAATCAATCAATCAATCATGTGCCATTTCGGAAAGCGTAGGCGGTCATGACTCGCCATTTCACTCAATCACCAGATTCGTGGATCAGCTCAATGTTCCTTCTCGACCATGCCATGTGGCAAAGCCATCCAGGTGTTTTCTTTTCGGTCTTCTCCTTGGTCTGTTCCCTTCGATCTTGCCACCAATGCATTTCTTCTCATAACATGTCCAAAAAATGTTGAATGTCTACGTCTAATTTCTCTAGTCAATTTACGATTTTCATTTGTCTCCTGTAGTAGGCTACTTGGTCATTGGTTTTTCTGTCTATCCATGGTATTCTTTGCATTTTCCTCAGAAACCACATTTCTGCAGCCATCTGTTTCTCAGCTTGACTGCTCATTGTCCAAGTTTCACATCCATACAAAAGAACAGGCTCTATGTAGCCCCTCAACACTCTTTTTCTCGTTTCAATTGACAACTATTCCAGAACGAGCCCCGTGGAAAGATGAACATAGACTATCGCTACAAATCCAGACAAAAGTGAGAGAAATATTCACTGCACATAAAGTGCATGGGTATCTATTTTGGTGAGTGGTAGATACTTTATGGTATTTGTATTTAGTATGATGACACACATACTGCCTTTTATTTATTTATTTTTTTTATTTTTTCAATCGAGGACCACTTTTGCGCTTCGCGAAGAATAAAACCTTCAACCTCTACGACAGCAAGGGTCTATACTATCTCAGTATGATTAAATACAAAGGTGTCTCCGAAAACATAGCACTCATAAACCGAATAATGGGGTCCACTTGACCAGTGAGGACCATTCGCTCTTCCCCAGGGGTCAACAAAATACGGCCCACGGGCCTGATCCGGCTTGCGACGTCAGTTCATCAGGCCCGCCGACTGTTCTCGAAGGCTCTTGGAGTCGAACATACACACACTGGCAGAAGGTAAAGGAAACCGCCGCTGTATTTTCCCAAGAAAATCATGCCTGTAAATGAAATCGATAAAGATCACGACGTTAATGGGGATTTCTTAGGAGTGTCTTCGTCTGGTAAAGAGCATCATCTGCTACATCATCATCATCATCATCATGTGCGTTAAGCGTGGGAAGCCATGTTTTACGATCTCACTCGATCACCAGAGTCATGGATCAGCTCAGTTTCCTTGTCTCGACCATACAACGTGGCCAAGCCATACATGTATTCACTTCTCTGTCCTCCCCTTGTTCTCTACACCTCGATCTTGCCAGATGTCACCAAGTTCTCCAATTTATTTCTTCTCATAACGTGACCAAATAACTGTGACTGTCTACGTCTAATTTCTCTAATCAGTTTACGGTTTTCATTTGTTTCTTGTAGGACTTGGTCATTGTATTTTTCTGTTTGTCCGTGGTATTCTTTGCATTCTCCTCAGAAACCACATTTCCAAAGCCATCAGATGGTTTTCAACTTGTCTGCTTATTGTCCACGCTTAAATCCATACAAAGGCACAGGTTCTATGTAGCACCACATGTGCTACAGGTGATACCCGATCGTCGTCAAGCAACTGTAGGCTAATTAAAGGTTAAAAATATACTAAATGTTGGTACATGAAATGTCAGAACACTTAGCCAGAATGGACAATTAGATGTCAAAGAAAATGTCAAGAAAGAATGAAGATAAATATATTAAATTTTGGTGAAGTACGATGGCCAGGTGCAGGGGGAAAATGTTTACATAAGTGTAGAGTTATTTACTTAGCAGGGAAGGACTACTAAGGTCTTAGGTGATAGGAATAAGAGAGGTGACAGATTAATAGGCGAAGTGAGCAGGAGAAAACCTCGTCTGGTACAGACAAGGCCTGCATACACTTAATTTAGTTTAGTTTAGTTTAGTCGATGGATCAACACGGCACACGGGTGTAACCCATAAGTGCTCAGTTCTTCTCCTAACTCAAACCTGAGTCTGGAGAAACTCAGCTCAGTGCACGAACTCCGTAGCTCCGGTGAGTATCCTGAAATACTTTGGGTAGATTTTTAACTCGAAATCTTGCCCGGGCAGCGCCGTTAGGCTACTCTTTTTCGATTTCCACATGCCAAGGGATTTTTTTACGTGCGCAACAATACACACGGGCGTCCGATCTCACTACCCAGAGACCGGGGGAAATGTTATTACTAGAAGTCCACATGAAAAAAAATCCCGGGCCTCACAGGGGCTTAAACCCGGGACCTCCAGCACTCGAGGCGGTCACCATACCTCGAGACCTCGAGACCACGCAGCCCCCCTGCATACACTTGTTTTCGCGCTAGCTAAAGGCTGTACAAGTTTATGGGATTTTGTCGTGTGTTCCTATTTTAGTGTCGTCGCTGGAGTGAGGGGAATCAACACCCACATTATTTTTAACCCCATATCATTATTCTGGAGAATCCACAAGATTCCGTCCACAACACTCCCTCAGACTATGGATACCTATTTCTCTCTCACTCACCACTGGATCATGCCCCCTCTCACACTTCCCCAAAACAACATACTCAACAACTCTTCTTCTTCTTCTTCTTCTTCTTCTTCTTCTTCTTCTTCTTCTTCTTCTTCTTCTTCTTCTTCTTCTTCTTCTTCTTCTTCTTCTTCTTCTCGAGGCGGTCACCATACCTCGAGACCACGCAGCCCCCCTGCATACACTTGTTTTCGCGCTAGCTAAAGGCTGTACAAGTTTATGGGATTTTGTCGTGTGTTCCTATTTTAGTGTCGTCGCTGGAGTGAGGGGAATCAACACCCACATTATTTTTAACCCCATATCATTATTCTGGAGAATCCACAAGATTCCGTCCACAACACTCCCTCAGACTATGGATACCTATTTCTCTCTCACTCACCACTGGATCATGCCCCCTCTCACACTTCCCCAAAACAACATACTCAACAACTCTTCGTCTTCGTCTTCTTCTTCTTCTTCTTCTTCTTCTTCTTCTTCTTCTTCTTCTTCTTCTTCTTCTTCTTCTTCTTCTTCAGCTTTCGAGCCATTGAGGTTCTTTGCTGCAAATACAATCCGTCTCTAGCTTCTAAAAATTAATAACAAATAATTTAATGAAGCAAAGTGTTTGTCTGTGAGAAGTGTATGTGTAGAATGTGTGTCGTATACTATAGTGTATTTGTTGACTCAGACCGAACAGCTCAGGAGCAACATCCGATCATCATTGTAAGGATTACACAACATCATCCGAGTCAGCACAAAAGACCTCACCAAATGATGTGTCCCTCCTGTCAGATGTAGACTGTCTACGGTAGCTTGTGATAATCATGATACTAGGACATCAATCACAGATATAGTCTGATACTGCTCCTAACTTGATCATAAACACTGTCCCTAAATGTTCTTAAAGTTTGAGACTGCACAATTCCTGAATAGTGAAACTTCCGAACACTGTCCCTTGAAATAAACATTATTTCATTCTAAGAAATGTCCTAAAGTTCTCTCTCTCTCTCTCTCTCTCTCTCTCTCTCTCTCTCTCTCTCTCTCTCTCTCTCTCTCTCTCTCTCTCTCTCTCTTTCTCCAGGTTTATTGAATTTGCCATATTTCAATGGTTTTCATCCTAACCTGAGCAACTTGAGTACTTTGAGTAACCTGAGGGACTTGAGTAATTTGATTAACCTGAGGGAACCTTATAAACACTCAGCTCTATCCTACATCGAAACTATGCTTGCCATAGAGGACACATGTTGTTCAACATTACTTGATACCGAACACGATAGATTCTTTATTAAACTAAAACAGAGCGAGTCGAAACACTTCCACCTAGGCCAACTCTCTTGTTCAAAACTCATTGTAACAAATTCTGTTTTGCATACAATCAGGGATTTGTCCTTGTGACGTCATTTGATGTAAACACCAAGTTGCCTCCCCATCGGGACCAGTTTCCCGTACATCAAAAGTGCCTTCCGCTTGTGATCTAGAGAATTCATTTCTCCTGTCAACAACCGGTGTTCTCAGGGGCAGACAACCCGTCCCCAACTTCACCCCGAATACAACAGGCTTTTTTTTCTCAACGCCGATACATCAAATAAATGCCGACAGATTTTTCCGTTTCCTAGGGAACTCTCAAAGACTTATAGATTACTTTGATCCGACTTGAGTTTTTCTCTACTAGTAACAAACAATTGTAGCCGAAAATACAGGCTGTCTCCATTATTTTATCATCTTATCGTTAACTTACAGTGGTTTCAAGACAGATTTATATAGACAAATATTATGTTTAGAGGAAATTCATTTATACTGTTTGTACATTTCATTCTCTTGCCTTTATCAAGATGAAAACATTCTGACCAATAAAAAGATGTCAGTTGAAACAAGATAAAGAGTGTTGAGGGGCTACATAGAGCCTGTTCTTTTGTATGGATGTGAAACTTGGACAATGAGCAGTCAAGCTGAAAAACATCTGATGGCGGCAGAAATGTGGTTTCAGAGGAAATGCAAAGAATACCATGGACAGACAGAAAAACCAATGACCAAGTACTACAGGAGACAAATGAAAATCGTAAATTAATTAGAGAAATTAGACGTAGACAGTCAAAACATTTGGACTTGTTATGAGAAGAAATGGATTGGAGAACTTAGTTACAACTGGCAAGATCGAAGGGAACGGACCATGAGGAAGACCGAGAGGAAAATACCTGGATGGCTTGGCCACATGGCATGGACGAGACAGGAACACTGAGCTGATCCACGACTCTGGTGATTGAGTGAAATGGCGAGTCATGACCGCCCACGCTTTCCGGCATGGTAAATGATTGATTGATTGACATTTCATTCATTTTGAACAAATAGTTCTCCCGCACCCCACCTCTCTCTCTCTCTCTCTCTCTCTCTCTCTCTCTCTCTCTCTCTCTCTCTCTCTCTCTCTCTCTCTCTCTCTCTCTCTCTCTCTCTCTCTCTCTCAGATGAGAAAGGACGCGTTTGTGTGGTCTCTTCCTTTTTGGATTAAATTTCCTTTTTATCTACATTCGTACGCAATGGATTTTATATGCTTGTGATCACAATGATGCCGTTCAACTGTTGAACTTGTTTTAAAGTTGCTATATGTGCAGTGTTAGACATAAATGCTAATAATATTGTATTCAATAACACTATGGATAAATTATTCATGGAGCAGCGGTGCGTCAGTAAGTGGTAGCTTGAACTAGCCAATCACATAACTTGGATTTAAACCGTGGGCGGCGCTACAATGTTTCCGTGGCAGAAACAACGTGCAAGACGTACCAGAAGCCAATACACACAGAGACTACCAACTGACTGCACCCACTTGATAATTGGCGACTCCTTGATGAAAGGCATATACAGTGATCGTATGTCCTTATCACACGCCGATTGTCATGGTCTTATATGTGTAAGGAAGAATGTAAGTGCCGGGATGTAAGCGAGAGTCAGTGTAAGCATGGCTGAGGTAAAGGGCAGTAAGAGACACCACGGCTTGGCTAGTGGACGGTCAGGCAAGAAGCCCGTGAACAGAGCCACGTGATGCGGGAAGGTCAACGGGGAGAGAGTCAGTGTGTGTGAGGCAGCGAATAGGGACGGACGTGGGGAGATCTATAGAACGATAGAACGATAGAAGGATAGTGTTTGTGACGGATAGATGGAGATGAACGTTGTGTATTGATATTCGAGGAATGTACTAACTGTGATATGTGCGGGATGATGTGAAGTGTGGTTGTGAATGATCATGCGGGCGACAGTGTAAAGAGCGCCATTGTGAGTTAGCGCGTGGCTGTTGGTGGTGAACGATTGTTTGAGCGCGAACTGCGATCATGTTGTCAGCTTGTAATATATTGTAATAAATGATTGTTCAGGAGATAGCTCCTGTCAGTTTCCGATTGTATTCATGTGTTATTAGTAGATGTATCGTAGATGTTATAATATGCCTGCCATAGTCCAGTGGGCGAGACGGAGCCACTAGTAGGACTCTGACACCGATATAGCTACAACAATTCCACTTCCAGGTTCAGGGTTAGACAGTCTAACAAACAGTATATATGGAAGTGGAAATCAACGAAAACGTGAAGAGAATTACAATACATATAGGAATTAATGACACTATGAGAAACCAAAATATCACAATTTCTCAGTTACGAAAACTACTAGAATTATTACGCCATAATTTTCCCAATTCTAAAGTGTTTTTCTCTTCCATCATACCACCAAGTTATGGCGCCGAACGTCGACTAGCCAACATAAACAACAACACCCTAGAGAAATTCTGTAATCGGTATAATGTACACTTTATCAACAACACACCATTTTTTACATCTCAAAGAGGCGCGCCAAAGAAACGACTGTACAGTGACCAGATCCACACATGCACATTAGGTAATAGCTTCCTTTCTAAAAATATCAAGTATCCGGAGAGAGAACAAAACATGACCAACACACAAACACGACGAACATTGACTACGGAAGCCAGTCGAAATACCCCTATCACCCCAGATAAACGTCTGCTGACGTCTGACCCCCGAACGCCTGCCATTCAAAGTGCACACATGCTACCAAGAACAAATCAACCTCTCCTTCCTACCCCCACCCTCACACGTGAAGGAAATAACTACCAGGAAGGTTTCCCTAACCTCACTTCCAACGAACCCTCGTTGCAAGCAGCAGTAAACACGCACGGTAGTAATACCACCTTGGCACACCGAGCTCAAGACAGCTATGGGCTCCATAGCAGACAACAAGAGGCTCCGCATCACCAAATTCAGGCCAGCAATGAGCGAACAAGCAGGCAACAACAGGTTCCGCATCACCAAGTTCACGCCAGTAATGATCGACCAGGCGGACAACAACAGGCTCCGCATCATTGGAGTCTAGAACTTCTAAACTTGATGCATTTTAGTCCTGCCGCACTGAATCAAGTCCTTATGATGTCTCTACAATACAGAGTTGTGAGATAGGATACGTATTAAAAACGGAACTCTATATGCATTGATACCAGCAACAGAGCTTCCTCCTTGAACTTTAATTGCTTACTGTTTAACGTTTTATTCCCGTGTGGGATACTCCGCTTTAAACAGAGACATTAACTTGCATAGTCATTTATTAATTCTTTTGGATAACAGTTGGTTACTTAGCTTGTGAAGTAGTTTTTTCAGGTTAATTATTTGTTGTATGTTCTTTAATTCGTTTTGTTCCGTGTTTGCATTATATTCGTTGGTCTAATTAGTTATATCGTTATAATATTGTCATTTACATATCGATTTGTATTACTGATATTTTGTAAGTTAATGTAATTCTGGTTTTGTATGATCTTGTATTTCTGCTTAACTTTGACTAATTTACACTTTCTTCATGGATGAAATGTCTGAGAAGTGGCAACACTGGCTCAATAAGTCAGGACTACGCCTTGGACACTTAAACATTTGCAGCTTATTTAACAAGCTACCAGAGTTATCTTCTATTCTTAATCAAAATTTTCATTTATTCGGCCTTAGTGAAAGTAGGCTTAATGATAACATTTCAGATGAGGACATCTCTATTAAAGGGTACACAGTTTTCAGATGGGATCCCTGTAGGAAACAAGAGACAGGCATAGTAACCTATGTTTCTAATTTACTAAATGCTCACCGTAGGCTAGACTTTGAAACTTGCGAAATAGAATTTATTTGGTTAGAGCTAAAACTTCAAAACCGCACACCCCTGATAATTGGCTACCTCTATCGAAATCCCAGTGCTGGACACGTCTGGTACGAAAACTTCATTACCATGATGGATGTGGTTTTCGCTTCCGGGAAAGAAATTATACTACTCGGAGACTTTAACATTGACACCAACAAAATCCAACATAATATGGGGACATATAATTGCATCATACAATTTCCAAAAAATAGTACAACAAGCTACTAGATTAACAAAGTCATCTTCAACAGTCATATATAACATTTATGTAACTTGCTCAGACAATATCAAAGAATGCACCGTACCCAATTGTGCAATGAGCGAGCACTACCCAATATGCTGCACGTGGTCTAAAAAAGGAATTAAAACTCCTAAACATAAACACATAAGTGTAAATTATAGAAGTTACAAAAATTTCAACCAAAACGTATTTTTACAGGACTTGCTCAGTTCACCTCTAGACAATGTTTGTCAGCTTCCTGACCCGGATGATGCTCTGGAATTCTGCATGAAAAACTTTATTGATGTTTTTGATAGACATGTGCCAGTCAAGGAAGTTCGAGTAAAATATCACGTCAAGCCACCTTAGATCACACAGGAAATACTTGAAATTATGAGAGACAGAGATAAAGCACATAAAAAGCTGGATCTCAACGCATACCGTACTCTTAGAAACAATGTTCAATATACCATACGACGGGAAAAGAAAAATTACTTTAAGAACTTAGTAATGGATAAAACAAATAGTAAGGATATATGGAAGGCAATTGACACTTTGACAAGCAAGTATAACTTCCGAACTTCTTTACCATCAAATCATATTACATGCGACCAATTCAGTACGTTTTTTCAAACTGACATAGACCAGTTGAAGACTTCAATACCTAATTCTCCTTTTCAACTTATCTTTACTGTCATCGTTTTGCGAGAATAGATGCTCCAGCGATATTCTTTCCGACATACCGTTAATGACAATCACTGAAGTATTCAGTATCACTGAAGTATTCAGTATCACTGAAGTATTCACTGAAGTATTCAATAAATCAAGGCTGTGCTTCGACGATCAAAAAACAGTGCTCCAGGTCCTGATGGCATAAGATACGACGACATAAATAGGTGTACCGACAATGAGCTAGAGAAACTAGCAGACATGTACAACAACAGTATAGGGAGTGCTAGCATCAAGGAGGAATGGTTACACAGCTATCTGATTCTCTTGCCGAAGCCTGACAAAGACCACAAAAAAATTCAGGGATATCGAATTATAACCATGCAGAATACAATAGGCAAGCTGCTGGAGAAGGTAATTGCCAGGAAAATATCAAGCCAACTAGAGAGGCAAGGTGTTTTCCCACCTACCCTGGGTGGGTACCGTCCAAAAAGAGAAACCTGGACCAATGCAGCAGTCTTTGCCCATGATGTCTATGAAGGTTTCCACTCAGGCACTGAAACCGTTGCTGCAGCGATTGATCTTGAGGACGCATACAACAGAGTACCACTGGATTTTTTAATGTTTCAGCTTCTTGAACTAAACGTAAGTCCATTCCTCCTTAGTTGGATCGCTGCAGCCCTCTTCCAACGGAAAGTAGTTTTTAGATGTGGCAGTTGGACTTCGGAACCAACAACAATATATCCTGGCCTACCACAGGGATCACCATTATCCCCGGTACTGTTCAACGCTTACACAGTGAGAATCACCAGTGAGCAGATCACTGGACCTGGCAGGACATTGTCATATGCCGATGATGTGTTAGTGTATCGTCAGGGTAAGGATAGAGAGGAGGTTGCTGTGGAACTACAAACCGAACTCAATCGCATAAGTACTTGGTGTGATGAAGCTGGGGCAATGGTCAACCCAACAAAGGCAACAGTGACTTGGTTCTCGTTGAATAATCATATTGTCAACAATCCAACACCAACTGTAATGCTGTGTTCAGAGACGGTGGAAAGAACGCAGGCAATGAATTACCTGGGGATACGGTTCGATCGAAGCTTTGCTTATAATGTGCACATAGACCAGGTGATAACAAAGGCCAAGCGGGGTTTGGCAGCGATGCGGGTGATGGCGGCAGCAAACTGTGAGCAGCGCCATCTATGTCTTCTGTACGAGGGGCTGGTCATGTCTGTTTTGGAGTATGCAATGGCAATCCTGACTCTCAGCCATAAGCAGATAGAAAGGATGGAAAGGATACAGAATGAAGCTATGCGCATTATTCTTGGATGTACAAGAGATACAGCATGCAGGGCGATGCGCTACCTTCTTGATTTTCCAACCATTGAAGAGAGAATACAAGTTTGCAGGGCACGCGCCTACCTCAGAATTAACGCAAACACACAACATCCACTGCATAGTGAAATTAGGAAGGTGAAGGGCAGCAGGTTAAAAATAGGACGGTCGTGGATGGGTCAAGCCGAAGACATTCTTCAACAGGTGTGTTCACTTGAGGACTTAGAACCTGGCGAGGAGTGGGTGCAAGTGCCAACAGACTTCTGCACATCCTTTTCAGTTTGCATCCAACTAGATAGAAAATGCAGACAAGAAAATCCGGCTGCTGTTGAGGCTGAAGTACAAGCGTTGATTTTCGAGAATTCGCTAGACAGTGACGCGGTCATCTACACAGATGGGTCAGTCGTCCGACATGTGAGAAGCTCATGGGCCTTTACAGCTCGGGCCGGAGGGAGAATTGTGAAGGAGGACTCTGGTGCTTTCACTGAAACCACAAGTAGCCTGACCATGGAAGTCATGGCAGTAAGTAAAGCAATAACATGGCTCGAGACACAGACATTCACTAGGGCTTGTTTCCTTAGCGACTCAATGAACATGATCAAGAGGATAGAGGAGGGGTCGATCCGAAGAGAATGGTTGCTGCCTCTGAAGCGGTCTCGGCTGGCAAAGATTAGTTTCATCTTTGTGCCAGGGCATGCTGGAGTACAAGGGAATGAGCGGGCTGACAAGCTCGCAGGTGAGGCTACTGTGGAGGGCGGTCGCGCCATGGACCAGGCTGACATTCTGAATGCTCTACGAGAAGTGAGACTTTTGCGAGAACCAAGTGATGACTGTGAATCTACAACAATGGCCAGACTGCGAGAGCAGCAAATTAAAAGAGGGGTGGCCAAACAAGAACACTACGCAGGAAGCCAAAGAAGATTGATAAACCAACACAGAACTGGCGTCGTTAGCCGCTACACGCTGCGGGATTTGCTGAGGAGGGGATCCGAGCACTTATGGACTGAATGGTTCGATGTACAACGAGGATGATCTGTCGACTAACTAACTAACTGAAGTATTGACTTACCTCAGTAACCTAAACAACACAACCTCATCTGGGTTACATGGAATCAGCAACCGGATTCTCCGTTGTGCTGCGCCAGTGATCTGTATATCACTAACCT
Source organism: Cepaea nemoralis (assembly GCA_014155875.1). NCBI lineage: Eukaryota > Metazoa > Mollusca > Gastropoda > Stylommatophora > Helicidae > Cepaea > Cepaea nemoralis. The sequence continues at coordinate 155,054 of JACEFZ010024255.1, read as the reverse complement.
ATGTATATAATCAATGTCTCACCAAAGGCCACTTTCCATCAGCTCTCAAAATCGCTCAAGTGTACCCTTTCTTAAATCTGGTTCATTGGACAATGATCTCCCGAACAATTACAGACCCATTTCTTTACTATCATCACTATCTAAGTCACTAGAAAAACACATCCATAAAGTAACATTACAGTATTTAGTTCGCAACAAGCTTATTGTTGACAGCCAATCAGGATTTCGACCAAAATATTCTTGCCATACGGCCCTAACAAACATGATAGAAAATTGGCACCAGAATATAAACAACAACAGTCTATGTGGAACTGTGTTTATTGATTTCAAGAAAGCATTTGATATGATAGACCATGTTATTTTAATTAAAAAACTTGAGACAATGAAAATTGGCCCTAATGTAGTCACTCTAATAATCATCTTTTCTATCAAACAGAAAGCAAGTAGTATCACATAATAAATCTCTGTCTCAAACCACTACCTTCAATATTGGAGTACCGCAAGGCTCTATTCTTGGCCCTCTATTATTTGCCATATATATTAACGATCTACCTTTGCATCTTTCGTCGTCCTGCGATCTATTTGCAGACGACTGTACAGTGTACACAAACGCTGAAAACTGTATTTTACTGGAGTCGTCTTTACAGCAAGAATAAATAATGTAGTTAGGTGGAGCTATTCAAACCGTATGCAAATTAATATCACTAAAACAAAATCAATGTTATTAACAACCAGACAAAGACTTCAAACTCTATGCTCACACACATCACTTCAACTTCACATCGATAACATGCCAGTAGAAAGTGTAATTGAGCACAAAACATTAGGCCTAATCATTGATAGAAACCTAACCTTTAATTCCCACGTTCAAGCGCTCATTAAACAAACAGCGAAAAAAGTCTACCAACTCGCCAAAATTAAAAACTTCCTTGATGAGGACACAAGGAAACTATTCTATACTTCTCATATTCAGACACACTTTGACTACTGCTCTACAATCTGGGACGGTTGTTCTAATTCAAGCACCAAGCGACTTTACTCACTCCAGAAACGGGCCATGAGTCTAATTTATAGCAAACATTTATCTGACAATCCCAGCCTGTATAAACGCCTTCAGTTACTACCACTCCGCAAACGCCTGCTTTTCAATAAAGCTAAACTAATTCACAAAATCCTGCATCGGAATGCCCCAAATTACCTTTGGCCATTGTTTAAATATAATGCTAGACACAGTAAACGTTTAAATATATTACACATTCCGAAGCCTAGGATTGACTTATACAAAACAAGCTTAACGTACTCTGCAGCTCAGCTGTGGAACAATCTTCCACAAGAAATCAAAGACATCACCAATCCCTATTCATATAATCGCAAATTACTCGAACACTATCTCAGTACGGATTATCTTCCCCCTTAATAATAGTGATAATAATAATAACAACAAAACCTTAGTATAACAGCCAGTCCCCTTTTGGTAGGCCAGTATATTCCACATGGCTAATAACAAGTGTCAGACCATTGTCTAATGTTACTGTGTCGTGTAGTTTTGATGTTCGTATTTTGCCATGCATAACTTTTATATTGTTACTGTTCTCTGTTAGCCTTGAATGATGTGTGAATGAAATAATGTATGGAAGAGAGTGATAGAAGGGCAGAATGTTAGACGGGCCTGCGTGCCCAATTCTTAACCCTTTGAAAATAAAGTGTGTTCGTTCGTTCGTTCGTTCTCTCTCTCTCTCTTTCTCTCCCAAATGGTGCATTGCTTTCTATCCGCCAGCCCCCCCCCCCCCCCCCCCGCCCCCACCACACCTTTTCCCATTGATTTAACGTAATCTATACTATAAAAGGCAATGTATGTATGTACGTATGTATGTGTGTCCGTTCTTTATGCGTTCGTGAACGGTCCATCCGATTGAGATGAAATTTTCTACATGTTTTCTTTTCATTGCCGTGCAAACAACTGTCATAGTTTTGTACTTACTAAAAGCTATTTACTTACTAAAATTTAATAATTTAAATTTACATTATCATTTCTATATAGCAAGGGGACTTAACATAAGAAAAGTTATTTCAAGGGGCATAACTTTTAATAACATTGCTATTATTTTATATATAGATTGTTGCATTGTTTTCAAAGATTTATAAACTCTTTGTCTGTAGTTATTTACAGGCATATGAGTTATAATAATAATGATATAATCTTTAAGGCATTTTCATAGTTTTTACAAAAATAATGCATCTACTTAAATAGTGAAAATGTTCTAACTCATCTTTTCATTTTTCTTCAACAGCACATTAATTTTTATTTTAACATTCTCATATGTATGGCGCGTTACACCCACATTGGGTATTTTTTGTTGTCAAAGAATTGCTTCATAAGAGATGTTGAATGAAAGAATGTATGAGAGGAAATAGAGAAGAAGGGCAGAATGTAGGACGGGCCTGCGATTTTCGTTCGTTTAAAAAAAAACAAGTAATTTTTTGTGAGAGAAAGTTAGTTGCATATCGTTTGCAGTACTCTGCAGTCAACCCACCGCCCACCATTTATTGGCTGTTCGTGATATCTTGGTAAGTTTACTTTAGATAGATCTCTTCCAATCATATTTTCTACTATCAGTCTATCTATTCTTCTATTCTATCTATATTTTTAACGGGAACGGGCCGAACACAGACAGACAGACAGACAGACAGACAGACAGACAGACAGACAGACAGACAGACAGACAGACAGACAGACAGATAGCCAGACAGACAGACAGACAGACAGACAGACAGATCGGGAACGGGAGCTTATATGACTACGTATATGAATTAAATGATATGCTCACCACCAGGACCTGGGCGAAGTTGGGCCGGGTCGGACAGACAGATAGACAGACAGACAGATAGTCGGGAACGGGAGCTTATATGACTACTTATATGAATTAAATAAATGAGATGCTCCCCACCAGGGACTGGGTGAAGCCGGACCGGGTCAGACAGACAGACAGACAGACAGACAGATAGACAGATAGACAGACAGACAGACAGATAGTCGGGAACGGGAACTTATATGACTACTTATATGAATTACATGAGATACTCCCCACCAGGGGCTGGGCGAAGCCGGGCCGGGTCAGACAGACAGACAGACAGACAGACAGATCCCCGCCAGGGCCTGGGCGAAGCCGGGCCGGGTCATCTAGTCTACTATAAAAATAAATCATACAATTAAACTGGGCACGTGCTTCCCTAGTTTTTTTTTTTTTGCATATCCTTTACAGGACATCGCTGTCAACACCAGCATCTTTCAGCTGTATGTTGATGTCAACATTACACTCAGTAGTTTGCCATTGCTTACCCGTAAGTTACCGATGCGATTCGAACCACTACTGATTCTCACCGTTATCACGTTACCGACGAGAGTAAACGAGATTACGGAGAAAAGTCATAACCTCTAAGCCACGAAACCGGCGCTTCCCTAGTTGCATAGATCATATTTAAAACATCATAATAACATGATAGTAGTGCCTTGATTAAAGAAGGTGGGTCGTAAGAAATGGATGACTGAAGAAATTTTACACCTAATGGGAACAAGAAGACTCAACAAAAATAATTCTGCTAAATATTAAGAAATTCACAGACAAGTCAGACTATTATGTAAGGAGGCAAAAGAAGCATGGCTTGAGAAAAAGTGCTTAGACATTGAAAAACAACACAACAGTCAAAATACCAAATTAGTGCACAAAAGAATTCAGGAACTTATTAATAAAAGAACAAGTACATCAACAGGCTGTCTAAAAACTAAAGATGGCAAAATCATAATAGAAAAAGATCAGATTCTACATGTATGGACAGATTATGTGAAAACCTTTATAATGATAACAGAGAGGAACAGTATGATATTAGATTTAATAATAAAGGGCCGCCAATTTTGAAGATGGAGGTTCGAAATGTTCTTAAGCATATGAAAGATGGCAAGGCCCCCCGGTGCAGATAACACCACAACAGAAATGATTAATGCTTTAGAAGAATTTGGACTAGAGCAAGTCACCAGACAGCTGAACACATTATATGATACTGGAGATATACCTCCTGAATTATGTAACTCTGTATTTATTGCAATCCCAAAGAAATCAGGAGCCTTGGAATGTGATCAACATAGAACAATTAGTATAATGAGTCACATCACAAAGATTTTGCTACGAATTATCATGCAAAGAGTGAGGAAGAAGATACAACCTGAAATAGGGGAAGAACAATGTGGGTTTGTAGAAGGAAAGGGTACAGTAAATGCTGTGTATATGCTGCGAACAGTTATTGAACGTGGTATAGAAGTAAACACTGATATACACCTTTGCTTTATTGACTACACAAAGGCTTTTAATAGAGCTAGACATGTCAACATGGTAGATATGCTTGCAGATCTACAAATTGATGAGAAAGACATTAGACTTATAAAAAAACATATATTGGAAAAAACCAGCTGCCATAAGGATTGATAATGAAGTGGGACAATGTCAACCTATTAAGAGAGGTGTTAGGCAGGTATGTGTAATGTCTCCAGATCATTTTTCCCTATACAGTGAAAATATTTTCAGAAATGTAGAAGATATAAATGGAATCAGCATTGGAGGACGAAACATCAATAACATTAGATATGCAGATGATACAGTATTGATTGCAGACAATGCAAGATCTATAACAATTAGTAGACGCGGTTGTGGAACACAGTGAGTGGCTGGGGTTGGAATTAAATCGTAAGAGGAGACAGGTTATGGTCGTCACTAGGAAGAACGAAATACCACATTGTATTATACAAGTAAATGGGAATATTCTTCAACAAGTGAATCGGTACAATTATCTCGGAACAGTCATAACATCTGATGGAAGATGCCTTGTAGAGATTAGAACAAGAATCGCCATGGCGAAAGTAGCCTTTAGCAAGATGTAAAACATTCTGACCAATAAAAAGATGTCAATTGAAACGAGAAAAAGAGTGTTGAGGGGATACATTTTGACTGTCTACGTCTAATTTCTCTAATCAATTTACGATTTTCATTTGTCTCGTGTAGTACTTGGTCATTAGTTTTTCTGTCTGTCCATGGTATTTTTTGCATTTTCCTCATAAACCACAATTCTGCAGACATCGGATGTTTCTCAGCTTGACTGCTCATTGTCCAAGTTTCACACCCATACAAAAGAACAGGCTCTATGTAGCCCCTCAACACTCTTTTTCTCGTTTCAATTGACAACTATTCCAGAGCGAACCCAGTGGAAAGATGAACATAGACTATCGCTACAAATCCAGACAAAAGTGAGAGGAGTATCTGACAAGGAAGAACAGAACAGTGTACAGCGCAGAACAGCCACTCTCAGCTTCCCTGATCCCGAATACCCACAGGATCTCTGGATCCAAGTCTACACAGATGGGTCAGCACAAAATGCTGTTCGAAATGGAAGAGCGGGAGTGTACATAGAATACCCAAATAATACTAGGGACACGGCCAGAGTTCCAACAGGAAATTACTGCCATAACTATGATGCTGAAATTGAGGCAAACAAGATAGCCACAGAGAAATTACAAAATACCAGCCATGGTACACAACGTGTGGTGATATTGACAGATGCAAAATCCGTAATAGAGGCGCTCCTGTCTGGGAAATTGCCAGTTCTGAGGACACTACTTTATGAACTTAGCAGTCAGCGTAAGATCACCATACAGTGGATACCATCCCACTGTGGAGACCCCGGAAACGACAGAGTTGATCAATTGGCTAAGGAAGGAGCAAAAGAAGAACAACCTGATGTGCCCACTGAATAATGTAATGTTTTTTTAGAGAAAGTTAGTTCGCGGCATCCATGTTGCAAGGATCGTAAAACAAGGTGCTCAGTGCGATCAGCTCAACTCACGCTTTAACTCATCCTGTTCCAGACTGTCCTTCTAATCTTACTAGTACCGTGGGTCTGTGAACTCCGTCCAAGTTATTGTGTTATTCTAACTAAAGGATACTGATAATGACAAGTTAATCTCTTACACTGACGTCAGATGTGCTCAACGGAAACCTGCTCCACCGCACAGGTACGATTGTTGTGTCTCTCTCCGGCCCTGGAGTCGCCGTCAAGTCGACGCCAGTGTTCATAGCGAGCTCACTCGCTGGACTGGCCGGCGTGCCGCTAGGTGCGATAGCCAGTCTACACAGGTATGAGTCACCGACACGGTGGTTCGTGACTTTAACAGAAGACGTGCATGTTAAACTGTACGATAGGCTACACCAGGTTCAGTTACAACTACCGATTTCGGACATAAATATTTGTATGGATTAATTGATTGATTGATTGATTGATTGACTGATTGATTGATTGATTGATTTAGGAATCGACATCACAGCATTCTGGACATTCCCATGAGCGCTCCGTCCCCATCCTTCAGACAGCCAGCGAAGAGTTCCAACACCAATAGTACCAGTAGCAATCTGATTATATGTCCGTCTCGCCTTTCCTCTGAGCGTCGAGCGTCGGCCAGATCTCCCTCGTCACTCCTCGCTGTCACATTCTTGCCAGACCATGGTGATCCATTTGCTCCTCCGAGGTGTACACGTGCTCCCACAAGGCCGCAACCACGTCTGCCTTGTCATGCATCAATACTCCACCAAGCCTTGCAGAGCCAGCCAATCTGTCCGCCTGTTCATTCCCCAGCACACCAAGCATGCATCCGGAGAAAAGATTCCAGACGATGCTTAGCCACCCGTGACTTCCGAAGCGAAGCAAGCCACTCTGCACGAAGCTTGCCTGTCCTCACCCTACTCAGCATGCTTTCTGAAGTCAGTTACAATCACGATGTGTGTGTGTGTGATTCGTATTCTCCATCCAGCGGAAAGCTGCACTGACCGCCTCCACCTCCATTCTTAAGCTAGATGTTGTGGTATCATATGCCAGGCTCTCCTGCACCAAACGTCGACCACTAGCCTTTGCCAAGAACCCCCAGGCACTTCTCCTACCTCTCAACACCGAACCATCTGTGTAGATAATTACATCACCCGGGTAAGCATTATGCTGAATTAGTTGCTGGATTTCCACTTCCGTGGACCTTGCTGGCCACTCCCTGCATCTCCCGGCTCAGTGTGATTATAACTCTGCACAAGTCTGACTACTCCACTGGCACTCTTGACCAACTCCTCTCCTCGCCTAATGTTCTCCAAGATTCACACCTGCCTGATCGTATCCTCCGCATGAGCCATCCATGATTTCCCTCTTATCAGTCGCTGACCCTTAACTGCGTTCAGCGCCTCATCACAACGGGTGATCTGTGTCAGCAGCTACTCTGAGGTATGCCTTCGCCTGCATCACCTTGAGCCTACCAGCAACAGTCGGCAAACCAAGGATGTAACGCATACACACCAATGGGGTGTCTCTGGTGCATCCCAGAATGACCCACATAGCCTCGTTCTGTATGCGTTCCAATCTCACCAGCCAACTCTTTGAAACAGTGAGCAGTCTAGTCCATAATCAATCACTGAGAGGATCAAGTGCTGATATAGTGTGAAAAGCATTCTCTGCTCTATGTCCATTGCAGTCATAGTTTTAAGTGCATTGAGTCCCTTTTGAGATCTTGTCACAACCGTCTCCACATGGTCCTTGAAGGACAGGCTCCTGTCAAATGTAAAATTCTCTCTGTTGACGCTTCTACCATCTATCGTAAGCCTTGGGACATCAGCTCTCACAATCCTGTTGTCCAGAGAGCACCACAACACAGCTGTCTTATCTGGGTGGATGACAGCACTAATTTCAGTGCACCAGAGTAGTAGGGCGTGTCCTAAGTAAGTCTCAAATGAGGTTGGCAACCTCAGATAAATCCTTCTTTACGGGGTTATCCCGCCATCTTGTTTCGTCATAACAGCCAACCTCATTTTTGAAATGTTGGCGGGTATTTTCAAGTGTCTGGTTGTCACTTCCGGTTGTCACTTCCTGTGGACTACTTCCGGTTGACTTCCAGTGTCTCCCGGGAGCGGGCGGCGGTGGTGGCGGAGAGGAGGGCGGCGGCGGTGCGCGATGGTACGGTGGCGGTGGTGGGTTTGATTCCCATAAAATACATGTATGGAGAGAGTAGGTGATTATTATTAGTCATGGATCCGAGATGGAAACATCCTTTTACGGATTTGATTGCGGAAGCAACGGGGTGTGGAAAATCCGTCTTTGTGCAAAAAATGTTGACTCATTTATCAGACATGGTCTATCCGACTCCAGAGGAGATTATATGGTGCTACGGAGAATGGCAATCCATGTATGAGACATTGAAGGGCATTCAATTTAACGAAGGCTTGCCAGATATGGAACAGTGGACAGGCGATAAAAGTCGTCTAGTGGTAAGAGATTACCTAATGTCCGAGACAGATGATAGGGTGACTAGGCTTTTTACTAAAGGTAGACATCATCGCACCCTAAGTGTCATATACATAGTCCAGAATCTCTTTGGGAAGAATAAAGAGCAGAGAACCAACAGTTTGAATTCACATTACCTAGTGGTATCTAAGAACCCACGTGACGGGTCTCAGATTACTAACCTGGCCAAACAGATGTACCCAGACCGCGTGTCATATGTCCAAGAGAGTTTTAAGGACGCGACAACTGCTCCACGCGGTTATTTGCTTTTTGACCTTCGACAGGAAACATCGGATCAGCTCTGCTTACGAAGTCATATATTTCCAGATCAGCGCCAAGTCGTCTACGCCCCTAAATAAAATTCCCACCGAATAAAACGTCACGGGGCCATGCTGCGATTTGTAGGCGAGGCGAAGCCGGCTGACGTGAAAGCCGTAATTAAATCCGTTTCCCCAGACCTCGTCCAATCAATATCCGAGTGCTGTCACAATGTGTTAAAAGGTAATGTTCCACTGACACCGGCTCAGAAGAGACGATTGCGGCGGCACAAGAACAGCCTGAGAGCGATCACGCGTAAGAAGCTATCTATCAAGAAGAGGAAACAAATCTTGCAGCAAGGTGGTTTCATCCATCCATCCTCATGTGCCATGCCGGTAAGCGTGGGCGGTCATGTTCTGCCATCTCACTCGATCAACAGAGTCGTGGATCAGTTCCGTGTTTCTGTCTCGACCATGCCACAAGGCCAAGCCATCCTGATACTTGTTTCTAGGTCTTCCCCTTGGTCTGTTCCCCTCGATCTTACCAGTTGTCACCAAGTTCTCCAAATCATTTCTTCTCATAACATGCCCAAAAAATTGTGACTGTCTACGTCTAATGTCTCTGATCAGTTTACGATCTTCATTTGTTTCTTGAAGGACTTGTTCATTGGTCTTTCTGGCTGTCCATGGTATTCTTTGCATTTTCCTCAGAAACCACATTTCTACAGCCATCAGATGTTTTTCAGCTTGGCTGCTCATTGTCCAAGCTTCACATCCATATAAAAGTTTCATAGGCGCATTATTAGGTCCTAATCTAAACTCTCTGAAAGGCATCGTGGGCTTATAATGAAGAAAATGGTATTGATAGATCTCCGGATGCTGGAAAAACCCTACGTACCACCCGACACATTAACAGATAACTTGCGTGACTTGGATCAACAAATGCAACATGTCCTGGAGAACGACGACCTACCACCTCGGGAAAAAGCCCGCGTGTATCAACAGACTTTGCAGCTGTATCTGAATCGACTTGAGCAGTACAGACATAAGCCATTGGGGACAGTGGATATCAAGGAATAAAAACCCGAAGTCAGCACTTTACCGGCTTCAGTAGCCGAGACACCGCTTCAGCCGACGCTGGCTAAAATTCAACAAACACCTATTCAACCATCACCGACTAAAAGTCGTGTAAGCGAGTCCAAAATAGTCGAGACAACGCCACCTTACAGATTCAGACGAAATAAGAAGAAGAGTAAGATACCAACACCCAAGTGGGAAAAATGGATTCGCAAATAAGAAAATATTATTACGACTCTCAGAAACCCGGATCCTACGGCGGAGCCACTGCATTAACAGGGAATACTACATTGAAGAATATAGAGACTTGGCTACGACATCAGGATACGTATACTTTGCATAAACCGATCCGTCGTCGTTTCCAGAAACGTCAAACCATAACCGGTGGTATAAATCAACAGTTTCAAGCCGATTTGATAGATATGAGACAATTACAAAGATACAATCATGGGGTGTCATACCTAGTGACGTGTCTCGATGTGTTTAGTAAATATGTTTGGGCCACCCCGATCAAGAAGAAAACGGTGAAAGAGCTAGTGGACGCCGTGAGTAAAATTTTCGCTGATAGACAACCGATAAATTTTCAGACCGACAAAGGGTCGGAATTTGTCAACCAGACCTTCTTAAAATTTCTGAAAGATCGAGGTGTGCATTTCTTTACCACTTAGAATGAATATGTGAAAGCCGCGATAGTAGAAAGATTCAATCGAACCCTGAAAGAAAAATGTAACGCTATTTCACCAAGACCAATAAACTTCGCTACGTCGACGTGATAGATAAGCTGATCCGAAACTACAACGGATCGTATCACAGAAGTATTCGCATGGCGCCCGTGCAAGTCAACTATATGAATCAAAACGAGGTATGGAATAACCTGTATCAGAAGACTATCGACAGAAAAGTGTATTTTACACCCGGCGATCGAGTCAGACTGGCTCAACCCAAACAGCCTTTTAAAAAGGGGTATACGCCCTCGTGGACACAAGAACTGTTTACCGTAAGTCATATAAACCAGACCAGTCCGGTGTTGTATGTGCTAAAAGACGATTCGGGGGACGAACTTCAAGGCACATTCTACCGAGAAGAAATACAACTCGTCGGAGACAAGCAAGTGTATCGCGTAGAATCAGTCTTACAAGAACGACCCAGGCGAGGTGGTAAATAGTACTTAGTCAAGTGGATCGGGTATCCCAAGTCATTTAACAGTTGGATCTCAGACCTAACCAGATACTAATAGAAGAAGCCAACGTGGAAACTAACCCACAAAATACCACAGAAGGGGAAAGTAACTGGGTCTGGTGCATGTTTGGTCGGCGAGTGCCGCGACTAGAGATTGTTTTCTTCTGTCAACTGGTCATTATATACACCGTCATTGGCGTATCACTATTCAATCTGTCTCGAGGCAGCGTCGACGCAGCTGAGGGCAAGCTGTGAATCACTCTGCTAAGCAGCTGTCTGGGTTACATGCTACTAAACCCTAAAATATGAGTTTCTACGTGACATTACCGAGCAATGCTTCGCCGAACATGTTTCCCAAAAACACTCCAGGTCACTATTTCGTAAAGTTACCGCAGACTATTGAGGTGAATCAGTATTACGAGGTGGGTTGGCCTAAATTCAATTTCCCAACTACTACTGCAATGTGTTAGAGCATGAAGTGTGGATAAGATACACCTCACCAAGCAGAGGAAATTCCAGAAAACTTCCCCCCCCCTCCCCAGGCCTATACAGCTCACCAGACGCTTTTATAGTGGAGCTGAATGGAATAATGAAAGTTTCGGAGGTGGACGACCAGCCGCGAATCAGATTATATTTCGACAATACCTCAAAGGAAGTCATCGTGAAAATATTCGAAGCGGGGACCGTGTCTACGGTTAGCGAGAAGATGAAAGAGATATTAGGACTTCCCTCCTCGAGGATATCACATGCCAACCCAATAATGGAAGGGCAAGCGGTGATAGACCTGAATAACGACCTGCAAAATATCTACGTCTACAGCGATCTCATAGCGGCTAGAGTAGTCGGAGACGTCATAGTCCCACTACCCAGGACCGTTCATAGGATGAGTCAGCTGTCGGCTTCGGTGTATCGCGCCTATGACAAACCTCATTACGTGCCGCTGAGTCGGTACTCCATCGACACGGTGGAAATCCTTTTAACCACCGATACGGGCACAAACATCTCATTCACTTCCGGGACTTCAGTGCTGATGTTACATTTTCGAGTTCGGCGGAGATCAGACCTAGAATAATGAAATACGTGGCGTTACGTCGAAATCCCAGACTGTACGCAGACTTCTACTGTAATCAAGATGGACATGGCATGCCGATCTTTGTGGGTGGTCGGAGCTAGGGAGGTCGTGGTATCGGCAGTTTCTTCAGTCGACTCGGTCGCACGATTCTACCCTGGCTAAAGACAGGCAGTAAAGCCCTACTCAGAGAAGGTGTCGGTACGGGTCTGCGAGTGGCCCAGATGCTTTGGCTGGTAGGAATGTTGGGGAATCTTTCAAAGAGCACGCCAAGCAAGCCGGTCAGCGTCTACTGCAAGGACCTGTCAACCACGTTAGCCAATAGGATAGCGGTATGAGAAGAAAGAGACGTGCTGCGCCATCTGGTGAGCCCAGTAAACATATAAAACTAACCCCCGCACATCGTCGAGCTCACAAGAAGAAACAGCAGCACTCGGATATCTTTGCATAATGGCTCTGATTCACCCTCATTCCTGCGAGTGTCTTCATTCTGGTCTGGATCTATTTAGTGTACCACCCACGCAGACCGCCGTAGAAGAGGGACAGTTTTTGGAGATACGCACTTTATCATCGCTAGCCCCGGGCGCACCTATAGAATTTGCCATCTCTGTTGCCAGTGAAGAGTATCTGGATCTGTTTAACACTTTCTTACACGTCAGAGCTAAAGTCACACTACCCAATGGTGACAAACTACCACCCACGGCCGATGTAGCACCCGTCAACTATTATCTGCACAGTTTATTTTCTCAAGTGGACGTCTCACTCAACGACACGCTAATCACCCCCAGTGAAAATACGTATCCGTATAGAGCCTACTTGGAAGCGACGTTGAACCATGGGGAAGAAGCCAAAAAGAGTTATCTCTCAGTCGTAATCTATTACTATGACACGGCCAAATTCCTCGATGACACGCACGGCGAAAACAACAAAGGACTAAGAACACGATGGCAACTAGCCAGTGAGAGTCAAGAAATAGATATGATGGGTCGACTACACGACGACATTTTTGTACAAGACCGCTACATAATAAACGGTGTTGATGTGAAAATTAAGCTGACTCCATCCAAGGCTACCTTTAACCTCTTGGACCCTGACGGGGCGCTTGGTTATTCATCTATTATATCGCATGCCACACTGGTGGTTCGTAAAGCCAGACTGAATCCGGCCATTGCGCTCGCCCACGAGAAAGCCTTGATGAGAGCCAACGCGAAATTCCCGTTTAAGCGTGTGGTGCTAAAACATTAGCTATCCCCCAGGGTATGTTATCTCACACACAAGACAATCTGTTTATGAGTCAAACACCCACTCGCGTCGTGATTGGACTTGTTACATCAGCAGCTTTCAACGGTTCATACAGCTATAACCCATATAATTTTCAAACTTTTGGTTTAACGTACCTGAACGTAACCGTCGACGGTCGAGCTGCCACCAGCAAGCCAATGATCGTGGACTTTGAGCGCAACCACTACGTACGAGCGTATTTTTGGTACTAACCTAGCCATGGGTCTAGTGGGCAAAGACGCCGGCAACTCAATTGACTATAACCAATTCAAGCATGGCTATACGCTGTATGCCTTTGATCTGAGTCCCAGTTTACTGCACAGAGACCAGTTTGAGATGCCGATGACGGGACCTTTAACACTGGAATTTAAGTTCAACACACCCACCCCAGAGCCATTACAAGTCATCGTCTACGCCGAGCACGACGGGATAATTGAAATCTCCAAGTCCAGACAAGTGCTAACAGATTACGCTTCATAATGAACACGCAGCAGATTACCAGAATACTACTAGCTGATACGTATGTTCGTCGACTAAAGGTCAGAGTGTGCGCTCGAGATCAGCTACCCAGACATCTAGATAGAAGCAGACGAGCGGCGTTTATCGTAAACACTGACCCTAGCTATAAACCAGGTTCCCACTGGGTCGCTATGTACTACGATGGGTCAGGTAAATGCGAGTACTTTGATTCATTTCGTCTGCCACCCTTACACAGTGACCTGTACAATTTTATTGACCATCATTCAGACACACCACTCATGTATAATACCCGTGTCTTACAATATGTGTTAAGCATCGCATGTGGCTTCTACGCTATCTATTTCATGTTGATGAAAAGTCGTTTGGCGAGCATGACCCTCATTCTCCAGACCTTTTCAAACAAACAATGGGTCAACGAGCGGCTAGTAGGTCGCCTAGTCACGCCATACGTAATGCAGCTGAGACGGTATAACCAGTTTAAACACTAGTATATAAACCCGACTCGGGTACAATTAGCTCATTCCGAAGATGACTACAGATCTCAACACAGCTAACTGGGTCTACCTGACTCGTAATGGTGACATTGCTAGACCAGTGGGAGATGGCGTCAAGGCCGTATTTGTCTCATCCTACAGAGGAACGACCAAGTTACACATCCATCGATTCTTTGGTGAATCCGAGAACAATTCTCCTACCCCATTGGGAATGACACTTACTCGTCAAGAATATGAACAGCTGATAGCTATGCACCGCGAGATCCTAAAACACTTTGATAGACTAAACCAGAAACGTATTCAAGTCAGTAAACAAGGCACTAACCGAAGAAAGAAAGTTCGGGTCAAAAGGGCACTAAGCAAAGATACCCAAGTCAAAATACTCTACCCAAGCAGATGTGTGCTTAATACCAGATGTGTGATGTACCTCAGATGTATGATCAACCCCAGATGTGTATCCGACAGTCAGATGTATGTCTACCAAGTTCAGATGACAGCCCACAGGAGACCCAGACAATTATGTAAAGCAGCAATGTGTATAAAGTTTTGAAAATAAATGAAGAAAAAAGAAAATTTGCGTTATCTTGGTTTGTTTCTATGTGGTGGTTCTGTGCTGCCTCTGGCAGGTCATTTGTTCTTTTTCCAATAGTATATTCCACAGCTACAGTCAACATGAAGAAGCACCCTGGCGCAGCATGAAAGATGACAACACGACAACCAGTAAGACGACAACACGAATAAACAAGACAGACGACACCAAGAAAAAAAAAAACGAGGGAAAACATGTCAAGCATACCATTGGATAAACCAACAAAAAACATATTTTTGTTTCGTTTCATAACTTTTATTTTTCCAT
>JACEFZ010024255.1:85000-137500 GCA_014155875.1 Cepaea nemoralis | reverse complement strand
AACTATCTGTGTCCATCTCACACAACTGAAAATCCTCCCTAGCTGTAACCCAATCTAAAAAGTCATAACAAAATTCTAGCATGCGCAGCTTTGCATACTGGTACACAAAGAAACCTATTTGCTGGGGTAGATCCCATAAGGTGGTCTTCTTCAGAGTCTCCACCTCAAACACATCATCCGACAACATGGTCATCGTCTTAAACAGGGGTTGATTCACCAATTTTGACGTGCCAGCCCCACGAAAATATGAAACATTGGTGTGCTTGGCCTTGTTAATTAATGTTTTGCCATAGACTGCGTTTCCCAATAGTTTCATTGTCTCAGCCTTAATGGTATAGGCCGGATCGAGGTCACTCTCACGTCTGGCATCAGACACCTCTTTACCAAACCTTTCGAAACACTTCTCAGGTTTGTACTTAATGATTTGGTATATGTCAGATACCATTTTAACAATGGTGTAGCCAATAGGATCTTTCCCCCCACATATTAGAGTCCGACGTGAGCCGTTCAACATCTTATGGGTCTCGGCATACTGCCTTATGAGCACTCCAATGTCGGCTCTAGACACATCAGTATTTTTAAAGATCTGAAAATAGCTCTTTATACTTGCCTGGTACGTGGATTTCACACTCTATTAAACCAAACAAAGTTTCGTTTTTAACAGACTTTATAATCTGTTCCTGGTCAATGGCCTCGTAACAATGCCAGGGTGCAATATATGGGAATGTGGTTTTATGAAGCTCTTAATGGCGCTATTAGTCCTTTTAAGACTCTGCCACTCACATTCCCACATCTCCACGACCGTGACGTTGGCCTCTTTTCCCAGGTACTTGCGAATCTCACACGTGTTGGCATACAGTTCTGCCAACGGTTTCTGGCTCACCGGGTTAACATCATGACCACGGGTCAGCACACAGTTTTCATGGCCGTGGAATATGGTAGACAGTTCGATCCTTTTTATCCCATCCATCAACTCTGATGTGTCTTTCTCGTAAAGCCATCTCCCGCCCACTAAACTGGAACTTTAATTCTATACCCTGACTATGTTCAACCCACGCCAACCACTCTCTGCACTGGACGATATAAACTCTGGCTTTATGGGGCTTGAACCCATCTTCTGCATTTCGTATAACAGGAAAACCCGTGGGCATCTTTTGTGTCAAAGCCCACAAGTATAGAGCGTTAGCATCGTACCCTTTCACACTCTCAACTAGCTTACCCCCTCGAATCCTAGTCTTGCCTACCTCATGATACCTATGATATATGATCGAGGGTCCCCCTACAATATTGTGTCTAATTTTGGTGTGCAGATCACTTTCCTTATTGGAACACAGGGTAAAGTAGCTGTTGTTAGGTATGATTTTAAACAAATACTTTAACGTCACCCCGGGGACAAAAATGGTATCCTTGAAAATATCTATTCCTAATCCTTTGTAAAATGCAACTTGTTTAACTAATGCCCAATAAAAGGTTTTACGTCCTTATTGTTGTACCAGCGCAAAAAGTCTGCCAGTGTCGACATATGGTGGTCGCTCCATACTCGTTGGCATTTTTCGTATTCGGCAACTGAGATATTGGCGTTTTTCAGCTGCGAATGAAATGCCTCATGTGGGGGTAAGCGAGTCTCCTCTAGTCTATCCAAGAAGGTGATATACTCATAGCAAAACACCCCCTTCGTCTTATAACAGAGTGGCTCTGTTGAGGGTTTAGCTGGCGTGCAAAGGGGAAAAGGATTTAGTAGCTGATCCACGCGTGAGCACCCGGTAGTTAAGTAACTAGGGACGCTCACGCGCTGACGTAGGGGCAGAAAGCATATTAGTTACCACCAATTTCTCAGCCCAGCAGGACGTGAGTCTACATCTATGCAATATGCTACGTTTTTGATATCAACATGTCTCCTGCAATAAACTCAGACAGTATCTACTGATTGGCCTCTGCGTTCCTTCAGTCGCATTAGTGTCCTGTTGCTCCGTTATAGGACAAGAAATGGTGCCGTGACATCAGACTTCGAACCTGGCTTGGTGTAAAGAAAACGTAAAGAACTATACGGCACAGTTGGAGACGTTTATTGAACACGCCTTGAAGATGGATTTCATGGCCACAACATTGTAAGAGACTCACAACAGCCGCAAGCCCGTCCAGGGGTGGTTGTTTGTGATTTTTCAGGCCGAATCGTCGTGATACAGTCTCTGTGAGTGTCGAGAGGTTGACCAACGCCACTGCTCTACATTGTTGTTTGTTTTGAGAGGCTAACCAACGCCGCTGCTCTACACTGTCGTTTGTTTTGAGAGGCTAACCAACGTCGTTGCTCTGCACTGTCGTTCATTGCTGATTTCAGGGGGCTGGCCAGTGCTGCCCTCTGATTGCTGTCGTTCATTGCTGATTTCGAGAGGCTAACCAGGGCCGATGATTGCTGTCGTTCATTGCTGATTTCGAGAGGCTAACCAGGGCCGATGATTGCTGTCGTTCATTGCTGATTTCGAGAGGCTAACCAGGGCCGAAGATCGCTGTCGTTCATTACTGCTCCTTGCGAGGCTTGCTGTTGAGGAAGTGCTGTTCTCTGATCCTTGTGAAACCGCTCTCGAAGACGTGCTGCTCTCTAATCGTTGATGAAGCCTACTGAAAGCTGCTCTCTGATCGCTGTCTGATCGTAGTGAAGCCTACTGAAAGCTGCTCTCTGATCGCTGTCTGATCGTGGTGAAGCCTACTGAAAGCCGCTCTCTGATCGCTGTCTGATCGTGGTGAAGCCTACTGTCGGGAACTGCTGCTCTTTGATCGAAAAATAAAAACTGGACCACCTACGCGGCGCTGGACTTCATAAACCAGTAAAGTATTAAAATCTTAGTAAACTGATTAATTAGAATTTGCAGTATAAGTTGATTTGTAACATTTGTGAAGTAGGTAAATTATAATACTGTATAAAGTTATGATGGAACAGGACGAGGCTTCGTTACAGGTACTAAGAAACATATAGAAGAAGAAGCATATTGTTTTAGGCTGAGATAGCATACATAGTAAAAAATATGAACCACTTGCATAGAGAATTGGGACGCGTAACTGCATGGTTAAAGGAGTTGAAAGTGGCAGTTAGTGAGGTTGAAAATTTTGTAGAAGGGTTACGAAGAAGAACCACTGGGCAAGAGACTTATAGATTTAATGTAGAATGCAATAGAGTAGGAAAGAATAACAGGAGACAGTCACTCTTTAATGAAAACAGAAGACAACATAACATTATATATATAGAAACAGTTACGTTTAGCCAGATATGACTAAGTCCAGGAGCTGTTATAACGAACAAAGATATAGAAATGGGCCTGAGAGAAACCTTTCCAGGAAACAATGGACTTGGCCATCCCATAGTGTGACTGCTAGAAAACGACGTGACGAATGGTTTGAACAAAGACAGAGAGTGTATCTGAAGTCAGGGTCGAAGGATGGGATAGGACACACAAATAAAAATTCAACGGCTCCTAAAGTGCTTGCCAATATTAGTACTGGACAGAAAAAGAAATTGTTACTGATAAAGAGAGTACACCGAGAGACACAGACGCAGACAAATAATACGACAAATGATAGTACACAGACACAAATTGATACTGTAGAGAGGACAACCCAGGTACAGTCAATTAAGAAAATAGAAAAGGGAACGCAAACTATTAAGACGGTGGAAGTTGTAGAACCTCAGGTAAAATTAGAAAAAGGAGACACAGTTAAATTTAAGGCAGATAGACAGACAAAAACCAAAGATGTCAGAAGATAGGTTAGAAAAAATATTAAGGATTGGACTGTAACAACTAGTCTATTAGTCAATGTAGGTACAACTGGTGTGTCAGGTTCCTCAGATAGAGACATTGAATTTATCAATAACCGGAGCATGAAAGATGGAGGTATAAATAAGAAGAATGTCAGACGTTCTAGTTCCGACTATAGGGATGTTATCGCCGTGTCTGCAGTAAAGTATAATAGGCCTGTTGAGGGAACTATCATTAGTGAATCTTCAGAAGACGAGATGGGAAGATATAAGAGATATTTGGCCGACATTTTCCCCTTTTGGTTAACAAATGTTCCTACATTTCATAAGTTTGGCGGATATTTTTATCAATTTGGTCGACATATTTCTGTATTTACCCAACGTTTTTATACATTGAATCACGTATTTTCCTACTTCGGTCGACATGTTTCTTAATTTGAGCAATATTTTCACCATTCGGCTAACACATTTTCCTACTTTTTATAAGTTTGGACGCGCTATTTATAAGTTTGCGCGATATTTTTCCCATTTGGTTAATATGATTTCCTATTTGCCCCATATTTTTTACATTTGACTTACAATTTTCCTACTTTTTATAATTTTCGTTGAGATATTTATGTATATGGCCACCATTTTTATTAGTTTGACTAGCCTTTTCTCCTACTTTTTATAAAAATTGATTGAGATATTTGTGTATCTGACCAATATTTTGCCTATTTGGCTAACAAATTGTCCTACCATTTATAAGGTTGGATGAGCTAATTAAGTTTGGTCAGCCTGTTATTTGATTTGGATAACATTTTATCATAGTCTTTATAAGTTTGAATGAAATATTTATAAGTTTGTCCCTCGTTCTGCCTATTGTATTACTTCGGCCGACATGTTTCTTGATTTTACTAGTATATTTTCTTACTTGTTATAAGTTCGGATGAGATATTTCTGTCTTTGACCACTATTTTTTCCTACGTTTTATAATTTGTTGAGATATTTATGTATTTGACCGACCTTTTCCCCATTTCGGCTGACAAATGTTCCTACTTTTTATAAGATTAGATGAAATATTGCTCTCTTTGGTCGATATTTTTTCTCATTAGGTTAACAAATGTTCCTAATTTTTATAATTTTGTTGTAAATATTTCTTTACAGGGTCAATATTTTTCTCATAAGGTTAACAAATTTTCCTATTTTTTATTAGTTTTGATGAGACATTTATAAGTTTGACCGATATTTTCACATTTGGCTAACATTATTTCCTTCTTTTTATGAAATAGGACGAGGCATTTATATTATTTACCGATATTTTTCAGCTTGGTTGTAGACAATGAGTATTTTCTGCAATCTATAGTAGGTTGGGGTAATACACAAAGTGAGCAAGCAGAATTAACTGGTTGTGTTACTATGGTCGTCAGCGTATTTAAAATGATATTTTTAACTTTCTCGGTACTATGGTAAAGAGGTAAGTGCATAATTACGTTTATATCTGTTGTTCTCAATCAGAGGCCGAAAAAAGCATTGTCTTGTCCTGTTGTATTGACTCTAGACGCAAATGTTGTTGGTAACCCAGTGCCAATCTTAGTAACTTGTAGGTGTTGTGTCGTTCATAGAACCTATACTTGTGTATGGATGTAAAGCGCGAGTAGTATATAGGGAATTAGAAAGAGTACACTTCCCCACAGACCCCGCGGTGGGGCCGAATCGCCCCCTAAGGGGGTCAAATAAGGGTCCGAACCGATGCGCGCCCCCCTGGGGGTCCGACCCCCCTAAGGGCTCGAAAAGAGGGTCCGAACCGACCCCAGCAAGAGAGGCTCGGTCTGACTCGATACCCAGACATATTATTTTGGAATTAAAGCTGTATGAGATATAGGGGTACGCACCATGAACACGTGTCGGTGGCTACTGTTGGAGACGACGCGCCAGTGTGAGAGGCGGTAAAGGGGGGAATTCTGTCGGAAGCATAACTATAGCACAAAAATCGCCGGGGCAACCCCGAGTGTGGGCAACTATATTTTGTTATAGGGGTGACTATACTGCGTTACACAATTAGAGCCTTACCAACCAGCCATATCACGATGGGCACCGCTACGCGAATACGCACGGGAGCACTCGGCGAGCGGGCACGCTCTCTCACCGCGCACCACCAACACAAATTGCAACAGCCAGGACCCCCTCCCAGAAATATTAGGGGGCGCCGGGCAGCGCGTCGAATTAGAGGTTGACTTATTGGGCACATACAGATGGAGACCTATGGATGTGAGTGGCCGAAGCTCGACACAGAACTTCATTGCGGCCGCCCAGCCATCGACCTTTATTGTTCTTGGCACGACGAAAAGGCAAAGCGGGGCGAGGTGATAGAAGAGTGTATATTCTGTGAGAGGGGTGTTAGGAAACCATATGAGATGTGTGAGCGTTGCACGTTAGACGCGCTTCATAAGATGTTTCGGAAGTTTGAAAAGACGACCGGCATCAAGCTGCTACTCTATAAAGGGATGAAGCTAAGTCCTCAATATGAACCAGAGGGCCGCCCACCATACCAACGATAAATAGGTGTATAATGGGGCACATACATCCACACACGCACACATACGCACGCATACACACACATACGCACGCATACACACACGCCCCGATAATCAAATTTGTGCGCCAGACAACGCCACTTCCGGCTTGAATGATCACGCCGGAAGTACCGTGATAAAAAAATAGAAGCGTGATCAATTTGTCTTTGCGTGACGAGTTTTTATGAACGCGTGCTGCGCCGTGATGTTTTTGTTCTCGCAAAAAAATCCCACGCGTGCCGCGCTGTGATTTTTGTTCTCGTGAAAAATCCCACACGGCAAGCCCCAGTTAGCTTTGTGTAGCCAACCTTCATTGTGGAGACGACACTTGATTGAGTCAGCTGAAACACATTTCATGGTGGGTGTGTAATGAGCGTTTTGACAGAATAACACTTGAGATGTTAAGTGTATTACTTCTGTGTAGTGGGCATTAGTGGAATCCACCGCTCTTAGTATTCTTTCATATTCATTACTTCCATATAAAGTAGTTGTGTTACCAAACAGAATTACACCACATGGTGTATTGTGTATGGTGTTGATACATGTCATTGCGGTGATTAGCGTTCATCAACAAACAAAACACAACATATAGAACAGGAGATCTCTTCATTCACATGTGACAATAGGATGAGAAAAAATGGAAAAGCAATGAATGGAAAAAATGTTCATACATACCTCAGAATTTTACATTGTTTATCCGAGGAGTATATCCTTCCGCGCATTACTGAAATCCACTGGCGGATCGTTCGGTGGAATAGGGGGGTGGTTCCAAACTGTCCTGATCGCGTATACAGGTTATTTCGATCCTATAGCTTTGACGAATTCTGCCCGTGCCTGGTCCCGCCCTTTCAGAATGAGAGACTTTTTTGTCTCTTCGTCTAGATCCGCCGGCGCCTTGCTCCGAATATCTTTTTTCAACTGGTGAAATTTATTTTCTTCAGCTGTCATCAACCGATGTCACAGGCATTCCGGGATAACTTCTCTCGCACCACACAAAAAGACTTGTTAGTCGTACGAGAGGAATTGATTGCACATTTTATTGCCACTGGCTCTTTGCATCACATCAATGTACAACAAACAGTCGCTAACAAATCGCACACGAATAAATGCACAGAATTGCCTATCACTAGTCGTTTCCTAACCCTATTGCTAATCTATCTACTCGGCTAACGAAATAAGCATCGACGCTAAGCGATGCGTTCACTACGAAGTCTGTGTCCCGTCTGATCATTCCTCCCGTGCTGTTTACACAGTACGCGGAAGGACTTGGGGCGCACTACGGCTTTTGCGTGCGGCCTCATTCAGCAAGCTAGAGTAGTGGCCTCACTTGAGTTTCAGTTTAGTTCTCCGTGTCTATCACGTTGGCGTGATTATGCCGTGACCAGAGTGCTTACTCTCTGGTTGACACCTCCGTGTCCCATGAGAGAACTATTTAATAGTTCCCCTTCTTATTTATTCCCTACCCCTACCCTGCCCTCACGTAGGGGCACTGGGTTACCTCTATTCTACTTGAGGTAGACCACTATTTCAGGGTGGTCTTCATTCCTATATAACTGAGTCTTTGACACACACCCTCCCCTCCTGTGTTGCGTTACAAACTTTGACTCATGGTTGTGACGCAAGAGGTTTCTAAAAATTAGTGTATCTAATTTTTGTCAAAGACTACTGATAACTTGGTTCTGGGTACCTCAATAGACTTCTGCTGACTATTGTCACAGTGTAGTATCACTTTACTTGGCTACTGGTGATCGCCACACACTTGTCTGGTTGGCGTGAGCCCTTTTCTCAATCGCAATATTATATTAATTAGAGGTTTGTCTGAACCAGACCATTGTCTTATAAGACCTGCCCTCAAATAGTAAATTAACTCACTACCCATTCAAAGTGGTACGAAAAATTTCGGATGTCGATTATGAAATATCGATAAACGGACACTTAAAGATATTTCATATCAACATGTTGAAACCCTACTTTTCACGACAAGAGACAGAATTAGAGACAGACGAACACAATGCACCCACACCTATGGATGAGACGACAGACGTACACAACGCAACTACACTAGTTAGCGAGACTGGCAAAGCCGACGAGATGCATACACTTAGTGAGCTTACAGAAAACGCACTTAGCACCACAACCGTACTCAATCAGGTAGACGACGACGGGATGGAACTACCTGTTCCAATTGTAGACAAGACTGCTACATTATATTGTATACGATTAGAAACGAGACTAACAGAAGAACAACGACGACAGATAATATAATTAGTGACTGAATATAAGGACATATTTTCCGACATTCCAGGTAGGACGGACAGGATCGAGCACTCCATCCTTCTTTCGGACTCGAAGCCTATCAAATGCAGGCCGTACTCTATCCCACTTAGCTATAGAGAAAGTCTAAATAAGGAAATTCTTAATTTAGAAGCTAGTGGAATCATTCAAAAATCTACATCTGAGTACTCCTTTCAAATCGTCCTGGTCAAGAAAAAAGACTCCACAATTCGTCTTTGTGTGGACTATAGAAAACTCAACAATGTCACTAAGATCGACGCAGAACCAATATGTGGATATGACTTTATCCATGGCTATTAAATTTTTAAGTTTTTCAAAGTCCTTTCCTATTTTTTGCTGCACTAAGCCATCTATTTAGTACGCTTTGGACATTTGAGACATAATCGATAAAGGTCTCGCTTGGCTTTGGTTTTAAATTGGAAAACTGTACTTGATACCCAGGGGCATCAAGTAAGAAATGTTGCATTATCCTATCGTGGATGTACTGATAGTTAGATCTAAGATCAGTTGGTATTGATTCTATTACTTTAAGGGGCTCCCCACCGAGGTTCTTCATGTAGATCATGGCCCACATATCGATTGGTACTTGGTGGTATTTCAGCTGATACTCGACATTTTCTGTCCAGGCTGATATGGAATCTTCTTTACAAAATGGCTTAATAATGTTTTTGTATTTATTAAATTTATTTTCTTCTTGCTGACTTTTTAGTTTTGTAGCGGAGATCTCTAAGTGTGAATCTACATCCATACCTTTCATCTTTAACTGTGTCTCTGATTCAACTTGTATTTGTTTTTCTTTTACTCTTGCCATTTCATCTATCTCTCTTTGTTTAATCTCTAATTCCTTCTGTTTAATTTCCTTATCTTGATCTAATTGTTTTTGTTTAATCTCCTTATCATGTTCTAATTGTCTTTGTTTAATCTCTTTATCATGTTCTCTTTCTCGTGCACGTTCATCTCTCTCAGCATCTTTTACTTCCTTACATTTTTTATCAGCATATTGCTCTAAGTCCTTTCCTGTGTATTCTAATTCCTTGCCTGATTTTATGAAATCAGCTAAAGTTGCCATGTTGTTGGGTAATTCGATAGAGTTGATAGGCACTCGAATATTTACTCACTTATTTATATTAGATATGTTAGGTTTTTAAATCCCTGAGTACGAAAAATATACTCTTAGATTATAAACTGAAAAACAGATCACAAAAAATATGCTAATAGATCACACCCTGAAAACGAGATGCATTATTAATCATATTGCATGCAAAATCATTTGGGTATACTCATCTTAACATTCTAGATCGATCATTCACAATCGTTTGACACATCAAGTCCAATCGTCTGGCAATACCACATACAGCTTGAGTTATGCTTATGACCAGCTGTTGTTCTCCCTGGTTATCAAGAGCATCAACAATTAACCACTTGTAAACGATATATCATTCTAGACAATTTTGTACAATCACATGCCCCAGGACATTACAATGTGGTTTAATTAATAATAAATGTCACTGTCCTGTCTTCGTTCTAACGTCTTCTGCCTTCCCTAACTCTAGCTGTTTAATTTATGGAAGTGTTGTGCAGACTGCGTCTTCTTTGCATAGCAAAAGTAGTGCCATCGCGACGGTAAGAAATAGAAAAAGTATATAAATAATTAAATAAATGCTTTGAAATAACTATAAAGGTAATAATAATGTTCAAATAAATAAATATATTCAATAAATAACTAATATAACACATAATATTTGATATAAGTCAACGATTCAGGCGAGTAGCCGCTTTGCGATTTGTAAACAATCAGTCGCTGACTGCAAATGGCGTAACGCAGCTGTTTGTCAGTCGCGATACGTCACAGGCGCAGCGCTATTTTTAGATTGGAAAAATCGATTTTGTTCTCGGCTCATTTTTGTGTATTGCTCCGCCGTGAATCATATTTGACAAATACTAGTAAATAAATAAGTAATTGTAGAAATAAATGATACAAAACTATAATAATAATACTTACAAATCAGAAGAAAACATGTTCATAAGCACACAACAATTGAATAAGCATAAATAAACATAACTTGGTCACGATGGGCACAGCTCGCACTTTGTTCTGTCTGCACACGCTGTTATCACTAACATAAATTAAACCCTGTGATTATCTAACTGTAATACTGTTTTAGAGCCGTGGGTGAGTGTTTTAGCTTGAACAATTGTCCAAGCTACACTTCTGACACCACTTTATCCTAGCCTGTCATCAACCGATGTCACAGGCATTCCGGGATAACTTCTCTCGCACCACACAAAAAGACTTGTTAGTCGTACGAGAGGAATTGATTACACATTTTATTGCCACTGGCTCTTTGCATCACATCAATGTACAACAAACAGTCGCTAACAAATCACACACGAATAAATGCACAGAATTGCCTATCACTAGTCGTTTCCTAACCCTATTGCTAATCTATCTACTCGGCTAACGAAATAAGCATCGACGCTAAGCGATGCGTTCACTACGAAGTCTGTGTCCCGTCTGATCATTCCTCCCGTGCTGTTTACACAGTACGCGGAAGGACTTGGGGCGCACTACGGCTTTTGCGTGCGGCCTCATTCAGCACGCTAGAGTAATGGCCTCTCTTGAGTTTCAGTTTAGTTCTCCGTGTCTATCACGTTGGCGTGATTATGCCGTGACCAGAGTGCTTACTCTCTGGTTGACACCTCCGTGTCCCATGAGAGAACTATTTAATAGTTCCCCTTCTTATTTATTCCCTACCCCTACCCTGCCCACATGTAGGGGCACTGGGTTACCTCTATTCTACTTGAGGTAGACCACTCTTTCAGGGTGGTCTTCATTCCTATATAACTGAGTCTTTGACACAGCTGTAATTAATTTATACTCCACGTCTGTAATTCTCCCATCATCCTAAAGCCTTTGAAACAAGGTCGGCTATACTAGAAAGCTTAGCCGTCGCCAGAGTGCAAATTTCATCGTGTTTCTTAGCTTTCGATGTTAGTTTGCGGGACGCTAGCTTGCTCCCAGCGGACATGATTCCACAAGCTAGGGCAGCTATCTCGAGCCCGACAACTACTAGGGGCAGCGATAATGGTGGTAAGAAGCCCAACACCCCCACCCCCATACCAAGGCTAGCCGCCAGCATCACGCTGTCCACAGCGTCTAATGCATTAACGGCACGCCGATATTTTTTATACAGTGCAGCCCGTTTGTCCCTTTCATCTTCCAGAGACTTCCGAAGACGGGTAAGCTCTTGAATGCGATAGGTACCGCCGTCACTAGTATCAAATTGGAGGATAGAGCGACATTATTCTTTGCGCGTCAAACCTACTTCTTCAACTGAGATATTAAATGTTCAATGCGAACGGTGCTAATCGGCCCTGTAGTGAACAAAAGCCGGACAAAAGCAGTAACGGTAGTAAAAATGATTTCATCCACCGCAACCTCACCGAGCTCTACTATAATGTCCGTCTCTGTTGCCCGGGCCGCCCACGTCCCGTCGGCCGCGGAAGTAATGACGAGAGCAACATGCCTGGGGAGTGATGACGCACTCCATTTAATAGAGACCCCAGGAAGGACTGGGGCAAACTCAGTCTGCGCCACAGCCCCAATAGCTAACTCGAGATAGATGGTTGACTCCTTAGGAGGCTTACCTAGCATATCAAGGTCAGGCTTTACACTCTGTAACGGCCTTCAGGCAATATTTAGTCCCCTGGAGCTTTAGCCTCAGTCACCGATACGGCATAGAAGAGAGCCCTGGCGCACTGCATTTTCAGAAATGACTGGTAGGTCACAATAGGAGACTTGTTGGGGCGTGTGACTGTCCTGCAGGCCTGATAACTCACAAACACCTTGCCCATGTTGGTTAACCTAATAAGTATCCCATTGGGCTCGAGGTGAGTATATCCCGTGCGAAGCTCAAGCTGCAGATCCCAGTCATCGTCGTCGGGATGGTCTATGGCAGGCACGAGCATAGACCCCCTGGGGAGTGAGCTGGAGGCCATAGATCTTGTAGTTATGACCCGGCTCCCGCCACCCAATAGTGTCGGCCAAATCAGCAAAGGTTAGGGTAGAGCATGCTCTTGGGCGATGCCTTCCTGGACCTTCTGAATCAGCCATTGTGTTTTCTGATGTGGAGTTCACAACTTAGATATGCCAGCGGCACGGCTTTGCCTTGTTCATCACAGACTGAAAGTCTAATATCGTTTAGAGTTCCAGTCTCCAACTTCTTATAACGAGGCACAGAGAAAACCTCGTGTCTCCCTTGATTACATTCCACATTTTTAACAGGCACAGCCCTGAGGAGTGTGGAGGGAAGCGAATTATGACGGTTCTCATATGATGATAGACCCTCGAGATGAACGTACAACTCCTTATATAAGAGGAGTCTGGGAAACTCTTTTCCGACCATCCCGGCATCACTCAATTCCCACTCAAAAACCCCAAGAGTGTAGGCTAAGCCTCCTTCCAACATATCGGGCTCATACATACCATCGAGGCTTACAAGGCCAGTTGCGGGGTTCAGCGTCAGAGAAAACTTGCGAGGCTCAAAGAATTGCTTGTTGAGGGTACATACGTCGTAGTACCCATCGGGGATAACAATCTGTTTACCCCCCACCTGGAACTTATTATTGGCCAGCTCCTGGGAAATATTAACCCACGCTGGATAGAACAATAATTCCACAATAGCTACCTCAAGGTCACCATCGCGATTGTCTATGACCGGGTTGAGGGGGATGGGTTCCCCATGCTGAATGTTGGTTAACGTGATGTACATTTTAGCACGTCTAATAATGATAATTTACGAGTTCAATAAGGACGGTAAATTCCCAACGGAGCAGCCATGTCTGATGTGGAGTACACAGCTTAGATATGCCAGTGGCACGTCGTCACCCTTTTCATCTCGGACTGAAAGTCTTATACCCCCTACAGTTCCAGTTTCCAGCTTTTTATAATGAGGCATAGAGAAAAGCTCATGTCTTCCTTGATTACATTCCTCTTTTTTAACAGGTACAGCCCGGAGGAGTGTGGAGGGAAGCGAATTATGACGGTTTTCATATGATGATAGGCCCTCGAGATGAATGTACAACTCCTTATATATGATAAGGTTAGGAAACTTCGCCGCATAGAATGTAAACACCTCATTGAACAGCTCACTTCTGTAGTCTAATGCCGAACCCAAGAACCCCACCTAGCCCTCCCGAACCCTAAGGACCACCCCCGATTTTATACCACCGAGACTTACAAGGCCAGTTGCGGGGTTGAGAGAAAGAGAGAGCTTCCGTGGCTCAAAGAATTGCTTGTTGAGAGCACAGACATCATAATACCCGTCGGGGATAACAACATTCTCGTCACCAAGTTTGAACCAATTGTTTTTCAGCTTCTCGGAAATATTAACCCACGCGGGGTAGAACAACAATTCCACGATAGCCACCTCTAGGTCACCATCGCGATTGTCTAGGACCGGGTTGAGGGGGATGGGTTCCCCAGTGTTGGACGTTGCTAAGTGTGAAAAACATATTAGCACAGCTAATAATAATGACTGCTTACGAGTTCAATAAGGACGCCAAATACCCGGCGGGTGGGGTATACCCGTTTGCGCAAATAAAGGATCTCACAAAGGTGGGCATACAGGTCAACCTCCAAGGAGCCTTTCCGACACAGTTCCCCAATGTGTTTGAAAAATACCGGTTGCCATACGTGGAGTCAGACCAGATCGTGCAAGCCTGGTACAGCAATCCGATGCAATTCTGGCAAAACCAACTCAACTTCGCTGTATGGTGTGCCACGGCGGGGTGTGGGGTGTCCGCGCAGGAGCATCTGTCCGACCCTGACCCACTAACGCGAGCCGTCTTCATATTCCATGTCTACTACCAGATTCGTCGAATCCTCAAAGAGATGCGTGTGGCTCTACCACAAGACCAGGGTTGGACCGCCTTTGAAAATCCCTACGATGTAAGAGCCTATCAGCGTATATGCGCGGAATTTGGAATTCCCAGAATGATAACTGGAGACGGCTCGGGAGGAATAACGGGTTGGGGAGTGTATACATTTACTGGACGAATAGTGGTTATCACGTCCTGAATGACGGCCAAGGTGGTGTATATGACCAAAGCGACTATCATTCACACAAAAGACCACAAACGATAGTACTACACATAGATTACATCTCACAAGATGATCTTCAAGCTGACTCTGCCTGGCAGGAGTTTCAGTTCTTAACAAGTCACAGGGCTTCACATCGCCCCTGGTGTTGAGCGAATAAATGACAGCATTCGAACCTATGTGTGGGCCATCTTAGGGGCCCAGGCTGAGACTAGAACACGAATTCTGGGAACTGGAACAGCGTTTGATGCCCAGAAGCAATTCCTGGTATTAGTAGAAGACGCCGTCTCTGCGCCCGTCGATCTCGCGGCGGCCATCAAAAGATATCAGGATGTGCTACAAAACGCGAGCTCAGAAGTTAATTATATCTTTGGAACGGGGTTGTATATGGCCCCCAGCGACATGCTGCTTCCGCATTGGCCAGATAGCTGGATATAACAACATGATCGTCATCGCAGAGCCAGGTCTTAAGCGTGGCCTGAATACAACCATTAATGCCCCAGACCCTAAGCTGTCCAGCATTGCACAGCCGACGGTAGAGCTGCCCAGCAATGCTCAGCCAGCGCAGCCGACCACTAGCATAGCTGATAAGGCAGCTGGGCTGCAGCATCAAAACGAAAAGATAGCACTCATTGCTGGGGGTGTCGCAGTCGGTCTAGTGGCCCTATGGTTAGTTCATTTACTTCGCAATTAGCCGCTCTCTGATAGCCAGCAGCAGCAAGCCACCGAGTGCAACCACTAATGCCCAGAGATTTCCAGCCAGCCATCCCACACCCTTACTCAAGAAGTTAAGGAGCCAGGAGATAATGCCGCCTATGATTCCTGGGAGTGCCTCCGCAGCCTTACCAGCTAGCCTGGCTAGAAGGCTCGCTAGGTCTTTCAGTTTCTGCCGAATCCATTCCTTAGCCCCAGGGCCAGGTGGCGGGCCAGGTGGTGGGCCAGGCGGTGGGGTAGGGCCAGGCGGTGGGGTAGGGCCAGGCGGTGGGGTAGGGGGTGCACCACCACCAGTAATGGCTAGGGTGATAGTGGAAATTAAGAGGCCGATCGCTGTGAGAATGCTCGCTATGGTGATGCCCTGCTCTCGGAACAGAGTCCGCAGCCTCGCACCCAGTGTGGTGTCTTCATTGACCACCCGATGAATGGTTTCACGGATCCGACTGAATTGGGTGCGTAAGTCTTCGTGTAACTCAGCGACCTCTATTAAAAGCCTCTTCTTAGCTTCTTCAATATCGGCAATCTTTTGCTCTTGAAAGTCCCTACTCTCCTCATTGGGTGCTATCAACATTTTCCGCCGCCGTATGGCGATCTCTTTATCTTGCTGGTCGAGAATAACGAGATAGTTTGTGAGTTTACCTGTAATCGTTGTCACCGCTTTGTCAAGCGCCATGAGCCCCCGGAGTTCTCTCACTGGAGGTAAGCCTTTCTCTCCCAGGTATTGGTCTACGTGTGAGGTTTCTAAAACCCGCTGCACTTCCGGACTCGACATAGCCCGTTCTAAGATATTGCCAACATTTGAAGCTATTTGTGGGACATCCTGAATATCTGCACCACTTAGAGCAGCTTCTTCCTCCGCCAGATCACTAGCAGTCTCCTCGAGGATAGGTGACAGCCTTTGGTGGTATTTTGCCCACAAACCCCAATGCCTCTCTGGTACTCGCTCTGAGGCTATTCAAAGCTAACGGCATGCCATTATCATACTGTGTAATCCTTTGGTGCTCAACATAGAGAGCATTCCGGCGACCCAACCTAATTTTTGTATAATCTATACCAGTTATAGGTTTGATACCCCACATCGTCTCCACCCTTTTAAAATAGTCCTTAATTGCGCTCCCCCTGTGACGTCTCCCCCTGTGACGTCTCCCCCTGTGACGGCCACTCGGTATTAACAATGCGGGGATTATCGACATCAAAATCGTCGTCGATGAAGCCTGTCTCTTCTTCCTCGCCCGTTTCAGGCCTCCCCTCTTCACCACCAAAATCAGTCAGCTCAACTCTATCCATATTAGATATTGCTACAAAGCAATAAACAACTAGCCATGTCTTCAAGTGCATATGGTCGTAAGCTTAACCCTTACCGCCGTCTCCGGGAGCCGCTCGGTGTGAAAGGATTGCGGCAAACGATAATCGTGACCAACAATCCTTCTACGATCGGCCCGAAGCAGCAGTTACTAGTTCGTTTTCCCAATCTCGGTGCACACGATGTTATCGTGCCTGGGTCAGTGCGGCTGGCATTCAATGTCGACCTCAGCTTCCCCTGATGTCAACCGGTTCGTGGTCCAGAACCTCGGCCGAGCGCTGGTTCAAAAGCTGACCGTCAGGCTCTCTGGCAATGAAGTCTTCTCTCTTGTGGACAGTGATGTCTACAACGTCTACCTGGATCTTTGGAAGAGTCGATCGGAGCGGGCGAGCGCTGTGTATCAAGGCATCGATACAAGCACCGGTATGAATGTGACCAAGGCGCGTGTTGGCGCAGCGGATGCTGTTGTTCTGCCCGCCGCCAATGCGAGAGACGTGGCCATCGCGAAGGCCTTCAAAAACAGGTACTACATACCACTAGACTTTGAGCTGCTTGAAACGCATGCGCCCTTCTACCAATCTGCTCTTAGTGATCGGCTGGAGATTGAGTTGACCTTTAACGACGCTTCCCGCGTGATTCGCGCAACTGGTAAAGATGCCGGCACCTCCTCATACTCCCTAGAAAACATCTGTCTCGAGTACGAAGTAGTCACTGAACCCACGTTGGCCCGGCTAATTCGGAGCATGTATGAGAGCCGTATGGTGGTGTTATACGAGCGGGTCCTACGACATAGACGGATCCCTCAGAAAAAGGAGGACTCGATATGGAACATCAATCTGAACACACCCTGTAAGTCTTTGAAAGGCATTCTCCTATTATGGGAAGATCCCGCCAACCAAAAGGATTTTGCACGCCAACCAGAGTTGTTTTACAACCCGCAGATCACCAAAGTTGAAGTCATCGTAGAAGGACAAGCCAATCAACTATTTGCGCACGGCTTAGCACCACACCAGCTCTGGGACGAAGCGAGGAAATTCTTCGCTGGTGGCCTCAAAAGGCACCCTGAGACAAGCGCAGTCGCCAAAGAGCTAGGATTGTTCGATGTCAGTCTAGGCGAGTACTTGACGACAAAATTCTGCTTGTGGCTGGACTTCCGGACCTCCGACGATGACCATCTTCACGGCAGCGGCCGGCGTGTAGAGAACGGCTCTGAGGGCATCACTCTCCAGATCACGAAAGAGGCCGAACCGGCGGGGCCCCTGTACTGCTACGTTTATTTGGTTATGGACGGACAGCTGAACATCGACACCGGGAGATTCGTTAGTGCTGTTTATTAATGGAGTTCCCACTTAAGCCACACTCGGCCATCATCACGGGCCCCACATCGTGTGGTAAAACAGAATTCATTCTCAACCTCCTGGAAGGTCCGTACAGGGGCGTTTTCGAGCATATTGTAATTGCTTGCCCTTCGGTACGATACAATGAAACATACCGGGCCCGGCCGTGGGTGTGGTCAGATCCCGAGGTCTTCATATTTGACCCCGGTGATCGGCTGCTCAAATGGCTAGAGGCCTTCTATAAAATGTTTCAGGGGACGCCGACGTTATACATCATTGATGACTGCAGCGCAGAGGACGCTATTGCGCAGAAGCGGACTATGTTGACTTATCTAGCTTTTAGCGGGCGACATGCCCAGCAAAGTCTGTGGGTTCAAACCCAGAAGTACAACGCCGTTGCGAAAGGCCTCAGGGCGCAGACACAGTGGGTGGCGCTCTTCCATTCCAAGGATAAGGATAGCTTTGAAGACTGCCTGGATGAGAACTACATCATCCACTCTAGGGAGGAACGTGATGGGGTGCGAAAGCAACTCGAAGCTAATGAGTTCTCAAAGCTGGTACTGAGGACCAAGTTCCCATTTTCTTATAAAGTGCTCAAAGCTGGTGAGGTTTGTTAGATACTAAGCATATGTTAAGCATCAGCTAAGCATATGTTAAGCATCAGCTAAGCATATGTTAAGCATCAGCTAAGCATATGTTAAGCATCAGCTAAGCATGTATGAAGCAGTGCTTTGTTACTCCGTAACAGCCTTAGTTGTATTACAACTTATATGCACATGTTGTGTGCTTGGATGGGCTGTGCATTCCTATATTAGAGTTAGACGTTGGGTATTTGCAAACGCTGTGATGGATTGTGACACCATACTCGACCAGCTGTTACGTGAAGAGGCAAAGCCGGTAGAGTCTGCTCCGGAACCTACAACAACACCACAGTCCGGACATGCATCACCACCTGCCACAACACCACAGTCCGGACATGCGTTGCATCGTGAAAGGCTGGCAGCACTTGCGGCTGGGGGACGTGCCGGGCAGTACATAGGAGGTAAGTACTCCAAACTTACAGTGGAACAGGTTGAGGCCTTGCCTGATCAAGAAATTGAGAAGCTATATGCGAGGCATGAGGCGAGGCTTGGAGCTGCAATAACAAAGACCCTAGGCACGGCTATGCTACAGATGTACGCACAAGTGGCAAGTATGTTCCTCCCCATTGCTGATAATCAAGCTTTGGTGACAGACCTGGAGGCCGACCCGTTTCTAGGGCATGCGCTAAACACAGTTACATGTGAACTCTACCATAAGTTCGGTATGTGCTTAGCACCTGCAACTGTCGCGCTAGCAACTTTTAGGCACTGCCATTTTGGACATATCTGTCCTAAGCAAGAACAAGATGGAGGAGGAGACCCCCGAAATTGCTCCACAGGAGAAACTAGTGACGAAGGACCCCAGGAAAGTTGCGGCTGGGAAGAGAGGAGCTGCTGCTCGAAAGAGTCGTGAAGCAGAGAGGCTGTCTCTAGCTCTGCAGCAGGCTGTTCGTGAGAAGAAACGAAAGTTAGCCCCCGAGCATGAGCAGGCCCCACCACCGCTGTTTCCAATGGTGCCAGTTGATTACCGTGGCTGGACTCCCTGGATTATCGGAGTGGCTGGCGTTGTCGTTGTCGTCGGAGTAATTAGGCAGAAAATGCGGCGGACTAAAGCACCTGCCCCGCCTGCGCCCCCAAGCGACCGGAGACTAACATATTAAAGAATAGAGATCCATTTTATATGGAATAATGGCAGGCGTTGACGGGAAAGCTATTGTTAACGCCGTTTACCACGGCGCTGTGGTGGCCGCGCTTACGGTAGGCACCGCAAAACTGACCAAGGTGATTTTCAAAGGGGCAACCTTGCCCAAGCTAGACGCTGATATGTATGACATTGGGATGATGGTTTTAGACACGTCCATCGCCTTAGCACTCCGAGATTTGCTTATCAAAGAGGGCTTGATCCCCGCTGATATATTGCATAAAGCCCTTACAGTATCAACCCCGCTAGCTATGGCCTCTGTCGCAATGATGATAGGGGGCGCTGTTGTCAATGCCCTCGCGTTTACGGGGGGCAACTACCTCTTTTCCAAGCTAGGGCATGCGGACGCCCATGAAGAAATGAGGCGGCACGATGAGGCTGTCGAGCGGCTACAGGCGGCCCAGGCTGAGTGGATGAGAAAGAGAACCGCGCGGCTGGACTGGCTCAACGATGAGCTACAGCGCGAAGGCCACGCCGTTCACTCTTTCCAGGATGTCGACCAGGCCATGCGGGAATACAGCCTGATCTCTGGCAAACGTGTCGAGCCCCTCGAGCCTGAACCTCGCCTGTCGGATTTCTATGTGCCATCCGAGCCGCAGAAAGACCGCGAGATCACTTTTATCGTTCTTGGGCTGGCAGCGACTGGTATTGTTGCTTATAAGTTGCTTTAGAGATTGACCGCTGCTACCAAAATGAAAGATCTGGAGGATATCTACTACAGCCCTCAGGGCTACTGGAAAGGCTTGGCGGCCATTAAGAAGCTAGCTGCTGCAGCTAATGTTTCGGAGGATGTTGCCCGAGACTGGCTCAAGAAGCAAGCTATTTTTCAGATCTATTTACCCGCTCCTCGTTACATTCCGCGGCCATCTATTGATGAAGATAGACCGAATGCCGTCCATCAGGCTGACTTGCTCTACCTACCACATGACCGGGTTGGTCGTAAGACATTTAAGTATGCCTTGACAGTTGTGGATGTTGCCTCACGGTTTAAGGAAGCAGAGGCTTTGACAGACAAGAGCAGTGAAGGGGTGGCTTTGGCCCTAGAGCGAATTTACAAACGCGGGCCACTCAAATGGCCACAGCTTCTGCAGATTGACCCGGGGCGTGAGTTTATGGGTGCTGTGAGCCAGCTGGCAGCAAAGCATAAGACACAGATACGGCGTGGAGAAGCTGGGAATCACCGGCAGCAGGCGATCGTCGAGAGGTTCAATCGCACTCTGGCGGAGAGACTGTTCGGTGCCCAGTACGCCCAAGAGTTACTACTGGCGGCTCGAGGGTCCTCTGAACGTTCAGCTGAATGGGTTCAGGCTCTTCCTCAGGTGGTCGCGGCTCTTAACGGTGAGGTGACTCGTTTGACGGGTCGGAAGCCGGTTGATGCCATTAAGGACACTTCTGTATCCCATTCGCCGGCCGCTCCTGCTCACCGTACTATCGGCCTCAAGGAGCCTGTGATTCCGTCTGAGGCTCTAGTTCGGTATCTGTATGCAAGCTCGCCTGGGGAGCATGAGCTTGAAGGTGGCCGGCGCCGGGCGACTGATCCTTCGTGGTCACTGACAGTACACGAGATTCGTAAAACTGTCTGTCAGGATGGGCGGCCTGCGCTGTACTACCTGGAGGATGGGCCGGCTCGGGGCTTCGTTCGCGAAGAGCTGATGATTGTTCCTCCCGACACCCAAATGCCTCCTGATCGGATCCTCCCTAAACAGTGAGGGCTCACTCCGCGGCGTCCTTGCGGTACTCGAGGGGCTGCGTGTGGATACCGTCGGGTAAGACATACCGTTTGTCATAATACGCGCTGAGGCCCAGCTTGCCTTGTTGGTAGCTGGCCATCTGCCCGTTATGCATGCGCATCCCTCGGTTCTCCACTCTATCTACGGACCCCTCTAAGGTGGCTTTGTATCTCCCCCAGGTCATGGTGTTCTGCCTTTTTCCCACCCCCTTGCACGAGAACTTCGTGTTCACGTCCCCGTCGAAGATGTAGCATTTGCTGCAGAGAGCGATGCCTCGACTCCCCTCAAACTCGGTCTTGAAGATGCCGGGTGTTCGCCCGCTCCATTTGTCCCAGGCAAGCCACTCCCTCTTCACACGGTTGAACTCCTCTTTCATCTCAGGCTTTACCGCCTCCTCGAGGTTGAGGGTGCTCAGCGCGATGTACAGGCTGTCGGTGTCCATCTGCATGACCTCATAGTCCCTGCGATCCACGAACCGGTCAAGGAAGTCGTGGTAGAATTCTAAGATGCGGAGCTTGGCCAGTTGATACACGGCGATGCCTACCTGGAAAGGACGCTTGATGATCACACGGGGCTTACGCGATTTGATCTCGTATGCGTCGCCTATCTCTGTGAGGTCGTCAAACCAGGCGGAACGTAGTGCCTGATCCACTGTTTTTTCGTCTCGGGTGTAGCTGGTGTTGGTGTGGCGCTCGAGTGCCTCGATGAGCTTTCCGTATGCTGAATTGCCTAGAAGCTTCATAGCCTCGGCCAGCATCGCCTTCGCTTTGTCCACATCCCCGAGGCGGCGCGCTTCGGTTACTTGCTCAACAAACCACGTGAAGAGCTTCTTTGGCTCATACTGGATGACTGTATAGACCGCCTCCAGCTCGAGTCCGTGTTCTAGATACCATTTCAACAGCGGGGTGTACAGCAAGATTCCGTCGGCCTCAAGGAGGCCCAGCAGTTTCTTACACCCCGACCGCTGGCGGCCGGTGCGTTTCAGGTATTCCAACATCTCCGGTGCTACTAAGGCCTCCGGTACTGCCTGGTTCATAAAGAGGGGTGCCATTTCTTCGAACTTTGGCCACAAGGCTTTGGGGGTGGAGATTTTACACTTGACAAATCCAAACAGCTGGCCTTTTAACACCTGCTGCGAAACCTTGGGGGCTACCTCTTGGGGGTTTTCTGCGTGGAGCACTCGCTCTTTCCCGCACGGCATGTCCATAGCCATGGTGCTGAGGTAGAGCGCGTTAGCGTCGTACCCTTTTGCGGTCCTGCACAGCTTCCCCTTTGGGTATTGATGTGACCGAATTCTGGTGACCCCCGCTTCATGGTACCGGGTGAAGACTAGCGACGGCCCTCCCGTCACTGCTGCCTTTAGGAGTGGATAGGCCTCCTCTCCTGGGGCATACAGCTCACCAGCCTTGGTGCCCCTGAGGAGGTATTGTAGGGACACCCCAGGGAGGCTGCACGCGTCTTTGAATATGTCGATTCCCCGCTCTCCGTAGAAGGCCTTCATCTTCCCTAAGGCCTCGATGCCTGGACCGACGTCGAGGTTGTTGTAGTACCTCAACCAGTCGGCAAACGTGGTCATTCCTTTTTCTTTGAAGAGCCGCTTGCAACTCCTCCACTCCTCCAGCGTGAGCACGTATCCAGCCTTTAGTCGGGGTAGTCGGGCAGACCTGGGTAGTTCAGCTTCTCAGGTGTGTCGAGCCATTCATACGGCAGCCACGACTTGGTTGCTGTGCAGCCATAGGCACGCACCCATGCATCGTACGTGGTGCCGGGGGCCAGGTAGTTGAGAATATCAAGGAACTTGAACTCGGGTGAGACGAGGAACATTGTTTTTGTCCCTTGGGCGGCCACGTTGATCTTCCGGCAGGTGCCTGCTAGCTCCGCTACGAAGTGTTCCTTGATTAGGTTTAGGTCGTACCGACCTGAGTTGAAGCCCAACACAGGGACTTGCCCACACCACTCACGCATTTTCTTCTGCAGTTGTGGCTGCAGCTTATCCAGGTCTTCCGGGAGGTAACGCGCTTCCATCTCGGCTCGTATCGCGGTTGCTCGCCGACGCAGGTCTGCCATGAATTCGGCTATCAAGGCTCTTGGGTCTGCGTTGCTCAGGTGGGTCGGCTGCTCCTCTACGGTGTCCCCCACCGAAACAGATATCGCAATCTGATGGCTCTCATAGGTGAGGTCGGGGGTGGGGCGCTGGGCTTGAGCTTTGTCGTGCCAGGCCTCGAAGTCATAAAAGATCGCATGAGGGTAGACCACCGTCTGCACCTGAGGCATTGGGGCGCGAGACAGAGGCGGTCGCTCACACTCCCACACTACCACCAGATTGTAGCCAGAGGCCTTTATTTTCTCTCCGCGGCGGAGGGTTTTCTGATACAGCTCGTCAGCGTTGGGGGCGTCACTGTGGGTGGGACACCCATGCCAGTAGCAGCCGTGATATTGGTACACCGTGTGGGTGGTGGGGTCGTAACCATCCACCAAACCGTCAACGATCCACCGCTCTCCCCCGTGCCCGCAGTATGCGTGGTGGATGTGGCGCCCTAATTGTTCGGCCATGTGCTCTAACCATAGGATGGAGCTGCGGCTGGCGTTGTTTTGGGGGTAGAAAACTTTCTCGTATGCCGACTGCGGCCGCTCCACCTCCTTCCCTGGACAGAGAATCTTGGTTTCCCCTCTGCTGCAGTGGTCAGCGTGGCGCTGGAGATTACAGGCCTGGGTGAAGCGCTGATTGCAATGCTGGCACTGAAAGAGCTTCGCTAGCTTTGGCAGGTCAGTTATCAGGAAGGCGTGATTTTCATAAACCCCGATCGTCATCGGCTTGGTGCCGACGCGATCGTAGTTCGCAGGCCGCCTTACCAACCGCCATACCCCCTCTTCGGTTGGCTCGTAGACGCGGATCCCTAATTTTAACTTCTCCTCAAACACTTTTAACGAATCCAGGCCTGGCTTGTCTGGGGTGTCGGTGCCACACACCTTTCGCGCCAGCTTCCGGGCTTCGGCGGTGCAACGTTGTGGCCTCGCGCCGTTGT
This sequence comes from Cepaea nemoralis, assembly GCA_014155875.1. Taxonomy (NCBI): domain Eukaryota; kingdom Metazoa; phylum Mollusca; class Gastropoda; order Stylommatophora; family Helicidae; genus Cepaea; species Cepaea nemoralis. The sequence goes on along the minus strand of JACEFZ010024255.1, from coordinate 112,907 downwards.
GGACAGCTAGACATCGGAACAGACAGAGGTTGTCGTCGTATGTGTCCAACGCGTACAGCCCCTGCTTGTACCGCAGCCAGTCCGGCAGTCGCCCTTCCCCTAACAGAACCTGGGGAGTGAGGATCGCCTTCACTTCGACTTGCACCCAACTTACAAAGACCCACTTGGTGCTGGGGCGGTCGATTTGGCTGGTGTCAAAGCGGCTCTCATCACGATCTGCCAACCACTCTGTGGCTGTTGCAGTGTCTTGCATCAAATCGCGGGACCCGCGTAGGGTTTTGTGGTACAACATGACGTCTCCGTTTTCGATGTTTCGGATTCGGTAAGTGTAGGCGTACCGCAGATAGAAGGCTGACCTCAATGCCTCGAGGTGGGGCAGGAGCCTCTCTACGATCGGACCGTCTAGCCCTCGGAAGAGCTTCCATGTGATTGTTCGCCTCCCCCGCTCTTCCCTATCCTTGGGGATTACCTCCTCTAGGAGTTGGGGACCGCGCTGGGTGATGAGTCGAGCTAGTGGCTCCGGGTGTAGATAGCGCCAGTGGCGCCTTTTTGAATTGGCGTCTAACACGGCGAAGCGTTGTAACGGGTGCGCTCGGGCCCGGGCGGCGTATTTACGCGCTCGCAGGGCGGCGGTGACCTCGTCTTCCAACCGCGCAGCCTCCCGCGAGTGCTGCGCTGCGTCCTGGACTAACCCCCGAAGAGCTGGATACCGCCCGGTGGTGGCGGCCCGCTCGAGTCGGGTGGCGCGGACTGCGTCTCTCGCCTGAGCTATCTCCCGGGCAAGGACGACCTTGCTGCGGTGACTGTATGGCATCCCATACTGGCGAGCTTGATTTTCCAACTGATTTACGGTGCCCATGATTACTGCTGGACTCGTACCGGCAACACTCCACTTCTCTCTAAATGAAAATTTCTTTTGCCGGAATTTAAATATTTATTCTTTTCAGGCGCCTCCATTCACAGAGAAACGGACCCTCCTGTTGGTATCGCAGTTTGTGGTATTTAATGTTGGCTCCGCACGGCCGGCAGAGGGCTAGGGTGGTTTTCACCCCGATGCCGCAGCTCGTACAGGCGACTGTGAATCCCCCCTTCTTGAGATGCGCGTTATGCTTCCGACAGAATTCCCCCCTACACCGCCTCTCACACTGGCGCGTCGTCCCCAACAGTAGCCACCGACACGTGTTCATGGTGCGTACCCCTATATCTCATACAGCTTTAATTCCAAAATAATATGTCTGGGTATCGAGTCAGACCGAGCCTCTCTTGCTGGGGTCGGTTCGGACCCTCTGTTCGAGCCCTTAGGGGGTCGGTTCGGACCCTTAGGGGGGCGCGCATCGGTTCGGACCCTTATTTGACCCCCTTAGGGGGCGATTCGGCCCCACCGCGGGGTCTGTGGGGAAGTGTACTCTTTCTAATTCCCTATATACTACTGCGCGACATGCGGACATTTGTTGTTAGAAAACACATGTATATATATTCATATATACATATACTACGAAAACATATTTTGAAGCCTCAAAATTTGACTTCTTCAGACATTACATTAGTTTTCATGGGGGACATGAATGCATAGGGTGATTTAAATATAACCAGATTTACGTTTCCAAGGAGATAACACACAGACTATGTTTTCGTTGAAAATTCGCTGTTTTCTCTAAGCAGACTGTCACTTTTGTCACAGCCAGTGTAGATGGTCATGTGTTTGTTATGGGTATTATTAATGTAAATGTTTATTCTGTTTGTAGTGTAAGGGTCCTTCTCTTCCATCGATAAGTTTTAAAAAACCAATGACCAAGCCCTATAAGACACATATGACAACCGCATCTATCCTACTTCATTCATGTAGATTTGGTCCACAGTGTCCGCTTTGGTAAGATTTTACAACAATAGACTGGAGCAGGAAACAGGAAACGTTACGTGAATAACGAAACACCGAGATTCAATACGCTTGGATTTGTATTCTCACGACACTTTTACTATGTATCTATGGTTGTTTCCTGACAGGCTTCATCAATCAAACTCACATCAAAAGATGGCGGCATGCACATAATTGTTGGCAACAATATAGAACAGATATCGGGCGCTTGGTTTAAGTGTTAGTCTGTTACGCTGACGTGAGGGGCGATCGGTGTATTTTGGTCGCAATATATAACAGATAGCGGTCACGCTGACATAATGGCATGTTGTGTGTACCATTTGTATGTATCTAATACACCAACGTATTCATACCGTTGTGTTTTTCACTTATTTGCTAATGTAACACTGGTGTTTTCTTCTTTTTTGTTTTTTATAATTTTATACATATCACTGTATTTATTTTATTATGTAATTTAACTTGTAATAATGTACTTGAATTCTTTAAACTACGGTTTATTTAGTCCTAACTTTATATACTGTGTATTGCTTCTTCTTGACCAGCTGTCTGTCGTTGGTACCCAGTGTATTAGACACCTCTTTCTGGTAGGCTTAGACTGTCTATTATTACCCTCTCAGATCGATTGTAATCTTTGGTTTCTAAAATAATGCTTCGCGGCGACGCAACGTTTCATTACCATTTTTGTTTCATTGTTGGTTTTGTTCAGGGCCACGCGGCCTATACCGCCTCGTTTATCGTGTCATCTTCACTGGGTACCAGGTAGCTGATTAATATCTCCAGCTGGTGCCATCACAGCTAATCTAAACATAGTCACTAGCCTACCGCCGTTTGCCTGGGAGGCACGGTAGTTTTCTACAACTAAATACCTTTGTTATCGTTATATAATAGACATCGCTGTGTATCCTTATTTACAAATACGTACATATTAGCTGACCTCCGATTTGTCATTTTGTTTAATAATAGCTGCAAAGTGTCTCTGTCTTTCATAGAATCTGTACTTTTGTATGACTGTGAAGCGTGGGCAATGAGCAGACAAGATGAAAAACATCAGTGAAGATGTGGTGAAAATATACATACCATGCCCAGATAGAACAACAAATAATCAAGTCCCACTAGAAACAAAGGAAAAAACAGTATCTACAACATACTCTTTTCCACTCTTAATGTTTAAGTTTGAGCGAAATATGTCTTTTGCAGCGTGTGACATGAGGAAATTTGTCCTTTAAAATCACCTTGAATATATATCTTCATATATAAATATGCTATGAACACATATTTTGAAGCCGCAAATTTGACTTCAGACATTATACTAATTGTTGAATGAGACATGAACGCCAAGGATGAACTACGTGGGCACCCGTTAATGAATGTTTGTTGTTTATTAGTAGTTGTTTTATTCGTTTTTCTTGTTTCCGATCGGTACAGCAGTATTGATTTCACCTTAAAGCTAAATATTCATATACTATGCAGAATGCTTCTGCTAAATATGTTCACAGGAACTGACATTAACATACTTATAAGCTTTTCTCACGCCGGTAGATCTCCGTTTTTTCGTCGTTTTATTAAATATTTCTAGTCAAATGTCTTCATTTAATTTCTGTAATAAAATAACTTCATCTAATTTAAATTGTCAACTGCCTTCATATAATTTATGTAATCAACAGACACTGCGCAGGATCTGCAATATTTAGTAGAGGCGGTTGTTGCACCCGGTGAACAACTAGGGTTAGAATTAAATTATAAAACGACACGGGTTATGATTGTCACTATGAAGAACGAAATACCACGATGTAATATACATGTAAATGGGAATATTCTGAAACAAGTGAGTAGATAGATACAAGTATCTCGGAACATTCATAACAACTGATGGGAGATGCCTTGAAGAGATTAGCACAAGAATCGCCGTGGCGAAGATAACCTTTTGCAAGATGAAAAACATAACTGACCAGTAAAAAGATGACAATTGCTACGTGAAAAAGAGTGTTGCTGCGCTACATAGAAGCTGTACTTTTGTATGAATGTGAAGACATTGAACAGTCCCGCTGAATCTGCTGGCTGTGGAACTTAGGTTTTTTGAGAAAAAAGCAAAGCGATACCGCTGGATTCGAACATCGGGGGCCTATGTTGGCTATAGTTAGCGACCAGGGGTGTGATTCGAACCGCCAATGATACCATTTAGCTCCGTTACACACTCGACTACTACTACACTACTCCACCACACCGTAGGACTCGAACCCGTCAAGCGCTATGGCAGCAACTAGACACCCCAGTTACACATTGATATCCCACCACAGCCCCTATGACCAACTACTTTCTCACCGCTAAGCCCTCACCGCCCCTTAGTAGACATTTAAAAAGTCCCCGTCTAGGGTGGACACCGTTATCGACCAGCAGCGTGATTCGAACAGTCAATGATACCACTTAGCTCCGTTACACACTCGCCCACTGCCACACTACCCCACGACACGGTAGGATTCGAACCTGTCACCTCCAAATGAGAGGGTCTATGGTACCAACTTAACCCATTAGACACCCCACTTACACATTGGCGATACCCCGACACACTCTACCGAATTGGTTATCGCACCATCTGCAATGCGACTGTGGTACCAACTAGCCCCGTGTCTCAATTCATTTATCATTGTTTACATATACCGATGATCTGATTAAAAACGCCACCTATCGCCGACAGGTGTAATTTACAAACCACATTATTTCTGGTACGGACAATATCGACTTTTTGCTCACAGATGTTCGCCGATCTTACCAAAGATACAAATACATCAACCCGTATCAGCCTGAGCACACCAATCGATTATGCAAGCGTCTATACAAATGGGAAGCTAATTAATGCATTACACCGGCTGACATATTCTGAATCAATTAGCGAACCTGGCGCCATAGTTATCGCGCTCATCTTCACTTAACCTAGCCCACCTAGTTCAATTGATCTTTCCATTGTTAACCCCGATGCTCTGATTAAAAACCGACAGCTGACACTTAAAAAACGAGGAAGGATCTGGAAGGCATGAGGCAGGCCACAACCCACCCACCACGAGCCATGAGGACATAGACCCCCACCAAGAGACATGAGACTAGAATGAGACATGAGATATATCTCATTGCTCATTGCTCAATGCGTAATCGTTTCCACCCTTCCTTACTACTTACGAGATTACAGAGAAAAGTTGCTAACCTCTAGGCCAGGAAGCCGGCGGCAGTACCGCTAGACTACTCTTTTTCGATTTCCAAACGGCAAGGGAGTTTTTAACGTACGCAACAATACACACACGGGCGTTCGATCTCACTGCCAAGAGACCAGGGGCAATTTTGTTACTAGAAGTCCACGTGAACAAATCCCGGCCCTCACCGGGACTTGAACCCTAGACATTCCAGCACTCGAGGCGGACACAATACCTCGACACCACTCAGCCCCCTGTAAAAGGGTGAACAAAAAAGCTGAGTGGTTTGACTGGTGGCTATGGCATAGGTCCTAGGTGATAGCAATAAGAGAGGTGACAGATTAATAGGCGAAGTGAGCAGGAGATAACCTCGTCTGGCACAGTCAAGGCCTGCATACACTTAGTTTAGTTTAGTTTAGTTTAGTCGATGGATCAACATCACGGCACACGGGTGTAACCCATAAGTGCTCAGTTCTTCTCCTAACTCAAACCTGAGTCTGGAGAAACTCAGCTCAGTGCACGAACTCCGTAGCTCCGGCAAGTATCCTGAAATACTTTGGGTAGATTTTTAACTCGAAATCTTGCCCGGGCAGCGCCGTTAGGCTACTCTTTTTCGATTTCCAACTGCCAAGGGATATTTTACGTGCCAACAATACACACGGGCGTCCGATCTCACTACCCAGAGACCAGGGGAAATGCTATTACTAGACATCCACGTGAAAAAAAAATCCTGGTCCTCACCGGGGCTTGAACCCGGGACCTCCAGCACTCGAGGCGCACACCATATCTGGAGATCAGGCAGCCCCCCTGCATACACTTGTTTTCGCGCTAGCTAAAGGCTGTACAAGATTATGGGATTTATATAGACAAATATTATGTTTAGAGGAAATTCATTTATACTGTTTGTACATTTCATTCCCTTGCCTTTATCAAGATGAAAACATTCTGACCAATAAAAAGATGTCAATTGAAACAAGATAAAGAGTGTTGAGGGGATACATAGAGCCTGTTCTTTTGTATGGATGTGAAACTTGGACAGTGAGCAGTCAAGCTGAAAAACATCTGATGGCTGCAGAAATGTGGTTTCTGGGGAAAATGCAAAGAATACCATGGACATACAGAAAAATCAATGACCAAGTACTATAGGAGACAAATGAAAATCGTAAATTAATTAGAGAAATTAGACGTAGACAGTCAAAACATTTGGGCTTGTTATGAGAAGAAATGGATTGGAGAACTTAGTGACAACTGGCAAGATCGAAGGGGAACAGACCATGAGGAAGACCGAGAGGAAATATTAACATGATAGTAATGCCTTGATTAAAGAAGGTGGTCGTTAGAAATGGATGACTGAAGAAATTTTACACCTAATGGAAACAAGAAGGCTCAACAAACATAATTCTGCCAAATATTAAGAAATTCACAGACAAGTCAGAATATTATGCAAAGAGGCAAAAGAAACATGGCTTGAGGAAATGTGCTTAGACAATGAAAAACAACACAACAGTCAAAATACTAAATTAGTGCACAAAAGAATTCAGGAACTTATTAATAAAAGAACAAGTACATCAACAGGCTGTCTAAAAGCTAAAGATGGCAAAATCATAATTTAAAAAAAAAAATTCATAATAGAAAAGATCAGATTCTACATGTATGGACAGATTATGTGAAAAACCTTTATAATGACAACAGAGATGAACAGTATGATATTAGATTTAATAATGAAGGGCCGCCAATTTTTGAAGATGGATGTTCGAAATGTTCTTAAGCATATGAAAGATAGCAAGGCCCCCGGTGCAGATAACATCACAACAGAAATGATTAAAACTTTAGAAGAATTTGGACTAGAGCAAGTCACCAGACTGCTGAACACATTATATGATACTGGAGATATACCTTCTGAATTATGTAACTCTGTGTTTATTGCAATCCCAAAGAAATCAGGAGCCTTGGAATGTGATCAACATAGAACAATTAGAATAATGAGTCACATCACAAAGATTTTGCTACGAATTATCATGCAAAGAGTGACGAAGAAAATACAACATGAAATAGGGGAAGAACAGTGTGGGTTTGTAGAAGGAAAGGGTACAGTAAATGCTGTGTATATGCTGCGAGCAGTTATTGAACGTGGTATAGAAGTAAACAAGGATATACATCTTTGCTTTATTGACTACACAAAGGCTTTTATTAGAGTTAGACATGTCAACATGGTAGATATGCTTGTAGATCTACAAATTGATGAGAAAGACATTAGACTTATAAAAAACATATATTGGAAACAACAAGCTGCCATAAGGATTGATAATGAAGTGGGACAATATCAACCTATTAAGAGAGGTGTTAGGCAGGGATGTGTAATGTCTCCAGATATTTTTTCCCTATACAGTGAAAATATTTTCAGAAATGTCATCATCATCATCAAGTGCCGTGCCGGCTGGCGTAGGCGTTCATGGGTCTCCATACATCTCGGTCTTTGGTTTTCTGGATCAACTCTGCTGCTGATATTCCTCCATGCCACCGTCTCAATCCATCCAGCATCACTTCTCTTGGTCTACCTCTGCCTCTCTTCCCCTCGATCTTTCCAGTTGTTACGATGTTCTCCAATGCCTCTCTTCTCATCACACGACCTAGGAAATCTGTTTGTCTCTGTCTTATTGTTGTATATAATGTTCTAGTTTCGTTAGCCTGTTTCAGGCAGTCGTCGTTAGTTACTCTGGCAGTCCAAGGAATTCGCAACATTCGTCTCAGGAACCACAGGTCAGAAATGTAGAAGATATAAATGGAATCAGCAATGGAGGACGAAACATCAATAACATTAGATATGCAGATGATACAGTATTGATTGCAGACAATGCACAAGATCTACAACAATTAGTAGACGCGGTTGTGGTACACAGTGAGTGGCTGGGGTTGGAATTAAATCGTAAGAAGACTCAGGTTATGGTCGTCACTAGGAAGAACGAAGTACCACAATGTAATATACAAGAGAAAGACATAAATAAAGTAGTTGAAGAGTTTGGGAAATGCATACTACAGGCAGCGCGAGAAACAGTACCAAGAGGAGCCCGTAAACAATATAAACCCTACTGGAGTAGTGAACTGGAACAGTTGCATAATGATGTGGAAGTATGTAGAAAGCAAGCAGAGGCCACAACCAGCCAAGAGCACCACAATAAATTCCAGCATGCAAAAGCCAAATTTCAAAGGGCCAAGCTGCAGGCTAGACGGAAAAGCTGGCAGGAAAAAACAGAGTCTCTGAACTTTGAAAGAGACACAAGGAAATTGTGGAAGCTAATAAAACAACTTAACGATGAGGGCACAGGGATAAACTCAAAAATTGCACTACATAAAGATGGAAACATCTTAACAAGAAAGCAAGCAGCTGACCATTTTGCGGACTCATTCGCACAAGATAACAATATCAAAATCAGTCCTGAGAAACAACAAGAGATTCAAGAGAAACAGCAACATACAGGACAGAAGGAAATAGTACATGAGGTTCTGGAGGCACCCATCACAATCAGCGAACTGGAGCTAGCCATATCAAAACTGAAAATGAGAAAGTCACCAGGAGCTGATGGTATCTCCAATGAAATGATCAGGAACCTAGGAACAGAGGCCAAAGCAAAGCTGTTGCAGATCTTCAATAACAGTTGGACCTTAGGCAGTGTTCCACAAGCCTGGAGAGAAGCAATCATGATACCCCTCCTAAAATCAGAGAAAGATAGTTCCATTGCCTCTAGCTACAGACCAATTAGCCTCACCAGCTGTCTCTGCAAAACACTGGAGCGCATCATCAATCACAGACTGCAGTGGTACATTGAAAGTAAAAACATCCTTGTGCCACAGCAGGATGGCTTTAGGCAGTGCTACTCTACGGAAGATCAGAAACCTACGTCTCTCAAGAAATTGAGGATGCATTCCAAGAGAAGAAGCTGGTGCTTGCGGCATGGATAGATTTGAAGAAAGCCTTTGACAAAGTCTGGAAAGAAGGTCTGATGAATAAACTGAGAAACTGCAAAGTCAATGGAAGAATGTACAAATGGGTGAAAGCATACTTGCACAACAGAAGAGCCCGAGTACAGATAGACGGACTAAAGAGCAAGAAAGTACTACTGCGTCACGGAGTTCCCCAGGGCGGAGTCTTGTCCCCACACTCTTTCTAATCTTCATCAATGATCTCGTTGCTAATCTACCGCATGGAATTAAAGCCGCAATGTATGCCGATGACCTGGTTCTATGGAGCACAAATGAACATGCATCAGTGGCCACCAGATTACTACAAAGAGCTGTAGATACATTTGTTGCATGGGCAAATAGATGGTGTGTCAGCATAAACACTGACAAGTGCAGCACCACCCTATTTACCCTCTCTCCAAAAGAAAAGGCAGGGACCATCCAGATAAATGGAACACCCCTACGAGAAGATAAAGAACCAACATACCTTGGAGTAACATTTGATGGCAGGCTGACATGGAAAAAACACATCAACAAAACAGTAGCAAAAGCCAGAAGGAAATAGCCATCCTGAGAAAGCTAAGTGGAACCACATGGGGAGCCAGTGGGAAAATACTTAGCAAAGTTTATCAACAGAGCATACGACCACACCTTGGAATACGGGTCAACTGCATGGTGTTCGGCAGCAAAAGCCACACTACAAGAGCTGGACAAAGTGCAAAATCAAGCACTTAGAGTCACCACAGGAGGGATTAGATCAACCCCTATAGTGGAAATGGAGAAGATGGGAGATACGAAAACGCTAATACAAGCAGAAAAGTTCCTCAGCTTGCCAGGCCACCCTATGAAGAACAGATTTGAAAACCTAGCTATGGGGCAGTTGAAAAGAAAGAGTTTTATCCACCAGGCCAAACGACTCTGCAGAGAAACCACCGATCTGCCCACAGTTGGTATCCCCCTAACAACTATTCCAGAGCGAACTCCATGGAAAGATGAGCATAGACTATCATTACAAATCCAGACAAAAGTGAGAGGAATATTTGACAAGGAAGATCAGAACAGTGTGCAGCGCAGAACAGCCACTCTCAGCTTCCTTGATGAAGAATACCCACAGGACCTCTGGATCCGAGTCTACACAGATGGGTCAGCACAAAATGCGGTTCGAAATGGAGGAGCGGGAGTGTACATAGAATACCCAAATAATACTAGGGATACAGCTAGAGTACCGACAGGAAAGTACTACCATAACTACGATGCTGAAATTGAGGCAATCAAGATAGCAACAGAGAAATTACTAAATACCAGCAATGGTACACAACCTGTGGTGCTATTGACAGATGCAAAATCAGTACTCGAGGCGCTCCTGTCTGGGAAATTGCCAGTACTAAGGACACTACTTTCTGAACTTAGCAGTCAGCATAAGGTCACCATACAGTGGATACCATCCCACTGTGGAGTACCCGGAAACGACAGAGCTGATCAATTGGCTAAGGAAGGAGCAAAAGAAGAACAACCTGATGTGCCTGTAACATACCACCAAAAGAAAAGAATGATCAAATCAGTCAGAAAGCCACCAAAACCTGCTCAAGATGACTACCACGTTATGGATAGAACAGAACAAGTCATTATTCTGCGCCTCAGAACAGGGCACAATAGATTACGCAACCACATGTATACAAACTTTAAGATTGGTGAAACAGCCATGTGTACATGTGGATTGGAGTCGCAGACAGCAGAGCACATACTCCAAGACTGCCCAAAATATAACATATCTAGGCAAACCTTCTGGCCTAGAGAGACTACAGTGGAAGATAAACTCTATGGACCGCTGTGTGAACTGAAAATGACAGTTCAATTCATACAAGAGACAGCACTGCAGTTATAGACATATTTCAAGCGAACGAAAGAAGAAGAAGAATATACAAGTAAATGGGAATATTCTTCAACAAGTGAATCGGTACAATTATCTTGGAACAGTCATAACATCTGATGGAAGATGCCTTGTAGAGATTAGAACAAGAATCGCCATGGCGAAAGTAGCCTTTAGCAAGATGTAAAACATTCTGACCAATAAAATGATGTCAATTGAAACGAGAAAAAGAGGTGTTGAGGGATACATAGAGCCTGTTCTTTTGTATGGATGTGAAACTTGGACAATGAGCAGTCAAGCTGAAAAACATCTGATGGCTGCAGAAATGTGGTTTCTGAGGAAAATGCAAAGAATATCATGGACAGACAGAAAAAACCAATGACCAAGTACTACAGGAGACAAATGAAAATCGTAATTGATTAGAGAAATTAGACGTAGACAGTCAAAATTTTTGGACATCTTATGAGAAGAAATGGATTGGAGAACTTAGTGACAACTGGTAAGATCGAAGGGAACAGACCAAGAGGAAGACCGAGAGGAAGACCGAGAGGAAAATACCTGGATGGCTTGGCCACATGGCATGGACGAGACAGGAACACTGAGCTGATCCACGACACTGGTGATCGAGTGAAATGGCGAGTCATGACCACCCACGCTTTCCGGCATAGCACATGACTGATTGATTGCCTTGATTGCTCAGTATACACTTATTAATAATTCTATTCAAGCATTCTGCGGAATTACCAGATAGCTAAAAGAAGCACACATAGATGAGAAACGAATAGGGGACATAAACATCTGATATTTTTCTAAGGGAGATTAATAAAATTTAAAAAAAATAAAATTAGTTATGAACATGTTAGCAAAAAGAGTCTGGGAGAACAGGAAGCTTACTGCCAAAACAAAAGTCCCTCGTCTACCAAGCCTGTGTCCTTAGTACTCTTCTTTATGGCAGTGAAACCTGGACAACTTACTCACGCCAAGAGAAACGTTTAAACAGCTTTCATATGCGGTGTCTGCGAAGAATACTTGGTATTAAGTGGCAAGACAAAATCACAAATACTGAAGTATTGGAAAGATCAGGTTGTGTGACGGTGTATTCCATGCTCAGTCTTCGTAGACTTAGATGGATAGGACACGTTAGGAGGATGGATGATGGTAGAATACCAAAGGACATCTTTTTTGGTGAATTACAGACGGGTAGGAGATCTCAGGGTCGGCCTCTACTACGATACAAAGATGTGTGTAAGCGGGACATGATTGATACAGGCATTGATAATGCACATTGGGAGCACGTCGCCGCTGAACGTGTTGCATGGAGGGCAACTATCAGAAACGGAATAAAGACAAAGGAGAAAATGATTGCAGATAAAGCACACACAGAGCGTGAGAGACGTAAGATGGTGCAAAATGGTGGAAATGACCATGTTTTCACATGCACCTACTGTGGGCAAACATTTGCAGCAAGAATTGGCCTTACCAGCCACACTCGCCACCGCCATGGATCGTAGTTATTAAGCCTTTTTAAAGCACAATGTACCAAACTATCGTCTGTCAAGACGGAAAGGTGCCAATGAAAATTAGTTACTTAGCCATAATATTATTAGCTAACAAATAAATCGATTACTAATTGTTTAGAAAGGAAACAATCATTATAGAAGTCAAAAGTTAATACTAGAAAATAATATTTTAAAATTACTTATAGAAGATGTTTACAATATTTATTTACTTCCATTTTATAATCTCCATTTTTGTTCTATATTCATAATAAAAATGTAAATTGAATACTTTCAATGATTAGTATTATAAGTAACTAAAGGAGTGTAGTTTTTACTGGCCTCCCATGGCCACATAAAACTTAAAAGAAATTAACCACAACACGGGACGCAAAGGTGTTTCCAAGGCACCAGGGCCGGGATCTATACTGGCTAAGACCTGGGCAAAAGTTCCCTTCGGGGACCTGGCTTAAGTCAGTAGGATAGATGATTCCTCCGAAGCCGGAGAGTATCTGCCTGCATGGCGAGGAACCACCAGTCTGCACACCAATAAGCCAGACATGGGACAACGGATACTCACGCAAACCCCAGGTCCTGTATGACATCACACTGATGTTGGACAACAGGATGTCTTCATCCGACATACAGGACTTCACGCTGGAGTTCACAGCCAGCGAACACAAGCAAGCAACCACAACACATCCCAAACTTTGATCAGATTAAGAAAGAAATGAGTGCCACAGCGCGACTTCAGCTTTTGTATGTGTGGAGTTTGGGATTACTCTTTGAATCGCTCATGTTACTCCACCCTGGTGATTCTAGGGATTTACTTTCACTCAATCACCAGATTCGTGGACTAGCTCAATGTTCCTTCTCGACCATGCCATGTGGCAAAGCCATCCAGGTATATTCCTCTCGGTCTTCCCCTTGGTCTATTCGCTTCGATCTTGCCACCAATGCATTTCTTCTCATAATATGTCCAAAAAATGTTGACTGTCTACGTCTAATTTCTCTAATCAATTTACGATTTTCATTTGTCTCCTGTAGTACTTGGTTATTGGTTTTTCTGTCTATCCATGGTATATTTTGCATTTTCCTCATAAACCACATTTCTGCAGCCATCAGATGTTTCTCAGCTTGACTGCTCATTGTCCAAGTTTCACATCCATACAAAAGAACAGGCTCTATGTATCCCCTCAACACTCTTTTTCTAGTTTCAATTGACAACTATTCCAGAGCGAACCCCGTGGAAAGATGAACATAGACTATCGCTACAAATCCAGACAAAAGTGAGAGGAATATTTGACAAGGAAGAACAGAACAGGTACAGCGCAGAACAGCAACTCTCAGCTTCCCTGATGACGAATACCCACAGGATCTCTGGATCCGAGTCTACACAGATGGGTCAGCACAAAATGCTGTTCGAAATGGAGGAGCGGGAGTGTACATATAATACCCAAATAATACTAGGGACACGGCCAGAGTTCCAACAGGAAAGTACTGCCATAACTATGATGCTGAAATTGAGGCAATCAAGATAGCCACAGAGAAATTACAAAATACCAGCCATGGTACACAACCTGCGGTGATATAGACAGATGCAAAATCCCTAATAGAGGCGTTCCTGTCTGGGAAATCGCCAGTTCTAAGGATACTACTTTCTGAACTTAGCAGACAGCATAAGGTCACCATACAGTGGATACCATCCCACTGTGGAGTCCCGGAAACGACAGAGCTGATCGATTGGCTAAGGAAGGAGCAAAAGAAGAACAACCTGATGTGCCCACTGAATAATGTAATTTTTTTATTGAGAGAAAGTTAGTTCGCGGCAGCCATGTTGCAAGGATTGTAAAACAAGGTGCTCAGTGCGATCAGCTCAACTCACGCTTGAACTCATCCTGTTTCAGGCTGTCCTTCTAATCTTACTAGTACCGTGGGTCTGTGACTGCGTCCAAGTTATTGTGTTATTCTAACTAAAGGATACTGAGAATGACAAGTTCACCTCTTACACTGACGTCAGATGTGCTCAACGGAAACCTGCACCATCGCACAGGTACGTTTGTTGTGTCTCTCTCCGGCCCTGGAGCCGCCGTCAAGTCGAAGCCAGCGTTCATAGCGTGCGCACTCGCTGGACTGGCTGGCGTGCCGCTAGGTGCGATAGCCAGTCTACACAGGTATGAGTCACCGACACGGTGGTTCGTGACTTTAACAGAAGACGTGCATGTTAAACTGTACGATAGGCTACACCGGGTTCAGTTACAACTGCCGAATTCGAACATCAATATTTGTCTGGATTGATTGATTGATTGATTGATTGATTTAGGAACCGACATCACAGCATTCGGGGCATTCCCATAAGCGCTCCATCCCCATCCTCAGCAGCCAGCGAAGAGTTCCAACACCAATAGTACCAGTAGCAATCTGATTATATGTCAGTCTCGCCTTTCCTATGAGCGTCGAGCGTCGGCCAGATCCCCTCGTCACTCCTCGCTGTCGCATTCTTGCCAGACCGTGGTGATCCATTTGCTCCTCCGAGGTGTACACGTGCTCCCACAAGGCCGCAACCACGTCTGCCTTGTCATGCATCAATACTCCACCATGTTGTGCAGAGCCAGCCAATCTGTCCGCCTGTTCATTCCCCAGCACACCAGCATGCCCCGGAGAAAAAGATCCAGACGATGCTTGTCACCCGTGACTTCCGAAGCGAAGCAAGCCACTCTGCACGAAGCTTATCTGTCCTCACACTACTCAGCATGCTTTCTGAGTCAGTTACAATCACGATGTGTGTGTGTATCATATTCTCCATCCAGCGGAAAGCTGCACTGACCGCCTCCACCTCCATTCTTAAGCTAGATGTTGTGGTATCATATGCCAGGCTCTCCTGCACCAAACATCGATCTTTAGCCTTTGCCAAGAACCCTCAGGCACTTCTCCTACCTCTCAACACCGAACCATCTGTGTAGATAATCACATCACCCGGGCGAGCATTATCCTTAATTAGTTGCTGGATTTCCAATTCCGTGGTCCCTGCTGGTCCACTCCCTGCACTCCCGGCTCAATGTGATTATAACTCTGCACAAGTCTGACTGCTCCGCTGGCACTCTGACCCACTCCTCTCCTCGCCTAATGTTCTCCAAGATGCACACCTGTCTGATCGTATCCTCCGCCTGAGCCATTCATGATTTCCATCTTATCTTATCTTGTCCAAGGACACCACGGCAGCGACCACCATCCTTGCAGCATATTGGTCGAGAAAGGCAGAACCAGGCAGCACAAGCTAACGTCAAGACTTTGCAGTATGACAGTACTGGGCAAGACGTGGTGAGTAAAATAAGACGTGACAAGCGCAGAAAGCTTCAAGGCAAGAAAAGAAAACTGGGAGCAGTGGAATTTCGAGGTGGAGAAGGCTTGGATGGATAAGCGTAGTGCTGTAAGGAGATGGCAAAATTCTAAGAAGAACAGAGCTGGCCATCCTAGGCCCCTGTATGCACTTAGAAAGAGAGATGCACACAAATGTAAGCTATTTCAAAAAAACTGGTCAAGGTGGTTAAAAGTGAAAAATAGGCAGAGGTGTGTCAAAGAGTAAGCACAGACAAGTCACTGAAATTGTTCTGGCGACTACATAAAAGCATGACTGGGGTATTCAAGAATAAGAGCATTTCTGACTTCCAAGGTGCTGATGTCATCTGGAAGAGGACTGACGAGGACAAGGGCAAAGCCCTCTTTTAACGCTATCTAGAGCGGAGCAACCAGACAGACATGGGAGGCCAAAATCTTGCCAAGGAGGTCACCTCAGACAGGTGCAAGGCCCATAACACTTTAGATAAAGACACAGTGCCAGTGAAAGAAATTAAGGCTGTGCTTCGACGATAAAGAAAACAGCGCTCCAGGGCCTGATGGCATAAGATACGAAACTAGCAGACATGAACAACAACAGTATAGGGAGTGCTAGCATCAAGGAGGAGTGGTTACACAGCTATCTGATTCCCTTGCCAAAGCCTGGCAAAGACCACACACAAATTCAGTGATATCGAGTTATAACCATGCATAATACAATAGGCAAGCTGCTGGAGAATTTAATTGCCAGGAAAATATCAAGCCAGCTAGAGAGGCAAGGTGTTTTCCCACCTACCCTGGGTGGGTACTGTCCAAAATGAGAAACCTGGACGAATGCAGCAGTTTTTGCCCATGATGTCTATGAAGGTTTCCACTCAGGCATTGAAACCTTTGCTGCAGCGATTGATCTTGAGGACGCATTCAACAGAGTACCATTGGCTGTTTTAATTCTTCAGCTTCCTGAACTAAAAATAAGCCCATTCCTCCTTAGTTGGATCGCTGCAGCCCTCTTCCAACGGAAAATAGTTTTTAGATGTGGCAGTTGGACTTCGGAACCTATTGGAACGTGTGTCCTACCACAGGGATCACTATTATCTCCGGTACTGTTCAACGCGTACACAGTAAGAATCACCAGTGAGCAGATCACTGGACCTGGTAGGACGTTGTCATATGCCGATGATGTTTTAGTGTATCGTCAGGGTAAGGATAGAGATCAGGTTGCTGTGGAACTGCAAACCGAATTCAGTCGCATATGTACTTGGTGTGATGAAGCTGGGGCAATGGTCAATTCAACAAAGGCAACAGTGACTTGGTTCTCGTTGAATAATCACATTGTCAACACTCCAAGCACCAACTGTAAAGCTGTGTTCAGAGACAGTGGAAAGAACGCTGGCAATGAATTACCTGGGAATACGGTTTGATCGAAGCCTTGCTTATAATGAGCACATAGACCAAGTGATAACAAAGGCCAATCGGTGTTTCGGCTGCGATGCGGGTGATGGCGGCAGCAAACTGTGAGCAGCGCCATCTATGTCTTCTGTACGAGAGGCTGGTCATGTCTGTTTTTGAATACGCGATGGCAATCTTGACTCTCAGTCGTAAGCAGATAGAAAGAATGGAATGGAACAGATTGAAGCTATGAGCATTATTCTTGGATGTACAAGAGATACAGCATGCAGGGCGATGCTCTACCTTCTTGATTTTCCAACCATTGAAGACAGAATACAAGTTTGCAGAGCACGCGCCTACCTCAGAGTTAACGCAAACACACAACATCCACTGCATAGTGAAATTATGAAGGTGAAGGGCAGCAGGTTGAAAAGTGGATGGTCATGGATGGGTCAAGCCGAAGACATTCTTCAACACGTGTGTTCAAATGAGGACTTAGAGTCTGGCGAGGAGTGGGTACAAGTGCCAACAGATTTCTGCACATCCTTTTCAGTTTGCATCCAGCTAGATAGAAAATGCAGACAAGAAAATCCGGCTGCTGTGGAGGCTGAAGTACAAGCGTTGATTTTCGAGAATTCGCTAGACGGTGATGCTGTCATCAACACAGATGGGTCGGTCGTCCGACATGTGAGAAGCATATGGGCCTTTACGGCTCGGGCCGGAGGGAGAATTGTGATTTTTGTTGAGACCACTAGTAGCCTGACTATGGAAGTCATGGCAGTAAGTAAAGCAATAGCATGGCGCAAGACACATACATTCACTAGGGCATGTATCCTTAGCGACTCAATGAGCATGCTCAAGAGGATAGAGGTGGGGTGGTGTCGTAATAAGTGTCCTCCCTGGGGTGAGGGGAATCAACACCCACATTCTTTTAACTCCATATCATTATCTTGAGGATCTCCTGGATCTCTGTCCACAAAACCCTATCAGTCTTTGGATCACTCTCTCTCTCTCTCTCTCTCTCTCTCTCTCTCTCTCTCTCTCTCTCTCTCTCTCTCTCTCTCTCTCTCTCTCTCTCTCTTCTCTCTCTCTTCTTCTTCTTCTTCTTCTTCTTACCACTGGACCATGCCCCCTCTCATTCTTTTCCAAAACATACTACACAACTCTAGCTTCTAACAAAATGACAAATTAATTTATTAAAGAACAGTGTCAGGTATGTGCAAGGTGTGTGTAGAATGTCTGTCGTATAATCTAGTGTGTATGCAGAATCAGACCGAAGAGCTCAGGATCAAGTCTGCTTTCATCACAGTACCGGCCACACAACAGCACCATAGATCAAGTACAGAAGGACCTCACGAAATGATGCGTCTCTCCGGCCAGGTGTCGACTTCCTCCAGTAGCTCTTGGTTAGTCCGGATGCCTGGTCACCAATTGTGGATGTAGTCCGATACTGACCATGAATTCGACAAACACACAGTGTAGCTAATATGTCACTAAAAGATCTGTGAACTGATAACCCGTGTACAGTAGAACACATTTTTACTGTCACTTTGAAACGAAATGTTACCTGTTAATTTCTCACAGGAATTCACCATTTGAAAAACACAATGTAATTGTTAATGTCTCTATATAACTACCATTGTCCCTGTTACTAGTGGTATTGAAAGTATCGTCACTCTAATATGATGAGAACTACCACTGAGGAATCACTCTTAGATGATCGTCGGTTCCTGCTCAGCAGAGGCCAGGTTCTTGCAGACCCTCTGGGTTATGGGCCCAGTGCAAAGGCCGCTGAGTAAAAACTGCCTTCAATGATCGAGCCATAATCTTCTTCTATGACTTGTCTGCTAGCTTTTTGGAAAACATAGTGGAACCTGTTGAAGAGAGAACACCCGGTGAGAGCAACCCGATTCCGACCTTCATTAGGTGAGTGTAGACCGACGGCCGCTCTCAGATATTTAACAGAGAACTAAACTCTGGCATAAGGCAGAGAAGCTCATCACATCGGTCCGAGTCATGGTAAGACAAGGAAAGACCAAAGGAAAAGCGCAGATACCCAGTAGATACCCCACTGGAAGAGCCTACCATTTGACATTTCCCTTATCACCCCAACCACCTTCAATCTCACTAGATATCATCCCTCTACCTTGTCTTAACCCACTGAGTTAATTGATATCTCACACTAGCTAGTTTAAGCAACGCGATAGCCTGCTGCTGCCGAAACTCCTATAATAAGTTCTCACAACGCACATTACTACGCTCGACTCCTAAGAATCATCTAATTTGGGTCTATTTAATTAAATACCATATATTTATTCCCGTCTGAAATCGAGACCACTAAATCACACAATGGACAAATGTCCGCCGATGTAAATCAACATAAGACACCGTGGTCTCTTTCCATAATCAGAACAGGAACATCAAACACGTCCTTGTTGCCTCACAACATTTGGTCGACTCCCGCCAAAGGTGTTTGTCCAGACTGTTTTAAAACTGTGTCTGAATGACGTCACAAATCTGACTAGACACTAGGCGTCGAGAAACTATTTTTTCTCTCCTTTTCCGACTCGATGTAAACAACCGGCCGGCTGTCCCGCTTTGATCTGGGAATTGTTCCCGGTACTCCAAAAAGTCTTGCCGGCTTGTGATCTGGAGAAATCTTTCCCCACAACAAAAGATCTTGCCGACTCTCATCAGGACAGTCTGTCTCCAACATCAAAGAATGGCGGCTGCCTGTAGACGAATGGCGCGACAGTCTTTCATCGATCGACAACTCCAAGAATTCCGCGACATAGGCCCCCTCTTAAGAGAGTAGTCCGCATCAACTCTTGCTCATTGGAGGTTCGATCCAGATTATCTATTCCTCTTCTTCAGGAGCTGGGTGTCTAGACAGGAAATCAGCTCCAACATTTTCCTTACCAGGTATATACTCCACCGTGAAGTGGTAGGGCTGAAGCAGCAACGACCACCGCATCAAACGGGCGTTGAGCTTCTGAGAAGTGGCCAGGAACATCAGGGGTTGATGATCCGACTGGACCCGAAACTGAACTCCATACAAATAGGGCTGGAATTTTTGCACGGCCCATACGAGAGACAAACACTCCCTCTCGACGGTCGAATAATTCCTTTCAGCCGGGAGAAGTTTCTTGCTTGCGTATGCCACTGGTTTCAAAACCGAAGCATCGTCTTTCCCTTCCTGTAACAAGGCTGCCCCAATTCCAATCCCACTCGCATCCGTTCTCAACACAAATGGCTTGGAAAGGTCGGGAAGCTGTAAAACAGGTTTGCTGACCAAGGCCTCCTTCAACTGACTGTATGCACTCTCGCACTCGGGTGTCCATACGATTGGATCCGGGGATCCCTTTTTCAAGGTTTCCGTTAATGGAGCTCCCAGTTCAGTGAAATGCGGGATGAATTTTTGGTAAAACCCACACAACGAGAGAAAGGATCGCACATCCTTCTTCGTTTTTGGCCTTGGAGCACGTCTGATCTTTTCTAGGTTCTTTTCCTCCGGGACAATTTGTCCTGGAGTGATGGTGTGACCCAGAAATTCCAGAGTCTGGTAACCAATCATGCACTTGGTTGGGCGAGCGGTAAGCCCTGCTTCCCTGAGCCTATTGAAAACTCTCTCCAAGGATTGCAAATGGTCATCCAAGCTGTCACTGGCAATCAGTATATCATCCATGAACGAGATAATGGACGGATCCTGTAAGGGATCTAGCAAGGTCCTCATCATGCGAGTAAACACACTAGGTGCATTGCTGAGTCCAAAGGGCATGACCTTGAATTCGTAGTGTCCACTGGGGGTACTGAAAGCCAGCAGGGGTCGGACCTCTGGTTTGACCGGGATCTGATAATACCCCCGACTCAGATCCACTTTTGAGAAGTACCTAGCCTTATGGAGCCTAGCGAATAACTGAGTTGGATTCGGCAAAGGTTCCACCTGAAATTGAGTGTGACTGTTCAAGAGTCGATAGTCTATACACAACCGGTGTTCTCCACTTGGTTTGCGTAACAAAACCACCCCCGCATTGTATGGGGATGTGGATGGCGCAATCACGTCATCCTTCAGCAGTTTCTGTATTTCCTCCTCCAGGGCCTTTTCTTTAGAGAATGGCACTGGGTAAACCTTTTGGCGAACAGGCTCTTGTGTGGTCAAGGTCATCTCGAACTCAACCAACCTCGTTCGTCCTGGTTTATCAGTCAGTATCTGCTTATGAGACTCGAGAACCTGGGTAATCTTTTCCCTCTCCTGGGGAGTCAGATCAGGGTTCACCTGCACATCCCTATAGGTTTCCTGGTGTACCAGTGGATATTCCCTGCCCTCGTTGGTTCCCGTTTCAGTCTCCACTGCGACTGCCATTGCCATGAGGTGGGCTGCTTTGTCTCCGGGTCTCTCCTCGTACTTCCGCAGGAGATTAATATGGAAAATCTTCGACTTTCCCCGGATCCGGATCTGATAGTTGGTTCTGGATACCACCCTTTCCACGGGAAATGGTCCTTGCCAACCTATCTCCAGTTTGTTGGTTCCCGTTGGGAGTAGCAACAAGACTTTGTCTCCCACCTCTAGAGATCTGTCTTTAGACCTACGGTTGTAGTAAGCCGCATGTCTTTTTCTGGCCTTTCGCAAGTTCTGAGTCGCCAGAGTCCAGCCCGTGTGAAGTTTTTCTTTCAGTTCCTCCACGTATTTATAAGAGGAGATCACTTCTTCTGACGTCCCCTCCTCAGTCCAACTCCTCAACATGGCTTCCAATGGTCCTTTGATTGGACGACCAAACAGCAAAGTAGCGGGTGGTAGTCCTGTTGAGCCATGAGGCACTTCCCGATAGGCGAAAAGTGCTGCTGGGATATATTCATCCCACCTATCAGGTTTTTCCTGTGCCAGTTTCCGGAGCATTGTCATCAACGTGCCGTTGAAACGCTCGACTTGTCCATTGGCTTGAGGGTGGTAAGGGCTGGTGTGAATATGGTTAGAGTGGAACACCCTAAATACCTCCTCCATGAGTTTCCCACAAAACTGGGACCCATTGTCGGTCAGAATCTGATTAGGGAAGCCTAATCTGGTAAAGGCCTCCATCAGTGCGTCAGCCACTCGTTTCGAGTCAATTGTGGTCAATGGTATGGCTTCACCCCACATTGCACAGCAATCCACCATCGTGTGTATGTACATATTCCTCTTCCTAGTCCTAGGAAGTGGACTCACGATGTCGATGGCTACCCTCTCGAAAGGAGAGTTCATGATGGGCATTTCACCCAAGACCACCGGCGCTGTCCAGTGTTTCGGTGCCACCCTCTGGCACTCAGGGCATGACTTCACATACCGACGCACATCACCGGTCATTCCCGGCCAATAGTAATGGCAGGAAATTCGCTGCATGGTGGCGGCAATACCCATATGCCCACTAAATGAGATGGTATGCCCCATATGAAGAATTTGGGAACGGTAGGCCTTCGGGACTACCAACTGACCGTGTAAGTTGTCTCCCCTTCCGGCTCTCCTGTAGAGTATCCTATTCTTCATGTAGTACTGCCCCCGTTTTGGTGGATCAGCACTTCTCTGCAGCTTCTTGTAGCAAGGACGTAAGGTTGCATCCTCACTCTGGGCAGTTCGCAACTCCCCCGGCAGTGGGTTAGTGACAATTGCTTCTGCCTGATCAGTTCTCGTCTGAGAGCGAGTCTGAATTGCTCCCATATGGATTGGCTCCCTGGGCATTCCCAGAAAGACATACCGGCAACCGAGGATGACGGGGAAAATGGGATCGGTCAATACAGCGGCCTTGATTGTGCCGGTGACATATCTTGACCGAATCTCCACTTTGGCGATTGGCAACTTCATGGCCACAGCACTCTTCTGTGCAGGCTGTATCTCCATGGTCTCACCTGTGAATTGTTCTGGGTGTACCAGATCCGCAGAAATCACGGCCTCCCCGTCCAGGCCAGTGTCATATAGACACTCAACTTGTCGGCCGTTAACCTCTATCAATTCCACTACAGGTGGCTTATCCTGGTCTGGAGTCTCTTCCTCGGCCTCGACCTGTTCGGTGGACTCCACCTTGGGTTCCACTGGGCACACGACGAAATGTGAGTCTCCTGACTTAAACCTGCAGTCTTTAGCATTATGCGTGTTCGACCTGCTGTGTTTGCACCATTTCCCTGTCCTAGATTTTCTCGTGCCGGACTTTCGGTGAGCTCTCCTGGTTGAGAGCTTCCTTGTCGACCTCAGCATTTTCGGTGGCAACCTCCTTTGGAGCCACTTGACACGCCGCGAAGTGAGGGCTCTTAGCCTTCGATTTGCAGTCCCTCGTATTGTGAGAGGGCGACTTACAAATCGAACACCACTTCTCCGTCCACTGTCGTTTTGGTGAAGAGTTCGAGGTGCTCTTGCTTCCCTCCTTCGTCTTCTCCAAACTCTCCGCTGAAATTTTAACATAAGGTTCCACTTTCTTAGTTTCCGTGCTTTTGGATTTCTTCCGGTCATGTTTCTCCTGACCTTTGGTGTTTGTGGAATGGTTTTCTCCAGCCTCCCCATGTACCTCGACGAACCGTTCTGCCAATTTCGTCACGATGTCGATACGTTCCGCCCCTTGTTCTCCCAAGAATGTCCTGAGAGGTTTCGACATTTGCTTTCGCATCTGGTCGACTATCATGAGCTCTTCCAGACTCTCATAGTCATGCGCGAACCCAGCCAAATCCATCCACTTATGGAGATAGGATTTCAGACGCAGACTGTAGGCGGTAAACAACTCTCCCGGTTCTCGTTTCGCTTATCTAAATTATTTCCGGTAGGTATGTGACGTAACCTCGAAACGTTTCAGCAGAGCCGTTTTCAATTCGTCGTAATTGTTCTCGTGTCCTGGCGGCAGGCGGGAGTAAACCTCGTAACCTGTCCCTGCGCAATCACACACAAACACACACACACCCAAACTCCCTTACTCACTCACCCTCACTAACAGACAGAGTGAGAGACAGAGAGAGCTAGAGAGGGAGTGAGAGAGTGGCGAGATAGGGACAGAGAGAGTGTGAGAGAGACAGATAGTGATAGAGAGAGAGAGAGCTAGAGAGGGAGAGAGAAAGTGAGAAATATAGAGATAGAAGGAGAGAAGGAGATAGAATGAGAGAGAGAGAAAGAGAGATAAAGAGAGAGAGAGAGAGGAAGAGAGAGGAGAGAGAGAGAGAGAGAGAGAGAGAGAGAGAGAGAGAGAGAGATGACACCCACGCATGCACGCATACACACACACCTGCAATATATTTCTGACACACAGTTCATTTACAAACCCTACATTTCAAAATCTCACTACCCGGTATTATTATACTTTTCTACTCGGTAGAATGCTGTTAGTGTACGAGGCGTAATTATCTTCACATCTTATCACCACGCTGATCGCTGGCCATTGTCGTATTTCTTGCGGGCCATGGTGGGGTCAGCGCGTGACCTTTACCTGTGCGCTCAGGGGGAGATTATTAAGGAAAGAAGAATAGTATTTGCTACAAGGCAATGAAGAGGGGGGGGGGGGGACAACCTATTCTGTTTATTAAGGGGATATAACTGTGGGGTTTAATAATATTTACATATTTTATGATTATCTTAGCAAGGTTATTGATTATACTATTTGAAAATAATATTTTTGTATTCACATTAATATTCTCCGCTATACATACAAGAAATGTAGCCATTTATTTGTTATTACGCTTAATTTTTTAATAATATTGTATGCCTGTCTAGTATATTTTAAAACCAGATTTTCACCAATCGCTTAATAGTTGATACATAGGTACTATGAACACTCTGCCGAATTAACTATCATCTGGCAAAAGTTTATTCATGCAATCCAAAGTCTGGATACTCGAGGAAACTAGAGTAATGGTCCAAAACATTTTTCCAATCTGTCATATTTATTTCGGTCTCTTCATCGAAGGGTTCGATATCTACATGAATGGGATTCGATCACACTGCACACCGCACACCTACACACTGGGACTCTAACCCAGGTGCCCTAGTTGGTCTACTTATCTATATAAGTATTCCACATGTCTTTGAATGGTCTCAGGAGCGGTCTGGGGAAGGGGAGGCGGCCGGCAAGGGCACCTGTGGGCGGGACGGTCGGTAGGGGGTACCCAGGGACCGGAAGTAGTCAACCGGAAATTTTTCAAAAACATGGTCCGCTTTTGTGACGTTTTCAATGAGGTGGTAGACTTTTTATATAGTAAAAAATTGAGGTTTCCAACCTCATTTTAGGTGTAAATACCACATAGATAACTACTCACGGCACACGGGTGTAACCCATAAGTGCTCAGTTCTTCTCCTAACTCAAACCTGAGTCTGGGGAAACTCAGCTCAGTGCACGAACTCCGTAGCTCCGGCGAGTATCCTGAGATGCTTTGGATAGATTTTTAATTCGAAATCTTGCCCGGGCAGCGCCGTTAGGCTACTCTTTTTCGATTTCCAACTGCCAAGGAATATTTTACGCGCGCAACAATACACACGAACGTCCGATCTCACTACCCAGATACAGGGGGAAATGTTATTACTAGAAGCAAACGTGAAAAAAAGTCCCGATCCTTACCGGGGCTTGAACCCGGGACCTCCAGCACTCGAGGCGGACACCAGACCTCGAGACCTCAAGACCTCGAGACCACGCAGCCCCCCTGCATACACTTGTTTTCGCGCTAGCTAAAGGCTGTACACGTTTATGGGATTTATATAGACAAATATTATGTTTAGAGGTAATTCATTTATACTGTTTTTACATTTCATTCTCTTGCCTTTATCAAGATGAAAACATTAAGACCAATAAAAAGATGTCAATTGAAATACGATAAAGAGTGTTGAGGGGATACATAGAGCCTGTTCTTATGTATGGATGTGAAACTTGGACAATGAGCAGTCAAGCTGAAAATCATCTGATGGCTGCAGAAATGTGGTTTCTGAAGAAAATGCAAAGAATACCATGAATATACAGAAAAATCAATGACCAAGTACTATAGGAGACAAATTAAAATCGTAAATTGATTAGAGAAATTAGACGTAGACAGTCACAACGTTTTGGACATGTTATGAGAAGAAATGGATTGGGGAACTTAGTGACAACTGGCAAGATCGAAGGGAACAGATTATGAGGAAGACCTAGAGGAAAATACCTGGATGGCTTGGCCACACGGCATGGACGAGACAGGAACACTGAGCTGATCCACGATTCTGGTGATCGAGGTAAATGGCGAATCATGACCACCCACGCTTTCCGGCATGGTACATGATTGATTGATTGACATTTCATTCATTTTGAACAAATAGTTCTCCCACAACCCACCCCCCCTCTCTCTATCTCTCTCTCTCTCTCTCTCTCTCTCTCTCTCTCTCTCTCTCACTCTCTCTCTCTCTCTCTCTCTCTCTCTCTCTCTCTGCCCCCCCCCCCACCAAATGGTGCATTGACTTCTATCCGCCCCCACACCTTTTCCCATTGCTTTAACGTAATCTATATCTATAAAAGGCAATGTATGTATGTATGTGTGTATGTATGTGTGTGTGTGTCCGTTCTTTATGCGTTCGCGAACGGTCCATCCGATTGAGATGACATTTTCTACACGTCTTCTTTTCATTCCCGTACAACCTTCTGTCATAATTTTTAGTGTACAATCATCTACTTACTTACTAAAATTTAATTTTGTAATTACATGACTGAACATATGAAAAAATAAAACAGGGACACAACATTTAGTAAGCATTGCTATATCTTAAGTTAAGTCTCCTGGCTATAGATAGATAGATAGATAGATAGATAGATAGATAGATAGATAGATAGATAGATAGATAGATAGATAGATAGATAGATAGATAGATAGATAGATAGATAGATAGATAGATAGATACATACATACATACATACATTCATACATACATACATACATACATACATACACACACACACACACACACACACACACACCTACCTACCTACCTACATGCATACATACATACATACATACATACATACATACATACATACATACATACATACATACATACATACATACATACATACATACATACATAGACAGACAGACAGACAGACAGATCCCCGCCAGGGATTGGGTGAAGCCCGACGGGTCAGACAGACAGACAGACAGACAGACCATAGGGAACGGGAACTTATATGACTACTTATATGAATTAAATGAGATGCTCCCCATCAGGGTCTGGGCGAAGCCGGGCCGGGTCAGACAGACAGACAGACAGATAAACTGACAGAAAAACAGACAGACAGATAGATAGTCGGGAACGGGAGCTTATATGACTACTTATATGAATTAAATGAGATGCTCCCCACCAGGGACTGGGTGAAGCCGGGCCGGGTCAGACATACAGATAGACAGACAGACAGACAGACAGACAGACCATAGGGAACGGGAACTTATATGACTACTTATATGAATGAAATGAGATGCTCCCCATCAGGGTCTGGGCGAAGCCGGGCCGGGTCAGACAGACAGACAGACAGACAGACAGATAGACTGACAAACAACAGACAGACAGATAGATAGTCTTGAACGGGAGCTTATATGACTACTATATGAATTAAATGAGATGCTCCCCACCAGGGACTGGGTGAAGCCGGGCCGGGTCAGACATACAGATAGACAGACAGACAGACAGACAGACAGACAGACAGACAGACAGATAGTCGGGAACGGTAACGGGATCTTATATGACTACTTATATGAATCAAATGAGATGCTCCCCACCAGGAGCTGGGCGAAGCCGGGCCGGGTCAGACAGACAGACAGACAGACAGATAGA
>JACEFZ010024255.1:0-82500 GCA_014155875.1 Cepaea nemoralis | reverse complement strand
CAATGTGGACATCTAGCTGGTGTCCCTTTTCATCTGGGAAATTGTCTCCTGTCTGTGATCTAGATAACCTTCTCCACATCACAAGACTCCATCCGACGTCTGGCCAGACATTCCGTCTATCACTTCAAAGGCTGACTCCCGCCTTGTAGACGGATGGCGCCATTGTACGTTTCTCGAACAACCCACATCATACAGAAATGCCGACCGTGTGCAGACAATTTTCGCGACGTATTTTGTTTCTCAGTCTATACAACATCAAAGGGTTGCCTGTTTTTGCAGACGAATGTCGGGTCTTGTTTTTCATCGATCGAAACTATCAAGTTTTTTCCGCGACAGGCCGCCAACTTTGAAGATGGAGATTCGAAATGTTCTTAAGCATATGAAAGATGGCAAGGCACACGGTGCAGATAACATCACAACAGAAATGATTAAAGCTTTAGAAGAATTTGGACTAGTAACCAGACTGCTGAACACATGTGATACTGGAGATATACATTCTGAATTATGTAACTCTGTGTTTATTGCAATCCCAAAGAAATTAGGAGCCTTGGAATGTGATCAACATAGAACAATTAGTATAATGAGTCACATCACAAAGATTTTGCTACGAATTATCATGCAAATAGTGAGGAAGAAAATACAACCTGAAATAGGGGAAGAATAATGTGGGTTTGTAAAAGGAAAGGGTACAATAAATGCTGTGTATATGCTGCGAACTGTTATTGAACGTGGTATAGAAGTAAACACTGATATAAACCTTTGCTTTATTGACTACACAAAGGCTTTTAATAGAGTTAGACATGTCAACATGGTAGATATGCTTGCAGATCTACAAATTGATGAGAAAGACATTAGACTTATAAAAAAACATATATTGGAAACATACATTGGCACCTTGCCGTCTTGACAGACGATAGTTTGGTCTTTAAAAAGGCATAATAACTTTTACCTATGGCGGTAGCGAGTGTGACTGATAAGGCCAATTTGCGCTGTAAATGTCCGTTCACAGTGGGTGCATGTGAACACGTGGTCATTTCCACCATCATGCACCATCTTACGTCTCAAACGCTCTGTGTGTGACTTATCTGCAATATTTTTCTCCTTTGTCTTTATTCCATTTATGATATTTGCCCTCCATGCAACACGTTCAGCGGCGACTTGCTCCCAATGTGCATTACCAATGCCTGTATCAATCATGTCCCGCTTACACACATCTTTGTATCGTAGTAGAGGCCGACCCTGAGATCTCTTACCCATCTGTAATTCACCAAAAAAGATATCCTTTGGTATTCTACCATCATCCATCCTCCTAAGATGTCCTATCCATCTAAGTCTACGAAGTCTACCATATTGGAAACAACAAGCTGCCATAAGGATTGATAATGAAGTGGGACAATATCAACCTATTAATAGAAGTGTTAGGCAGGGATGTGTAATATCTCCAGATCTTTTTTCCCTTTACAGTGAAAATATTGTCAGACATGTAGAAGATATAAATGGAATCAGCATTGGAGGACGAAACATCAATAACATTAGATATGCAGATGATACAGTATTGATTGCAGACAATGCACAAGATCTATAACAATTAGTAGACGCTGTGGTTGTACACAGTGAGCAGCTGGGGTTGGAATTAAATTGTAAGAAGACACAGGTTATAGTCGTCACTAGGAAGAACGAAGTACCACAATGTAATATACAAGAAAATGGGAATATTCTTCAACAAGTGAATCGGTACAATTATCTCAGAACAGGCATAACATCTGATGGTAGATGCCTTGAAGAGATTAGAACAAGACTCGTTATGGCGAAAGTAGCCTTTAGCAAGATGAAAAACATTCTGACCAAGAAAAAGATGTCAATTGAAACGAGAAAAAGAGTGTTGAGGGGATTCATAGAGCCTGTTCTATTGAATGGATGGGAAACTTGGACAATGATGCAGTCAAGCTGAAAAACATCTGATGGCTGCAGAAATGTGGTTTCTGAGGAAAATGCAAAGAATACCATGGACAGACAGAAAAAACCAATGACCAAGTACTACAGGAGACAAATGAAAATCGTAAATTGATTAGAGAAATTAGACGTAAACAGTCAAAATGTTTGAGAGATGTTATGAGAAGAAATGGATTGGAGAACTTAGTGACAACTGGCAAGATCGAAGGTAACAGACCAAGAGGAAGACCGAGAGGAAAATACCTGGATGGCTTGGCCACATGGCATGGTCGAGACAGTAACACTGAGCTGATCCACGACGCTGGTGATCGAGTGAATTGGCGAGTCATGACCACCCACGCTTTCCGGCATGGCACATGATTGATTGATTGCCTTGATTGCTCACTACTCTTATTAATAATTCTACTCAAGCATTCTGTGGAATTACCAGATAGCTAAAAGAAGCACACATAGATGAGAAATGAGTAGGGGACATAAAAATCTAATATTGTTATAAGGGAGATTACTAGAATTTAAAAAAAAAATACAATTAATTACTAGCCATAATATTGTTAGCTAACAAATAAAACTATTTCTAATATTTTGAAAATGGAACAATCATTACAAAAGTGATATGTTAAATATAGAAAATAATATTTTAAAATTACTTATAGAAGATTATTAAAATATTTATTTACTTCTATTTTATAATCTCCATTTCTGTTCTATATTCATAATTTAAAAGTTAATTGAATACTTTCAATGATTAATTACGAACAAGCATCCATAATAATTTTTTACTGGCCTCCTAGGGCCACACAAAACTTAAAAGAAATTAACCACAACACGGGACGCTAAAGTGTTTCCAAGGCACCAGAGCCGGGATCTATACTGGTCAAGACCTGGGCAATAGTTCCCTTCGGGGACCTGGCTAAAGTCAGTAGGATCGATGATTCCCCCGAAGCCGGAGAGTATCTGCCTGCATGGCGAGGAACCACCAGTCTGCACACCAATAAGCCAGACATGGGACAACGGATACTCACGCAAACCTCAGGTCCTGTATGACATCACACTGATGTTGGACAACAGGATGTCCTTCATCCGACATACAGGACTTCACGCCTGGAGTTCACAGCCAGCGAACACAAGCAAGCAACCACAACACATCCCAAACTTTGATAAGATCAAGAAAGAAATGAGTGCCACAGCGCGACTTCAGCTTTTGTATGTGTGGAGTTTGGGATTACTCTTTGAATCGCTCATGTTGCTACACCCTGATGATTCTAGGGATTTACTTTCACTCAATCACCAGAATCGTGGACCAGCTCAATGTTCCTTCTCGACCATGCCATGTGGCAAAGCCATCCAGGCATATTCCTCTCGGTCTTCCCCTTGGTCTATTCCCTTCGATCTTGCCACCAATGCATTTCTTCTCATAATATGTCCAAAAAATGTTGACTGTCTACGTCTAATTTCTCTAATCAATTTACGATTTTCATTTGTCTCCTGTAGTACTTGGTCATTGGTTTTTCTGTCTGTCCATGGTATATTTTGCATTTTCCTCATAAACCACATTTCTGCAGCCATCAGATGTTTCTCAGCTTGACTGCTCATTGTCCAAGTTTCACATCCATACAAAAGAACAGGCTCTATGAAGCCCCTCAACACTCTTTTTCTCGTTTCAATTGACAACTATTCCAGAGCGAACCCCGTGGAAAGATGAACATAGACTATCGCATCGCTACAAATCCAGACAAAAGTGAGAGGAATATTTGACAAGGAAGAACAGACCAGAGTACAGCGCAGAACAGCCACTCTCAGCTTCCCTGATGACGAATACCCACAGGATCTCTGGATCCGAGTCTACACAGATGGGTCAGCACAAAATGCTGTTCGAAATAGAGGAGCGGGAGTGTACATAGAATACCCAAATAATACTAGGGACACGGCCAGAGTTCCAACAGGAAAGTACTTCCATAACTATGATGTTGAAATTGAGGCAATCAAGATAGCCACAGAGAAATTACAAAATACCAGCCATGGTACACAACCTGTGGTGATATTGACAGATGCAAAATCCGTAATAGAGGCGCTCCTGTCTGGGAAATTGCCAGTTGTAAGGACACTACTTTCTGAACTTAGCAGTCAGCATAAGGTCACCATACAGTGGATACCATCCCACTGTGGAGTCCCCGGAAACGACAGAGCTGATCGATTGGCTAAGGAAGGAGCAAAAGAAGAACAACCTGATGTGCCCACAGAATAATGTAATTATTTTTTTGGAGAGAAAGTTAGTTCGCGGCAGCCATGTTGCAAGGATCGTAAAATAAGGTGCTCAGTGCGATCAGCTCAACTCACGCTTTAACTCATCCTGTTTCAGGCTGCCCTTCTAATCTTACTAGTACCGTGGGTCTGTGACTCCGTCCAAGTTATTGTGTTATTCTAACTAAAGGATACTGAGAATGACAAGTTCATCTCTTACACTGGCGTCAGATGTGCTCAACTGAAACCTGCTCCACCGCACAGGTACGATTGTTGTGTCTCTCTCCGGCCCTGGAGCCGCCGTCCAGTCGACGCCAGTGTTCATAGCAAGCGCACTCGCTGGACTGGCCGGCGTGCCGCTAGGTGCGATAGCCAGTCTACACAGGTATGAGTCACCGACACGGTGGTTCGTGACTTTAACAGAAGACGTGCATGTTAAACTGTACGATAGGCTACACCGGTTTCAGTTACTACTACCGAATTCGGACATCAATATTTGTCTGAATTGATTGATTGATTGATTGATTGATTGTTTGATTAATTGATTGATTGGTTTAGGAACCGACATCACAGCATTCGGGGCATTCCCGTAAGCGCTCCGCCCCCATCCTCAGCAGCCAGCGAAGAGTTCCAACACCAATAGTACCAGTAGCAATCTGATTATAAGTCCGTCTCGCCTTTCCTATGAGCGTCGAGCGTTGGCCAGATCCCCTCGTCACTCCTCGCTGTCGCATTCTTGCCAGACCATGATGATCCATTTGCTCCTCCGAGGTGTACACGTGCTCCTACAAGGCCGCAACAATGTCTGCCTTGTCATACATCTGTACTCCACCAAGTTTTGCAGAGCCAGCCAATCTGTTTGCCTGTTCATTCCCCAACACACCAGCATGCCCCGGAGAAAAGATCCAGACGACGCTTGCCACCCGTGACTTCCGAAGCGAAGCAAGCCACTCTGCACGAAGCTTGCCTGTCCTCACCTTCTCAGCATGCTTTATGAATCAGTTACAATCACGATGTGTGTGTGTATATCGTATTCTCCATCCAGCGGAAAGCTGCACTGACCGCCTCCACCTCCATTCTAAAGCTAGATGTTGTGGTATCATATGCCAGGCTCTCCTGCACCAAACGTCGACCATTAGCCTTTGCCAAGAACCCCCAGGCACTTATCCTACCTCTCAACACCGAACCATCCGTATAGATAATCACATCACCCGGGCGTGCATTATCCTGAATTAGTTGCTGGATTTCCACTTCCGTGGTCCCTGCTGGCCACTCCCTGCACTCCCGGCTCAATGTGATTATAACTCTGCACAAGTCTGACTGCTCCGCTGGCACTCTGACCCACTCCTCTCCTCGCCTAATGTTCTCCAAGATGCACACCTGTCTGATCGTATCCTCCGCCTGAGCCATCCATGATTTCCATCTTATCTTATCTTGTCCTAGGACACCACGGCAGCGACCACCACCCTTGCAGCATATTGGTGGAGAAAGGCAGAACCAGGCAGCACAAGTTAACGGTCAAGACTTTCCAGCATGACAGTACGGGGCAAGATGTGGTGAGTAAAATAAGACGTTACAAGCGCAGAAAGCTCCAGGGCAGGAAAAAAAGGCTGGGAGCAGCCACCTTAGTGGAATTTCGAGGTGGAGAAGGCTTGGATGGATAAGCGCAGGGATGGATTAACCATTAGGCAAACAAGGCACGTGCCTAGGGCACCAAGCATGTTGGGGGCACCACAAGTCCTCAAGAAAATAATGTGTATATTGTCCCGGTAGCGTAATTGTATGGCATAAGCAAATCGCAAATGTAATATTGAATCGCACATTATTTATATATACATACCCTGTGCTGCCCATTCACTAAATCTGGCTGGCAGAAGTGCCGTTGACTCTTGTTTAGAAGCAGTAAACTTCTTCCATACAGTGCAACTGACCTATACTTTTTTCTCAGCTTCAACTAAAAGATGGAAGATTCTGAAAGGATGCCTTGTGAATGAAAAGCTTGTAGTCCCTTTCCGATACTAGATGGGAAGCACATGCTGTTGCAACTGAAGCCATTCTAATGTCTCATCCTCAGATTATAGAAGCGTTAGAATGTTTACAAGAAGACCAGTCACAGAAGGGGGACACCAGAAGAGAAGCAGAAAAAATTGCAAAGAAGATGCAAGAATTAGAATTTGCTTTCATGCTTGTCTTTTGGGAAGAAGTGTTACAACATTTTCACACGGTCAGTCAAGCTCTACAAAATGAGCACGTGAACTTGAAAACGTGTGCTGATTTGTATTCTTCACTAGCAGATCACTTGCATGAATCTAGGAATGAATTTGAAAGATTTGAAGAAGCTACAAAAGAAATAACACCAGGTGTGGATTATAAGTCAACTTTGACCCGTAATCGTAAACGAAAGACAGTGGTCATTGATGGTGATGCCCCTGAGGTATACCTGCTTTCTACACCATTGTTGACAAACTTGAGACAGAGATGAGTAGACGAGGACAGGTATATAATGATCTAGCAGTTCGATTTTCTTGTTTGGTCGATGTACCACAAACATCTCAGTGTTGTGAAGGACTAATAAATGCTTATCCTGAAGATCTGAACAATAATTTATATACTGAACTACAACAGTTCCACTCATATATTTCGCCACAAGTTTCGTGCATCAAAATCTGACAACAACACGTTCAGTCATGCAGAACTCTACAAAGTAATAGACAGAGACAACATCGAGTGTGCTTTTCCAAATGTAGAAATCGCCTTGCGCATATTTTTAACATTAATGGTTACGAACTGTTCAACTGAGCGCTCTTTTTCTCAGTTGAAACGTACAAAAAATCCAAGTAGATCGACAATGAAACAAGAAAGGCTTGATTCCTTATCTTTGCTGATGATTGAGGCAGACTTGTTGCGCAAAATTAACTTTGATGATGTACTCAAAAACTTTGCCAGACGTAAATCTAGAAAAAAGAACTTTAAAATGTAAATGTGTGCTCTCTCTGACTTTCTTATCTATCAAAAAAGTTACAGTATTTTTGTCTACTATTATTACAAAATTAATTAACTATTAATTTTAATACAGAAATACCTTATTGTAGGTTTTATATGAGTGATAGTAGTACAAACATATGTGTTTACATTTCACAACTGTATTTCTTTGTTAGTTCTTTGCATAATATTGAACATACCAGCAGTCAGTGGACGATCGTGGGCCGAAGCCTGGCAAAGACCACACAAAAATTCAGGGATATCGAATTATAACCATGCAGAATACAATAGGCAAGCTGCTGGAGGAGTTAACTGCCAGGAAAATATCAAGCCAGCTAGAGAGGCAAGGTGTTTTCCCACCTACCCTGGGTGGGTACCGTCCAAAATGAGAAACCTGGACGAATGCAGCAGTTTTTGTCCATGATGTCTATGAAGGTTTCCACTCAGGCATTGAAATCTTTGCTGCAGCGAGTTATCTTGAGCACGCGCACAACAGAGTACCATTGGATTTTGTAATGCTTCAGCTTCCTGAACTCAGAATAAGTCCATTCCTCCTTAGTTGGATCGTTGCAGCCCTCTTCCAACGGAAAGTAGTTTTTAGATGTGGCAAATGGACTTTGGAACCAACAACAATATATCCTGGCTTACCACAGGGATCACCATTATCTCCGGTACTGTTCAATGCCTACACAGTGAGAATCACCAGTGAGCAGATCACTGGACCTGGTAGGACATTGTCATATGCCGATGATGTTTTAGTGTATCGTCAGGGTAAGGACAGAGATCAGGTTGCTGTGGAACTACAAACCGAATTCAGTCGCATAAGTAATTAGTATGATGAAGCTGGGGCAATGGTCAACCCAACAAAGGCAACAGTGACTTGGTTCTCGTTGTATAATCATATTGTCAACAATCCAACACCAACTGTAAAGCTGTGTTCACAGATGGTGGAAAGAACGCAGGCAATGAATTACCTGGGAATACGGTTTGATCTAAGCCTTGCTTATAATGAGCACATAGACCAGGTGATAACATAGGCCAAGCGGGTTTGGCTGCGACGCGGGTGATGGCGGTAGCAAACTGTGAGCAGCGTCATCTATGTCTTCTGTACGAGGGGCTGGTCATGATTGTTTTTGAGTACGCGATGGCAATCCAGACTCTCAGCAGATAGTAAGGATGGAGAAGGATACAGAATGAAGCTATGTGTAGTTTTGGATGTACAAGAGATACAGCATGCAGGGCGATGGGCCACCTTCTTGATTTTCCAACCATTGAAGACAGAATACAAGTTTGCAGAGCACGCGCCTACTTCAGAGTTAACGCAAACACACAACATCCACTGCATAGTGAAATTATGAAGGTGACGGGCAGCAGGTTAAAAAGAGGACGGTCGTGGATGGGCCAAGCCGAAGACATTCTTCAAGATGTGTGTTCACTTGAGGACTTAGAACCTGGCGAGGAGTGGGTACACGTGCCAACAGATTTCTGCACAACCTTTTCAGTTTGCATCCAACTAGATAGAGAATGCAGACGGCTACTGTGGAGGCTGAAGTACAAGCGTTGATTTTCGAGAATTTGTTAGACGGTGATGCTGTCATCTACATTGTCGGTCGGTCGTCCGACATGTGAGAAGCTCATGGGCCTTTACGGCTCGGGCCTGAGGGAAAATTGTGAAGGATGACTCTGGTGCTTTTGTTGAGACCACAAGTAGCCTGACTATGGAAGTCATGGCAGTAAGTAAAGCAACAGCATGGCTCGAGACACAGACATTCACTAGGGCATGTTTCCTTAGCGACTCAATGAACATGATCAAGAGGATAGAGGTGGGGTGGATCCAAAGAGAATGGCTGCTGACTCAGGAGCGGTCTCGGCTGGCAAAGATTAGTTTTATCTTCGTGCCAGGGCATGCGGTAGTACAAGGAAATGAGCGGACTGAAAAGCTCGCAGGTAAGGCTACTGTGGAGGGCGGACGCGCCATGGATCAGGCTGACATTCTGAATGCTCTACGAGAAGTAAGACGTTTGCGTGAACCAAGTGATGACTGTGAATCTACAACCATGGCCAGACTGCGAGAACAGCAGATTAAAAGAGGGGTGGCCAAACAAGAACACTTCGCAGGAAACCAAAGAAGATTGATAAACCAACACAGAACTGGCGTCGTTAGCCGCTACACGTTTCGGGATTTGCTGAGGAGGAGATCCGAGCACTTATAGACTGAATGGTTCGATGTGCAATGAGGATGATCTGTCGACTAACTAACTAACTAACTAACTAACTAACTAACACACTGTCTTTTCTTCTTTCTTTTTTTTCAAACGAGGACAACTTTGGCGTTTCGCGAAGAATAAAACCTTGAACGTTTACGACAGCAGTGGTCTATACTATCTCAGCATGATGTAATACAAACGTGTCTACGAAAACATTGCACTCGTAAACCGAATAACGGTGTCCGAACCCATGATCTTCACAGTTCAAGGCAGGCTCGACCACTTGACCAGGGAGGACCCATTCGCTCTACCCCAGGGGTCAGCAAACTACGGCCCACGGGCCGGATCTGGCTTGTGACGTCAGTTCATCAGGCCCGCCGACGTTTCTAGAAGGCTGTTTGAGTCAACCATACACACACTGGCAGAAGGTAAAGGGAAACCACTGCTGTATTTTCCCAAGAAAATCATGCCTGTAAATGCTTCCTTGCTTACTTGTGTTCATTGGCTTGAGCTCCAACGCAAAGTCCTGTATGTCGGATGAAAGGCATCCTGTTGTGTGCAGACTGGTGGTTCCTCGCCATACAGGCAGACACTCTCCGACTTCGGAGGAATCGGCGATCCTATTGACTTCAGCCAGGACCCCGAAGAGACCTGTTGCCCAGGACGCTCGGCGAGGACGAGTCAATAGGTCTTGGCCAGTATATAACCCGGCCCTGGTGCCTTGGAAACACCTCTGCGTCCCATGCCTGTAAATGAAATCGATAAAGATCACGACGTTAATGGGGATTTCATAGGAGTGTCTTCGTCTGGTAAAGAGCATCATCTGCTAGATCATCATCATCATCATGTGCCGTTAAGCGTGGGAGGCCATGTTTTACGATCTCACTCGATCACCAGAGTCGTGGATCAGCTTAGTTTCCTTGTCTCGACCATACAGCCGTGGCCAAGCCATACACGTATTCACTTCTCTGTCCTCCCCTTATTCTCTACACATCGATCTTGCCAGTTGTCACCAAGTTCTCCAATTTGGTTCTTCTCATAACGTAACCAACACACTGACTGTCTAAGTCTAATTTCTCTAATCAGTTTACGGTTTTCGTTTGTTTTTTGTATGACTTGTCATTGGTTTTTCTGTCTGTCAGTGGTATTCTTT
Source organism: Cepaea nemoralis (assembly GCA_014155875.1). Taxonomy (NCBI): domain Eukaryota; kingdom Metazoa; phylum Mollusca; class Gastropoda; order Stylommatophora; family Helicidae; genus Cepaea; species Cepaea nemoralis. Next base: position 71,964 of record JACEFZ010024255.1, on the reverse strand, counting down.
GCATTCTTCTCAGAAACCACATTTCCAAAGCCATCAGATAGTTTTCAGCTTGTCTGCTTATTGTCCACGCTTAACATCCATACAAAAGCACAGGTTCTATGTAGCACCTCACTTGCTACAGGTGATACCTGATCGTCATCAAGCAACTGTAGGGAAATTAAAGGTTAAAAATATACGAAATGTTGGTACACTGGAATGTCAGAACACTTAGCCAGAATGGACAATTAGATAATGTCAAGAAAGAATGAAGATAAATATATTAAATTTTGGTGAAGTACGATGGCCAGGTGCAGGGGGAAAATGTTTACGTAAGTGTAGAGTTATTTACTTAGCAGGGAAGGACTACACAAGGGGAGTTGGCATGGTTTTGGATCAAATGAGTGCTAGGACAGTTAAAGGATTTTAGACAATCTCAAATAGAGTATTAATAGTGAAACTCCATGGCAAACCTCTGAGTATTAACATAATAAAAGTACAGTATACGCGCCAACAGCAGACTGTAAAGAAGAAGGTTAGATATATTTTATAACGAATTAGGCATGGCCGAGAACCAGTGTAACAATTTTGAAATGACTGTCATTCTCGGGGCTTTTCAATGCCAAATTACGCAACGAGAAGGTGAGTTGTTTACTTTAGTTTAGTATAGTCGACGGATCAACATCACGGCACACGGTTGTAACCCATAATTGCTCCGTTCTACTCAAGCCTGAGTCCGGGGAATCTCAGCTCAATGCACGAACTCTGTAGCACCGGCGAGGATCCTGAAATACTTTGGGTAGATTTTTAACTCGAAATTTTTGCCCGGCAGTACCGTTAGGCTACTCTTTTTCGATTTCCAAATGGCAAGGGAGTTCTTAACGTACGCAACAATACACACACGGGCGTCCGATCTCACTACCCAGAGACCAGGGGAAATTTTGTTACTAGAAGTTGTCGTGTGACAACACTGGCCCGGATCACAGTGGCTGTCCCGACCTTGTCTTAGTTGGGTTGTTAAATCTGTCTGCTATTCCCTCGTTGCCACCGGGACGGTTCTCGGACGCTGACTTATTTTCCTATCACTATAGATAAACAGATCACCACCTGACGATAAGAGAACACTTTTCAGATAGGTAGAATACGAATCTTTAATAAGGATTCAGACTCTAAACCGACATTCAAGTACAAGACAAACAGACAGAACATTGCGTATGTGCGAGTTGTCTGGAGGACACGTTCATCATCCCACTCACAGATTGTCAGTCTCATGTTCGGCAAGTGATGTAGACACAGATGGTAGAATATCGTTCACCTGATCTCTCCTTTGGTCGTTTGGAAAGTCTCTAGACTCGAGCATAGGACAATCAGGCCTTACTGCCACACAGTCGCTTCTTTCACCAGACTGGAGTTGAGATCAGTTGATTGGAGGAGACTCTTCTCCTCCACGGCACATCATGCACGTCAGTTGACACCGGAGACAATAATAATAATAATAATAATAATAATAATAATAATGAGGGTTCCTGCAAGTAAGAAGAAGATGCCCGGTGTACATATCCATTTCACCTGTTATCAATACATCACAACCAGATTCAGACTGACACTAGTTATGTGGTCAGTTTCCACCCTCAGACCACTTCCATGGGTCTGAATTCAGACATTTCGCCACTAGATCTGTGTAGAGCAGCCAGGTACTAGACTTCAATGTCCCTGATTAATCTCACTCATGGCAAGGATAGCCTATCTGGAAACACAATCTATTACCATTCGAGGGAGGATATAGGTCTCCGGACGTCAGGATTACGTATTTCCCCTATACTGGCCAAGGGTGTTGGTCTACGTGCTAGGTGCGCTGGTAAACCTTTCCTGAAATACTGATTACCGACAGACAAAGAAAGAAGAGTGTGATGTTTGGTCTGTCGCTTTTTCTCCTCCTCTACTCGGGTATATGGATAGTTGGAATTTATATGCACTGAATCCCACAGGTTTGGCTTCTCTTGGCAGCCCAAACAAGTGTAGAGTTATGTGCAGAACATCCTGTTCCCATTATACAACAGACAGTGTATCCATTAGACATGCATGATAATATTATTCCTCTCTGAACAAAAGAGGTAATCCATTAACCAAACTAGAAGTTAGAAAGCAAACATTGTATGTGTGTGCCTCGTGTTTATGTACATGTGTCAGGGCGAGGTTACGCAAATAGGTAGGAAGATATCGATACCCCTCTTCCACAACCCAAGTTAGATACAGCTCGACCAAGGTTGATATCTCTTCATAGCTTACAATTCCTCTATCCTCCTCTGGCGAGCCACCTGATGATGATAATAATCTGTGTCATTAGTGTCCTCCCCCCTTTAGGGTAGTTAAATTAAAGCTCTATGCAAAAGGAAGACACAGCAGACTCATAATTAAACTGGCTTCGCCGCTAGTTGACAGACCTCACAAGACACTCAAATAGATCAGTACAGCGGGAGAGAACAATTACCTTTTCTGTAGGAACGAATCAGCCACAGAATGTGCTATCCTAGCATCTAGAGAGCCACCACTGTCCCTCGTTATCTGGATATCTTTTTTGGACATATTATGAGAAGAAATGCATTGGTGGCAAGATCGAAGGGAACAGACCAAGGGGAAGACCGAAAAGAAAATACCTGGATGGCTTTGCCACATGGCATGGTCGAGAAGGAACACTGAGCTGATCCACGGCTCTGGTGATTGAGTGAAATGGCGAGTCATAACCGCCTACGCTTTCCGGCACGGCACATGATTGATCGATTGATTGACTGACGATCCATTATAAAAGTATATCCAACGCTTGTACTTCAGCCTCAACAGCAGCCGGATTTTCTTGTCTGCATTTTCTATCTAGTTGGATGCAAACTGAAAAGGATGTGCAGAAGTCTGTTGGCGCTTGCACCCACTCCTCGCCAGGTTCTAAGTCCTCAAGTGAACACACCTGTTGAAGAATGTCTTCGGCTTGACCCATCCACGACCGTCCTCTTTTTAACCTGCTGCCCTTCACCTTCCTAATTTCACTATGCAGTGGATGTTGTGTGTTTGCGTTAATTCTGAGGTAGGCGCGTGCCCTGCAAACTTGTATTCTCTCTTCAATGGTTGGAAAATCAAGAAGGTAGCGCATCGCCCTGCATGCTGTATCTCTTGTACATCCAAGAATAATGCGCATAGCTTCATTCTGTATCCTTTCCATCCTTTCTATCTGCTTATGGCTGAGAGTCAGGATTGCCATTGCATACTCCAAAACAGACATGACCAGCCCCTCGTAAAGAAGACATAGATGGCGCTGCTCACAGTTTGCTGCCGCCATCACCCGCATCGCTGCCAAACCCCGCTTGGCCTTTGTTATCACCTGGTCTATGTGCACATTATAAGCAAGAAGTGAGACTTTTGCGAGAACCAAGTGATGACTGTGAATCTACAACAATGGCCAGACTGCGGGAGCAGCAAATTAAAAGAGGGGTGGCCAAACAAGAACACTACGCAGGAAGCCAAAGAAGATTGATAAACCAACACAGAACTGGCGTCGTTAGCCGCTACACGCTGCGGGATTTGCTGAGGAGGGGATCCGAGCACTTATGGACTGAATGGTTCGATGTGCAACGAGGATGATCTGTCGACTAACTAACTAACTAACTATAAAAGTATATCCCTAGAATCATCAGGGTGTAGCAACATGAGCGATTCAAAGAGTACTCCCAAACTTTACACATACAAAAGCTGAAGTCGCGCGGTGGCACTCATTTCTTTCTTAATCTTATCAAAGTTTGGGATGTGTTGTGGTTGCTTGCTTGTGTTCGCTGGCTGTGAACTCCGGCGTGAAGTCCTGTATGTCGGATGAAGACATCCTCTTGTCCAACATCAGTGTGATGTCATACAGGACCTGAGGTGTGCGTGAGTATCCGTTGTCCCATGTACTGGCTTATTGATGGGCAGACTTGTGGTCCCTCGCCATGCAGGCAGATACTCTCCGGCTTCGGAGGAATCATCGATCCAACTGATGTTAGCCAGGTCCCCGAAGGAACCTGTTGCCCAGGTCTTGGCCAGTATAGATCCCGACCCTGGTGCCTTGGAAACACAATTTACGTCCCGTGTTGTGGTTAATTTCTTTTAAGTTTTGTGTGGCCCTAGGAGGCCAGTAAAAAATAATTGTTCTTCATCGGGTCAAGAAGTTATCATTGAAAGTATTCAATTAAAATTTAAATTATAAATATAGAACAGAAATGGAGATTATAAAATGGAAGTAAATAAATATTGTAAACATTTTCTATAAGTAATTTAAAAATATTATTTTATAATTTATAACTTTTGACTTTTGCAATGACTGTTACACTTCTAAAAAGTTAGATATAGATTTATTTGTTAGATGATAATATTATGGCTAAGTAATTAATGTTATTTTTTTTTAAATTCTAGTAATCTCCCTTATAACATTGTTAGATGTTTATTTCCCCTACACATTTCACATATATGTGTGTTTCTTTTAGCTATCTGGTAAGTCCGCAGAATACTTGAATAGAATTATGAATAAGTGTAGTGATCAATCAAAGCAATCAATCAATCAATCAATCAATCATGTGCCATGCCGGAATGCGTGGGCGGTCATGACTCGCCATTTCACTCGATCACCAGAGTCGTGGATCAGCTCAGTGTTCCTGTCTCGTCCATGCCATATGGCCAAGCCATCCAGGTATTTTCCTCTCGGTCTTCCTCATGGTCTGTTCCCTTCGATCTTGCCAGTTGTCACTAAGTTCTCCAGTCCATTTCTTCTCATAACATGTCCAAAAATTTTTGACTGTCTACGTCTAATTTCTCTAATCAATTTACGATTTTCATTTGTCTCCTGTAGTACTTGGTCATTGGTTTTTCTATTTGTCCATGGTATTCTTTGCATTTTCCTCAGAAACCACATTTATGCAGCTATCAGATGTGTTTCAGCTTGACTTCCCATTGTCTAAGTTTCACATCCATACAAAAGAACAGGCTCTATGTATCCCCTCAACACTTTTTTTCTCGTTTCAATTGACATCTTTTTATTGGTCAGAATGTTTTACATCTTGCTAAAGGCTACTTTCGCCATGGCGATTCTTGTTCTAATCTCCCCAAGGCATCTCCTATCAGATGTTACGACTGTTCCGAGATAATTGTACCGATTCACTTGTTGAAGAATATTCCCATTTACTTGTATAATACATTGTGGTACTTCGTTCTTCCTAGTGACGACCATAACCTGTGTCTTCTTACAATTTAATTCCAACCCCAGCTGCTCACTGTGTACAACAACTGCGTCTACTAATTGTTGTAGATCTTGTGCATTGTCTGCAATCAATACTGTATCATCTGCATATCTAATGTTATTGATGTTTCGTCCTCCAATGCTGATTCCATTTATAGCTTCTACATTTCTGAAAATATTTTCACTGTATAGAGAAAAAAGATCTGGAGACTTTTTTTTTTTTTTTAGCCTATCCATTACAGGACTTAGCTGTCAACACCAGCATCTTTCAGCTGTATGTTGATCTCTTGGCAAGATTACGCTCAGTAGTTTGCCATTGCTTTCTGGAGACATTACACATCCCTAAAGCTTTAATCATTTCTGTTGTGATGTTATCTGCACCGGGGGCCTTGCCATCTTTTATATGCTTAAGAACATTTCGAACCTCCATCTTCAAAATTAGCGGCCCTTCATTATTAAATCTAATATCATACTGTTCCTCTCTGTTATGATTATAAAGGTTTGTCACATAATCTGTCCATACATGTAGAATCTGATCTTTTTCTATTATGATTTTGCCATCTTTAGTTTTTAGTCAGCCTGTTGCTTGCTTGCTTGTGCTTGCTTGTTTCGCTGGCTGTGAATCTCCAGCGTGAAGTCCTGTATGTCGGATGAATACACCCTGTTGTCCAACATCAATGTGATGTCATACCAGGACCTGAGGTTTGCGTGAGTATCCGTTGTCCATGTCTGACTTATTGGTGTGCAGACTGGTGGTTCCTCGCCATGCAGGCAGATACTCTCCGGCTTCGGAGGAATCATCGATCCTACTGATGTTAGCCAGGTCCCCGCAGGGACCTGTTGCCCAGGACGCACGATCTGGACGTATCAGCAGGTCTTGGCCAGTATAAATTCCGGCCCTGGTGCCTTGGAAACACCTCTGCGCCCCAAGCAGCCTGTTGATGTACTTGTTCTTTTATTAGTAAGTTCCTGAATTCTTTTGTGCACTAATTTGGTATTTTGACTGTTGTGTTGTTTTTCAATGTCTAAGCACTTTTCCTCAAGCCATGCTTCTTTTGCCTCCTTACATAATATTCTCACTTGTCTGTGAATTTCTTCATATTTGGCAGAATTATTTTGGTTGGGTCTTCTTGTTTCCATTAGGTGTAAAATTTCTTCTGTCATCCATTTCTTACGGCCCATCATCTTTAACCAAGGCATTATTATCATGTTATTATTATGTTTTAAAAATGATCTATGCAACTAGAGAAGCACGTGCCCAGTTGAATTGCGTGATTTATTTTTATAGGAGATTACGGTAAAGCAATGGGAAAAGGTGTGTGTGTGGGGGGGGGGGGGCGGATAGAAAGCAATGCACTATTTGGGAGAGAGAGAGAGATGGAGAGAGAGAGAGAGAGAGAGAGAGAGAGAGAGAGAGAGAGAGAGAGAGAGAGAGAGAGAGAGAGAGAGAGAGAGAGGTGGGTTGGGGGAGAACTATTTGTTCAAAATGAATGAAATGTCAATCAATCAATCATGTGCCATGTGCCATGCTATAAGTCCAGCATTCATAACAATTACATGCAAAATGTCCAAATAGCACGATCAATAATTTCGGCTCGACACAAACTTATAAAAGTAAACGAGCAAAGTTCAGAACTGGAACAGCAGGGTAATGACGAAGCCAACGGCCATGCTGAAGATGTTGATACGTAATAACATTTAATAAGTTCTCACAGTCAGTTGAGATTTTCTATCAATTCTATCCGTACCTAGGTGCTTGTTGTTGCCAAGCGGGACCTAGTTCTATTTACAGGAACTCATTGATACTCAACACTAACCTGCTTACATAGATATTGTACCTTCGTATCTTCCATTGCCCTTCTGTCATTCTGCCTGAAGTTCTCCTTTGCCGCTCTGCACGATATAAGTCTAGGTACTCCCGTACGTTCTGTAGCGACACGTTGTAGCAAACCCTGTATCTCTTCCTTCCCTGCTATCTCAGTCGCAGCCACTGTTTCATGTGCCAACACTATTCTACCGCCAATATTTGCATTTCACGGCCAGCTAGTACCTTCCCAATCAATGTCCTTTCTGTTGATAACTGACGTCAATGTTTCTAAGTTTCCTTAGTTTCTTGTGGGGTTTTCCCTATATCATTTTCTACTGCATTTTCCGATGACGTCATTCTGTCTAAACGCCATGTGGCACCATGCAGGAATGCGTGGGCGATCATGACTCGCCATTTCACTCGATATCACCAGAGTCGTGGATCAGCTCAGTATTCCTGTCTCGTCCATGCCATGTGGCCAAGCCATCCAGGTATTTTCCTCTTGGTCTTCCTCTTGGTCTGTTCCCTTCGATCTTGCCAGTTGTCACTAAGTTCTCCAATCCATTTCTTCTCATAACATGTCCAAAAGTTTTGACTGTCTACGTCTAATTTCTCTAATCAATTGACGATTTTCATTTGTCTCCTGTAGTTCTTGGTCATTGGTTTTTCTGTCTGTCCATGGTATTCTTTGCATTTTCCTCAGAAACCACATTCCTGCAGCCATCAGATGTTTTTCAGCTTGACTGCTCATTGTCCAAGTTTCACATCCATACAAAAGAACAGGCTCTATGTATCCCCTCAACACTCTTTTTCTCGTTTCAATTGACAACAATTCCAGAGCGAACCCAGTGGAAAGATGAACATAGACTATCGCTACAAATCCAGACAAAAGTGAGAGGAATATTTGACAAGGAAGAACAGAACAGTGTACAGCGCAGAACAGCCACTCTCAGCTTCCCTGATGACGAATACCCACAGGATCTCTGGATCTGAGTCTACACAGATGGGTCAGCACAAAATGCTGTTCGGAATGGAGGAGCGGGAGTGTACATAGAATACCCAAATAATACTAGGGACACAGCCAGAGTACCAACAGGAAAGTACTGCCATAACTATGATGTTGAAATTGAGGCAATCTAGATAGCCACAGAGAAATTACAAAAACCAGCCATGGTACACAACCTGTGGTGATATTGACAGATGCAAAATCCGTAATAGAGGCGCTCCTGTCTGGGAAATTGCCAGTTGTAAGGACACTACTTTCTTAACTTAGCAGTCAGCATAAGGTCACCATACAGTGGATACCATCCCACTGTGGAGACCCGGAAACGACAGAGCTGATCGATTGGCTAAGGAAGGAGCAAAAGAAGAACAACCTGATGTGCCCACTGAATAATGTAATTTGTTTTTGAGAGAAAGTTAGTTCGCGGCAGCCATATTGCAAGGATCGTAAAACAAGGTGCTCATTGCGATCAGCTCAACTCACGCTTTAACTCATCTTGTTTCAGGCTGTCCTTCTAATCTTACTAGTACCGTGGGTCTGTGACTCCGTCCAAGTTATTGTGTTATTCTAACTAAAGGAAACTGAGAATGACAAGTTCATCTCTTACACTGACGTCAGATGTGCTCATCGGAAACCTGCTCCACCGCACAGGTACAATTGTTGTGTCTCTCTCCGGGCCTGGAGCCGTCAAGTCGAAGCCAGCGTTCATAGCGAGCGCACTCGGTGGACTGTCCGGCGTGCCGCTAGGTGCGTTAGGCAGTCTACACAGGTATGAGTGGTGGTTCGTGACTTTAACAGAAGACGTGCATGTTAAACTGTACGATAGGCTACACCGGGTTCAGTTACAACTACCGAATTCGGACATCAATATTTGTCTGGATTGATTGATTGATTGATTTAGGAACCGACATCACAGCATTCGGGGCATTCCCATAAGCGCTCCGTCCCCATACTCAGCAGTCAATAGTACCAGTAGCAATCTGATTATATGTCCGTCACGCCTTTCCTCTGAGCGTCGAGCGTCGGCCAGATCCCCTCGTCACTCCTCGCTGTCGCATTCTTGCCAGACCGTGGTGATCCATTTGCTCCTCCGAGGCGTACACGTGCTACCACAAGGCCGCAACAATGTCTGCCTTGTCATGCATCAATACTCCACCAAGCCTTGCAGAGCCAGCCAATCTGTCCGCCTGTTCATTCCCCAGCACACCAGCATGCCCCGGAGAAAAAGATCCAGACGATGTTTGCCACCCGTGACTACTGAAGCGAAGCAAGCCACTCTGCACGAAGCTTGCCTGTCCTCACCCTACTCAGCATGCTTTCTGAGTCAGTTACAATCACGATGTGTGTGTGTATCGTATTCTCCATCCAGCGGAAAGCTGCACTGACCGCCTCCACCTCCATTCTTAAGCTAGATGTTGTGGTATCATATGCCAGGCTCTCCTGCACCAAACGTCGATTATTAGCCTTTGCCAAGAACCCACAGGCACTTCTCCTACCTCTCAACAAGGAACCATCTGTGTAGATAATCACATCACCCGGGCTAACATTATCCTGAATTAGTTGCTGGATTACCACTTCCGTTGCCCCTGCTGGCCATTCCCTGCACTCCCGGCTCAATGTGATTATAACTCTGCACAAGTCTGACTGCTCCGCTGGCACTCTGACCCACTCCTCTCCTAGCCTAATGTTCTCCAAGATGCACACCTGTCTGATCGTATCCTCCGCCTGAGCCATCCATGATTTCCCTCTTACAGTCGCTGACCCTTAACTGCGTCCAGCGCCTCATACAACGACGAGTGATCTGTGTCAGCAGCTACTCTGAGGTATGCCTTCGCCTGCATCACCTTGAGCCTACCAGCAACAGTCGGCAAGCCAAGGATGTAACGCATGCACACCACTGCGGTGTCTCTGGTGCATCCCAGAATGACCCGCATAGCCTCGTTCTGTATGCGTTCCAATCTCACCAGCCAACTCTTTGAGACAGTGAGCAGTCCTAGTCCATAATCAATCACTGAGAGGATCAAGTGCTGATATAGTGTGAAAAGCATTCTCTGCTCTATGTCCATTGCAGTCATAGTTTTAAGTGCATTGAGTCCCTTTTGAGATCTTGTCACAACCGTCTCCACATGGTCCTTGAAGGACAGGCTCCTGTCAAATGTGATTCCCAGATACTTCAGTTTGTTCTCTCTGTTGACGCTTCTAACATCTATCGTGAGGCTTGGGACATCAGCTCTCACAATCCTGTTGTCCAGAGAGCACCACAAAACAGCAGCCTTTTCTGGGTGGATGACAGCACTATTTTCAGTGCACCAGTCAATCACTTTGTCTACTTTCGCCTGTAGCTCCTGGGCTGTTTGCTCCCTATTTCTTCCCTGTCTATATGTAAGAATATCATCTGCAAATGTTAGTATCCTTCCAACCCCTGGTGCTTCTAGGTTTGCAATCTTGCTCGTATACACATTAAAGAGCACCGATAAGATTGCGGATCCCTGTGGCAGTCCCGGGGTTAAAATATGTGGCTCTGAGGTCCATGCACCCAGACGGAGAGCAACCCGACGAGAATGCAGGATGGCTGCTATCCAGTTCACCAACCAGGGATTCACCCCCTTCTCCATCAGTGCGGTCATCAAAATATCATATCGAATTCTATTGTACGCATCCTCGAGATCAAGCAACCGCCATCGTTACCTGTCTACTCTGGAACCCCTCATAAATGTCAAAGGCAAAACGGCTGCATTTGACCAGGTATATTTTCCTGGCCTGTAGCTCCCTAGGCCTCTTGAAAGAAGCTTCCTCTTTTCCAAAAATCTTGCAGCTTGACAGCGACTATCTTCTCTAAAACCTTCCCAAATGTATTTTGAAGGGTGATGATCCTAAAGCCGCTAAACTTTGAATGTTAGTTAGTTAGTCGCAGTTCCAACTTCACAGCAACGGGTCGTCCCCATTATGCTCCGTTCCTGTGCCAGTGAATATCACACAAAATGCTCCCATCTGCCCAATGTGAAAAGTTGAAAAGACAGGAGTCTCGACAAACAACAGCCCGCACAGATACACTGTGCATAATGCCGCAGCCAGAATGTCAACACAATAGTCCCCCACAAAACACCCAGTTCATTTCTGATGGAATCGGCAGTCATTTTCCCATCTGGATGTTTCATAGATGTTCACCCACACAGTCCACGAAATACAGTTCATCGTCGATAGAGTGGCAGTCAACCAGAAGCCCAGCAGCCACGCATTTCTGCATAAGGCAAAAACCGGTCAACTCTGGGACATAGCCATCTGCCATCGCTCCGAACATGCAGTCACGCTCCAAAAAACCTCGGACAGATTCAAAAGCACTTCACACGAAACTCACAGCTCACAGTGTCGCGCCACGCACTCACTCAGTAGCAGGGCGACGGAACCATTAAGCTAAACTTTGAATGATCCTTTGAATGGTTTTGGAAAAGGGATGAGATAGCTGTCTACCCAATTCTGCGGTACTGATGCTGTTCTAATGCTCTGGTTAAAGCAGTCAGTCATCTCCTTCAGGTCTACATCACTCAAAGCCTTCATGTGGCCATACCTGACCCCATCAGGCTCTGGTGCCGTGTCTTTCGCATGTTTCAAAATATGTTTAACATCTTCAACCCGTATGATGTCTTCATAAGGCATATTCTTTACGTTGCCAGATAACTCCTCTCTAACTGCATCCCCGGTGTCTGCATCATCATGATTGGTCTGCTCTAAAATATCTCTGGAGAAACGCTTCCCTTTTCTCTTTGTCTGTTGTCACGCGCACACGATCATCTCTATAAATTGTTCCCACTGTCATAGGCCGATCTTTTCTTTGTATTTGTCTGTGCAGTTTCCAGAATTTTCGCAGTGTTTTATCACCTTCAATCTCCTTCATGAAACATTCCCATTCTGCCTTTTTGGCCTCTGCAAAACAGCGCTTGAAAACCCCCACCTTGTCTTTCTTGACATTTTCCGTTGTGCCCACTTCCTCTTGTGAGCTTCGGGGTGTATGTCGCAGTTTCCTTAGCTGCTTCTCTGCAGTTCTCTTTTCTTTCCAAGCATGGTGCCACGGAAATTGTTGCTGTGGCTCGTCTATAACAACACAGGGCAATTTGAAGACAACGTAAAGATACACTCGACAGGAAGCTTTTGCGTCCTCAGTTTGAACAATGAAAGTTTATTGCGAAACAGCAAACAGCATGGCTCCCATCCGTTGCCGACCTTCAGTCGTTATCGCATACTGCGGATGAGCCGCACACGCCCTGTCTAGCATCATTATTATTTAATTGCCTGATCGTCAGGAAAATTACCTGTCCTAATATCTTTCATCTTCTTAAACTTAATTACGTTGTCTACTCACTGCAACCTGCAACCAACAATCGCTTGTCACTGCGTGCATCGGACCGCCATTCTGTCCGGCTGTGTTGTCAAACAGTGTTGAATGTCGAACTGTCGCTTGCCGGCCTTCTCGGCCTCATCACCAGGTCTCGGCTTCAGAATTTTGATTCATTATCAACTGATTTCATAAATGGAATAGTAATTTACTTTGAAACACAGTCTCTGATGACATTATCGCTGACTATTGCATTCAGTCGATCTTTTCATGTCCACGTCTTGGCCTGCAATGTCAAAACATGTCCGCCGTTCCCAGCCAGAGCGAAGTCGTGTGACCACGCTAGCTCAGCCCACTGGCGTCGACTGTGTTTTCTCGCTTTTTTCTGGCCGTTTGTATGAGCGGTACTTGTCTAGTTTGTTCGTTTGACACATCTACTAGATTGCTTGTATCCATCTCATGGCACATGGTCTACTTCTGGGGTCCACCATGGGGGAAGCAACAAAGGAGTTTTAACAGTCCTGTTGCATGCCCCCTGTCTGAGGCGTCCAAGAAGGCTATCAGTCCACTGATACCGGAACGTCTTGCGCGCCCTCCCAGCCTTAACTTTCCTGGATTTAGAGATCAGGACTGAGCATGGCATGTGATCACTCCCATGGTCATTCAAAACATATAACATATAAAATATTGGTCTGGAGCATGTAGACAAAGAAAGGCAAAAACTTACTTTGCATTGGATCCCGCGGCAATGAAGATAGAGGGAGTTAAGGCTATCGCCATACATGCTACTGGGTACCCGAATGTGGAGGTATTTCTACTAACAAAAATCTCTGGAGGTAAATTGGGAGCCTTGTGTAACACCGTCCTGGAAATCCCCCATTACATAAATCTGAACATTACAGGGATCACCAATCACACTCACAAAATTCTGGTAACCTTGCCCAGCAGGATAACTGCTTGTCATGTTTGTGGTATGGATGACTACTGGTCTAACAAATGTCCAGCCAAACATAGAAACAAGCCGGTTGTGGCACAAAAAGATTTAATAAGTTTTCCACCTCTGAGAAGGCAAGGACCAGCACAACATCAACAAAACGAACAACGCGGAAAACAAGTTGAACAACAGCCCAAACAACAAGAAAAGCAACAAACGGATACACCAACAGACAACCTAGAAAACTACATTCTGGAAACGCAGACAGAAGAACCCTTTGCAACTGATTTCACTCCAAAACCAGAAAAAGACAAATACGAGGATTAAGTCCAGAGTGACTTAATGTCATATGAGCATATAGTAGTGTAGGTTCTATATAGCCCTTGGAAAGTACGCGAATAAAGTCTAACTGCACATGAAGTGTATGGATATCTAATCTAGTGAGAGGTGGATATTTTATTTAGGTTCTATATAGCAATTGTAAAGTACATCCAATTAACGTTTAACTGCACATAAAGTGTATGGATATCTACTCTAGTGAGAGGTAGATATTTTATTTAGGTTCTAAATAGCACTTGTAAAGTACATGCAAGTAACGTCTAACTGCACATAAAGTGTATGGATATCTACTCTGGTGAGGGATATATATTTTATTCAGGTTCTATATATTAGTTGCATATCCTTAACAGGACGTTACAGTCATCACCAGCATTCTTTGCTATTGTGATCTCTAAGCGTGGTGGTTTAAGGCGTTTTAGACTCAAGTGTGACCGTCTGGGACTCAAGAATATCCGTATTCTGTATTGGAACTGCGCCAGCGTAAAACAACGGGGTCCTATTCTAGAAACCCTGGTTTACAGGAATGACATTGTAGCGCTCCAAGAGACAAGACTGTGTGATCAGCTACTCCGAATTGCCGGCTTCAAATGTTCTACAACAGACGACACATTGGAATGGCGATTCTCATTCGCGACAGCATGGTGACGTCAGAGTTAGACCTGTCCAGTTGGGACAGTGACGATATACAAATACAGGCGTTAAGAGTTCAATCCAGTCTACCATTCGTGTTGATAATGTTTATGCTCGCAACGCGAGTATGGATTCCCAGAAGTGGCAGTGCTTAAGTGGCATATTAGGTCACGATAGAAATGTTATTTTCTGTGGCGATTTCAATGCCAAAGGCAGATCATGGGGAAACATTTCCTCCAACACACAGGGGGAGAAGCTCGAGACTGCACTTGAAACCATTGACCTGGTTTGTATCAACAGTGGCTGTGTCACCAGGACAGCAAGCCGCCCAGGCGATGAGGAGAGCGCTATTGATATGGCGCTGGTTTCTCCTTCGCTCACTATAGTGTGTAGATGGGTGTCCTGGGATTGATTGATTGATTGATTGATTGATTTAGGAACCGACATCACAGCATTCGGGGCATTCCCGTTAGCGCTCCGTCCCTATCCTCAGCAGCCAGCGAAGAATTCCAACACTAATAGTTCCAGTAGCAATCTGATTATATGTCCGTCTCGCCTTTCCTCTGAGCGTCGAGCGTCGGCCAGATCCCCTCGTCACACCTCGCTGCCTCATTCTTACCAGTCTATGGCGATCAATTTGCTCCTCCGAGGTGTACACGTGCTCCCACAAGGCCGCAACCACGTCTGCCTTGTCATGCATCAATACTCCACCAAGTTTTCCCGAGCCTGCCAATCTGTCCGCCTGTTCATTCCCCAGCACACCGGCATGCCCCGGAGAAAAGATCCAGGTGATTCTTGCTACCCGTGACCTCCGAAGCGAAAGCAAGCCATTCTGCACGAAGCCTGCTTTCTGATTCAGTTACAATCATAATGTGTGTATGTATCGTGTTCTCCATCCAGCGGAAAGCTGCACTGACCGCCTCCACCTCCATTCTTAAGCTAGATATTGTGGCATCAATCGCCAGGCTCTCCTGCACCAAACGTCGACCATTAGCTTTTGCTAAGAATCCCCAGGCACTTCTCCTACCTCTCAACACCGACCCATCCGTGTAGATAATTACATCGTCAGGGCGAGCATTATCATGAATTAGTTGCTAGATTTCCACTTCCGTGGCCCCTGCTGGCCACTCCCTGCACTCCCGGCTCAATGTGATTATAACTGCACAAGTCTGACTGCTCCGCTGGCACTCTGACCCACTCCTCTCCTCGCCTATTGTTCTCCAAGGGGTACACCTGTCTGATCGTATCCTCCGCCTGAGCCATTCATGATTTCCCTCTTATCTTATCTTGTCCTAGAACACCACGGCAGCGACCACCACTCTTGCAGCATATCGGTGGAGAAAGGCAGAACCAGGCAGTACAAGCTAACGTCAAGACTTTCCAGTATGACAGTACTGGGCAAGACGTGGTGAGTAAAATAAGACGTGACAAGCGCAGAAAGCTTTAGGGCAGAAAAAAAAAAAGCTGCGAGCAGCCACCTTGGTGGAATTTCGATGTGGAGAGGGTGTCGTGTCCTCCTTTAAAGTGTCGTCCCTGGAGTGAGGAGAGTCAACACCCACATTATAATCTTTCTTTCCTATCAATATCCTGGAGAATCCACCAGCTTCCGTCCAACACACTCCATCAGCCCGTGGACACCTTTTCCTATCACTCTCTCACTGTTGTACTATGCCCCCTCTCATACTTCCCCAACGCAACATACTCAACAACTCTTGCTTCTAAACATTAATAAAGATTAATTTATTAAAATAAAAGTGTAGCGTATATGAGACGTGTATGCGAAGAAAAATGTGTGTCGTGTATAATAACATAAATGTATATGTCAGCCCTCAAAGTTCAGGATCATAGTGCACACATCATGGCAAGGATTACACGACATCACACGAGTCAGTACAATAGACCTCACCGAAGTCGTATCCTTCTCTCCAGACATGTCCTCCTCCAGGAGCTCTGATGACCATGAGATCTGAATCCCATGTAAATATATAATCCGTGGAAAATACTATTATTGTTCCTAACACAACGGTTCCTATTAGTTCTGTATTTTCACTCTTAAACAGTCAATGTATCTAGACAAAAATGGCTTGCTTTATTCACTAGATATAGTCTGAAAGTTCTGATTTCCTTGATACGTGGAACAACTACACTTCAATGTTTGGTTTCATCTAATGTGAACATCAGTTCCTACTGATCTAGTTCCACATGGGCTGAACATCCATCACTTCAGGTGTGTTAACGATTGGTATGCACTCATGTAGGATACATATACCATTAGGCTCCACCGAGCAATGTGTATTAACTTCTTCCGTTGCGAAAGTTGCTGGCCCATCTCTCTACATCATAATTTATCCGGGATCGGATTTTTCATTGGTTCCGGGTTCTTCATTCCAACCAGAGGAACCTGTAAAATAAATCATACAACTGGTGATAGCCTCCCCGTCACTGATCTCTATTAGATGATCGTGGCCATCGGCCTCGCTCAGAAAATAAAGTGAACCTACTCTGTCAGGGACAGATGACTGAACACATAGGTTATCATCAGGCCAAGACAAGAAAAAAAAATCAACAAACAGAATGCGGAACCCCGCCCACCAGGGACACCTACTGGAATATCCCAATTATCCCTCATTACTCAATTCTCAACTAGTAAAGCTTATCAACACTTCACTAATCTATTTTCAACTAACAGAGCCAAGTATCACTTCCCTACTCTAGCTAGTTTTCCACTAACAGTGCTAATCATCACACTTTAGTTTTAACAAGGCTACAGCCTATATTAATTAGGCCTAAATACACTATATTGACTACCTTATGCAAAACCGCCTCATTCCGGGATGGCTACTACACTTTGCCATAACGACACATGCTAGTTAATATTAAATTAATCTAACACTGTAGAGCTCTCCCACAAACACGTCCATCATAATCCACGGTTTTGGTCAACTCCCTGTTCTCCCAATCATGGTTTATGGCAAAACCTAAAATTGGTCACGTGACGGTATTGATGTCCTGCAGGTGTTATTTGGGCATATCATCCATTGTCAAGAATCCATTCTCCCTGGTTTAGTCACTGTCAAAGTTGTCATCACTTGTTTTGACATCCCCCAACAAGCCAGCGAGTTACTGTATGATCCCAACAACAGTTGTCAATAGCAATCTGCCAATCTGCGTGATGTCCGGAAACTATATGACAGATGGACTGTTTTCTTCCGAGCTGAGTACTTCCGCTCTCAATCCCACCTGTTTATGAACTGTCAAAGCGATGTATGGACTCATCTCACTCACTTCCAAATGTTCCCCTGTTGTCGATCCAATGTAACCCTATGCAGCTGCAACCATTTACCGTCCTGGGGTTTTGACATCCGATTTGTTTTTTCTGTTAGTAAAATAGTTGTCGCTGGCAGATAGTCCGTTTAATCAGAAAGCCTCTATAATAATCAACTGGTTAAACGCAAGGTTTTATTTTGTGACAGAGGGCTTGGGTGGATAAGCGTAGTGCTGTAAGGAGATGGCAAAATGCTAAGAAGAACGGAGCTGGCCATCCTAGTCCCTGTATGCACTTAGAAAGAGGGATGCACACAAAAGTAAGCTATTTAAAAAAAACTGGTCAAGGTGGTTAAAAGTGAAAAATGGGCAGAGGTGTGCCAAAGAGTAAGCACAGACAAGTCACTGAAATTGTTCTGGCGACTACATAAAAGCTTGAGTGGGGTAGTCAAGAATAAGGCATTTCTGACTTCCAAGATACTGACCTCATCTGACGATAACAAGGGCAAAGCTCTCTTTTAATGCTATCTAGATCAGAGCAACCAAACAGACATGGGATGCCGAAATCTTGCCAAGGAGGTCACCTCAGACAGGTGCAAGGCCCAGAACACTTCGGATGAAGACACAGTGCCGGTGAAAGAAATTAAGGCTGTGCTTCGACGATTTAAAAAAATAACAGCGCCCCAGGGCCTTATGGCATAAGATACGACGACATCAATAGGTATACCGACAACGAGCTAGAGAAACTAGCAGACATGAACAACAACAGTATAGGGAGTGCTAGCATCAAGGAGGAGTGGTTACACAGCTATCTGATTCCCTTGCCGAAGCCTGGCAAAGACCACACACAAAAATTCAGGGATATCGAGTTATAACCATGCAGAATACAATAGGCAAGCTGCTGGAGAAGTTAATTGAGAGGAAAATATCAAGCCAGCTAGAGAGGCAAGGTGTTTTCCCACCTACCCTGAGTGGGTACCGTCCAAAATGTGAAACTTGGACGAATGCAGCAGTTTTTGCCCATGTTGTCTATGAAGGTTTCCACTCAGGCTATTGAAACCTTTGCTGCAGCGATTGATCTTGAGGACGCGTACAACAGAGTACCATTGGATTTTTTAATGCTTCAGCTTCTTGAACTCAAAATAAGTCCATTCCTCATTAGTTGGATCGCTGCAGCCCTCTTCCAAGGGAAAGTAGTTTTTAGATGTGGCAGTTGGACTTCGGAACCAACAACAATATATCCTGGTCTAACACAGAAATCACCATTATCGCCGGTACTGTTCAACGCCTACACAGTGAGAATCACCAGTGAGCAGATCACTGGACCTGGTAGGACATTGTCATATGCCGATGATGTTTTAGTGTATCGTCAGGGTAAGGATAGAGATCAGGTTGCTGTGGAACTACAAACCGAATTCAGTCGCATAAGTACTTGGTGTGATGAAGCTGGGGCAATGGTCAACCCAACAAAGGCAACATTGACTTCGTTCTCGTTGAATAATCATATTGTCAACACTCCAACACCAACTGTAAAGCTGTGTTCAGAGACGGCGGAAAGAACGCAGGCAATGAATTACCTGGGAATACGGTTTGATCGAAGCCTTGTATATAATGAGCACATAGACCAGGTGATAACAAAGGCCAAGCGGGGTTTGGCTGCGATGCGGGAGATGGGGGCAGCAAACTGTGAGCAGCGCCATCTATGTCTTCTGTACGAGGGGCTGGTCATGTCTGTTCTTGAGTACGCGATGGCAATCCTGACTCTCAGCCGTAAGCAGATAGAAAGGATGGAAAGGATACAGAATGAAGCTATGCGCATTATTCTTGGATGTATAAGAGATACATCATGCAGGGCGATGCGCTACCTTCTTGATTTTCCAACCATTGAAGACAGAGTTAACGCAAACACACAACATCCACTGCATAATGAAATTATGAAGGTGAAGGGCAGCAGGTTAAAAAGAGGACGGTCGTGGATGGGTAAAGCCGAAGACATTCTTCAACAGGTGTGTTAACTTGAGGACTTAGAGCCTTGCGAGGAATGGGTACAAGTGCCAACAGATTTCTGCACATCCCTTTCAGTTTGCATCCAACTAGATAGAAAATGCAGACAAGAAAATCCGGCTGCTGTGGAGGCTGAAGTACAAGCGTTGATTTTCGAGAATTCGCTAGACGGTGATGCTGTCATCTACACAGATGGGTCGGTCGTCCGACATGTGAGTAGCTTATGGGCCTTTACGGCTCAGGCCGGAGGAAGAATTGTGAAGGACGACTCTGGTGCTTTTGTTGAGATCATAAGTAGCCTGACTATGGAAGTCATGGCAGTAAGTAACGCAATAGCATGGCTCGAGACACGGACATTCACTAGGGCATGTATCCTTAGCGACTCAATGAACATGATCAAGAGGATAGAGGTAGGGTGGATCCGAAAAGAATGATTGCTGTCTCTGGAGCGGTCTCGGCTGGCAAAGATTAGTTTCATCTTCGTGAAAGCTACTGTGGAAGGCGGCCGCGCCATGGACCAGGCTGACATTCTGAATGCTCTACGAGAAGTGAGACTTTTGCGAGAACCAAGTGATGACTGTGAATCTACAACCATGGCCAGACTGCGAGAACATCAAATTAAAAGAGGGATGGCCAAACAAGAACACTACGCAGGAAGCCAAAGAAGATTGATAAACCAACACAGAACTGGTGTCGTTAGCCGCTACACACTGCGGGATTTGCTGAGGAGGGGATCCGAGCACTTATGGACTGAATGGTTCGATGTGCAACGAGGATGATCTGTACACTAACTAACTAACTAAGTGTGATCTCTTGGCAAGTTTACCTTCGGTAGATTGTCATTGCTGTCTGAACGACCGGCACCTATACCTTTTTGTAAAAATGCAACGTAACGTGGTCTGCTGCCAAATCGCGCGCAACTGTGTTTCGAAGGCGGGTATGCGGGATCACGAACTGCATCTGTAACTCCTTTGGCTAGGTTCTATATAGTCCCTGTAAAGGTCATGAAACTAACGTGCAACTGCACATCACATGTATAGACATCTACTCTGTTGAGAGGTAGATACTTTATTTATGTTCCATATAACACTTGGATGATACAGTATTGATTGCAGAAGACAATGAACAGGATCTGCAACATTTAGTAGATGCTTGTTGTACACAGTGAACAACTAGGGTTAAAATAAAATTGTAAGAAGACAAAAATTATGGTCTTTCTAAGAAAACAGAAATACATCTGGTGGTACGTGCCGTGAAGAGTTTAGAACAAGAATCTCGATGGCAAAGATAACCTTCTGCAAAATGGAAAACATACTTATTAATAAAAAGATGTCATTTGCAACGAGAAAAAGGTGTTGAGGCGGTGCATAAAACTTGTACTTTTGTATGGAAATAAAGCGTAGACAATGAGCAGGCAAACTGAAAAACATCTAATGGCATATCTAGACATCTTGACCACATAACTTGGTCGGAACAAGAACACAGAGCTGATTCACGACTCTGATGATCGTGTAAGATGGCTTAACATGGCTTACCACGCTTACAAGCATGGCATATGATGAATAGCACTTGTAAACTATATGTAACTAACGTTTCACTGCACATAAAGTGTATGGATATCTATTTTGGTGAGTGGTAGATACTTTATGGCATTTGCATTTAGTATGATGACACACATACTGCCTTTTTTTTTCAAACGAGGACCACTTTGGCGCTTCGCGAAGAATAAAACCTTGAACCTTTACGTCAGCAGTGGTCTATACTATCTCAGCATGATTTAATACAAAGGTTTCTCCGAAAACATTGCACTCGTAAACCGAATAACGGGGTCCGAACCCATGACCTTCACAGTTCAAGGCAGGCTCGACCACTTGACCAGGGAGGGCCCATTCGCTCTACCCCATGGGTCACCAAACTACGGCCCACGGGCCGGATCCGGCTTGCGACGTCAGTTCATCAGGCCCGCCAACGGTTCTCGAAGGCTATTGGAGTCGACCATACACACACTGGCAGAAGGTAAAGGAAACCGCCGCTGTATTTTCTCAAGAAAATCATGCCTGTAAATGAAATCGATAAATATCCCGACGTTAATGGGGATTTCATTGGAGTGTCTTCGTCTGGTAAAGAACATCATCTGCTACATCATCATCATCATCATCATCATCATGTGCCGTTAAGCGTGGGAGGCGTGTTTTACGATCTCATTCGATCACCAGAGTCGTGAATCAGCTCAGTTTCCTTGTCTCGACCATACAACGTGGCCAAGCCATACATGTATTCACTTCTCTGTCCTCCCCTAGTTCTCTACACCTCGATCTTGCCAGATGTCACCAAGTTCTCCAATTTATTTCTTCTCATAACGTGACCAAAAAACTGTGACTGTCTACGTCTAATTTCTCCAATCAGTTTACGGTTTTCATTGTTTCTTGTAGGACTGGTCATTGTTTTTTTCTGTCTGTCCGTGGTATTCTTTGCATTCTCCTCAGAAACCACATTTCCAAAGCCATCAGATAGTTTTCAACTTGTCTGCTTATTGTCCACGCTTAACATCCATACAAAAGCACAGGTTCTATGTAGCACCACATGTGATACAGGTGATACCCGATCGTCGTCAAGCAACTGTAGGCTAATTAAAGGTTAAAAATATACTAAATGTCGGTACATGAAATGTCAGAATACTTAGCCAGAATGGAAAATTAGATAATGTCAAGAAAGAATGAAGATAAATATATTAAATTTTGGTGAAGTACGATGGCCAGGTGCAGGGGGAAAATGTTTACGTAAGTGTAGAGTTATTTACTTAGCAGGGAAGGACTACACAAGGGGGGTTCGCATGATTTTGAATCAAATGACTGCTAGGACAGTTAAAGGATTTTAGACAATCTCAAATAGAGTATTAATAGTGAAACTCTATGGCAAACCCCTGAGAATTAATATAATAAAAGTACTGTATAAGTGCCAACAGCAGACTGTAAAGACGAAGGTTTAGATATATTTTATAACGAATTAGGCATGGCCGAGAACCAGTGTAAAAATTTGAAATGATTGTCATTCTCGAGGCTTTTCAATGCTAAATTAGGCAACGCAACGAGAAGGTGAAGTTGTTTACTTTAGTTAGTTTAGTCGACGGATCAACATCACGGCACACGGTTGTAACCCATAATTGCTCCGTTCTACCCAAGCCTGAGTCCGGGGAATCTCAGCTCAGTGCACGAACTCCGTAGCACCGGCGAGGATCCTGAAATACTTTGGGTAGATTTTTAATTCGAAATTTTTGTCCAGCAGTACCGTTAAAAAAAATGTTTGCATATCCTTTACAGGACATCGCTGTCAACATCAGCATCTTTCAGCTGATTGTTGATTTCTTGGCAAGATTACGCTCAGTAGTTTGCCATTGCTTTCTGAGCGGCCGGCTCACATACCCCGTAATGTTACCGACACGATTCGAACCACTGCTGATTCTCACAGTCGTCACGTTACTTACGAGAGTATACGAGATTACGGAGAAAAGTTGCTAACCTCTAGGCCAGGAAGCCGGCGGCAGTACCGTTAGGCTACTCTTTTTCGATTTCCAAATGGCAAGGGAGTTTTTTACGTACGCAACAATACACACACGGGCGTTCGATCTCACTACCAAGAGACCAGGGGCGATGTTGTTACTAGAAGTCCACGTGAAAAAATCCCGGCCCTCACCGGGACTTGAACCCTAGACATTCCAGCACTCGAGGCGGACACAATACCTTGACACCACTCAGCCCCCTGTAAAAGGGTGAACAAAAAAGGTGAGTGGTTTGAATGGTGGCTATAACCTAGGTCCTAGGTGATAGGAATAAGAGAGGTGACAGATTAATAGGCGAAGTGAGCAGGAGAAAACCTCGTCTCGTACAGTCAAGGTCTGCATACACTTAGTTTAGTTTAGTTTAGTCGATGGATCAACATCACGGCACACGGGTGTAACCCATAAGTGCTCAGTTCTTCTCCTAACTCAAACCTGAGTCTGGAGAAACTCAGCTCAGTGCACGAACCCCATAGCTCCGGTGAGTATCCTGAAATACTTTGGGTAGATTTTTAACTCGAAATCTTGCCCGGGCAGCGCCGTTAGGCTACTCTTTTTCGATTTCCAACTGCCAATGGATTTTTTACGTGCGCAACAATACACACGGGCGTCCGATCTCACTACCCAGAGACCGGGGGAAATGTTATTACTAGAAGTCCACGTGAAAATAAATCCTTACCGGGGCTTGAAACCGGGACCTCCAGCACTTGAGGCGGACACCAAACCTCGAGACCTCGAGACCTGGAGCCCTGGAGACCACGCAGCCCCCCTACATACACTTGTTTTCGCGCTAGCTAAAGGCTGTACACGTTTATGGGATTTATATAGACAAATATTATATAGAGGAAATTCATTTATACTGTTTGTACATTTCATTCTCTTGCCTTTATCAAGATGAAAACATTATGACCAATAAAAAGATGTCAATTGAAACAAGATAAAGAGTGTTGAGGGGATACATAGAGCCTGTTCTTTTGTATGGATGTGAAACTTGGACAATGTGCAGTCAAGCTGAAAAGCATCTGATGGCTGCAGAAATGTGGTTTCTGAGGAAAATGCAAAGAATACCATGGACAGACAGAAAAATCAATGACCAAGTACTATAGGAGACAAATGAAAATTGTAAACTGATTAGTAGACAGTCAAAACTTTTGGACTTGTTATGAGAAGAAATGGATTGGAGAACTTAGTGACAACTGGCAAGATCGAAGGGAACAGACCATGAGGAAGACCGAGAGGAAAATACCTGGATGGCTTGGCCACATGGCATGGACGAGACAGGAACACTGAGCTGATCGAGTGAAATGGCAGGTCATGACCGTCCACGCTTTCTGGCATGGCACATGATTGATTGATTGACATTTCATTCATTTTTAACAAATAGTTCTCCCCCACACCACCTCTCTCTCTCTCTCTCTCTCTCTCTCTCTCTCTCTCTCTCTCTCTCTCTCTCTCTCTCTCTCTCTTTCTCTCATCTTCTCTCTTCTCTCTCTCTCTCTCTCTCTCTCCCCAAATGGTGCATTGCTTTCTATCCGCCCCCCCCCACACCTTTTCCCATTGCTTTAACGTTATCTCCTATAAAAATAAATCATACAATTCAACTGGGCACGTGCTTCCCTAGTTGCATAGATCATATTTAAAACATCATAATAACATGATAGTAATGCCTTGATTAAAGAGGGTGGGCCGTAAGAATAGGATGACTGAATAAATTTTACACCTAAAGGAAACACGAAGACTCAACAAAAATAATTCTGCCAAATATGAAGAAATTTATAGACAAGTCAGAATATTATGTAAGGGGCAAAAGAAGCATGGCTTGAGGAAAAGTGCTTAGACATTGAAAAACAACACAACAGTCAAAATACCAAATTAGTGCACAAAAGAATTCAGGAACTTACTAATAAAAGAACAAGTACATCAACAGGCTGTCTAAAAACTAAAGATGGCAAAATCATAATAGAAAAAGATCAGATTCTACATGTATGGGACAGATTATGTGAAAAACCTTTATAATGATAACAGAGAGGAACAGTATGATATTAGATTTAATAATGAAGGGCCGCCAATTTTGAAGATGGAGGTTCGAAATGTTCTTAAGCATATGAAAGATGGAAAGGCAACCGGTGCAGATAACATCACAACAGAAATGATTAAAGCTTTAGAAGAATTTGGACTAGAGCAAGTCACCAGACTGCTGAACACATTATATGATACTGGAGATATACCTTCTGAATTATGTAACTCTGTGTTTATTGCAATCCCAAAGAAATCAGGAGCCTTGGAATGTGATCAACACAGAACAATTAGTATAATGAGTCACATCACAAAGATTTTGCTACGAATTATCATGCAAACAGTGAGGAAGAAAATACAACCTGAAATAGGGGAAGAACAATGTGGGTTTGTAGAAGGAAAGGGTACAGTAAATGCTGTGTAAATGCTGCAAACAGTTATTGAACGTGCTATTGAAGTAAACACTGATATACACCTTTGCTTTATTGACTACACAAATGTTTTTAATAGTTAGACAAGTCAACATGGTAGATATGCTTGCAGATCTACAAATTGATGAGAAAGACATTAGACTTATCATCATCATCAAGTGCCGTGCCGGCTGGCGCAGGCGTTCATGACTCTCCATAGATCTCGGTCTTTGGTTTTCTGGATCAACTCTGCTGCTGATATTCCTCCATGCCACCGTCTCAATCCATCCAGCATCATTTCTCTTGGTCTGCCTCTGCCTCTCTTCCCCTCGATCTTTCCAGTTGTTACGATGTTCTCCAATGCCTCTCTTCTTATCACGTGACCGAAGAAAGATGTTTGTCTCTGTCTTATTGTTGTATATAATGTTCTAGTTTCATTAGCCTGTTTCAGGCAGTCGTCGTTAGTTACTCTGGCAGTCCAATGAATTCGCAACATTCGTCTCAGGAACCACATCTCTGTTGCTTCTAATTTCTTCTTAATTTGTTCATTTACATTCCAAGATTCACTGCCATACAGCAAAACTGGTTCTACATAGCATTTCAGCACTCTCTTTCTTACATTCAAGTGATAGTGACTTATTGCATAAGATACTCTTCATTTTCTGAAATGCGGCTTTTGCCTGCCCTATTCTGCTCCTAATCTCTGTTGTACATCTTCCATCTGATGTTATAAATGCCCCTAGGTATCTAAAATTATCCACTTGGTTAAGGATTTTCCCTTCTATTTCTATGTCACATTTTGGTGTCACCATTTTCTTTGATATTACCATTGTTACTGTTTCTTGATATTCAAGGAGAGTCCTTTCCTTGCACTCTCTGTTACTACAACGTCTAATAATTGTTGTAGGTCTGTTGAATTATCCGCCACCAATACTGTGTCATCTGCATAGCGTATATTATTTATATTATAACCTCCAACTAGTATTCCTGGCATCTCTTTGATCTCTCTCATTATTACTTCGCTATACAGGGAGAAAAGATCTGGTGACAAGACACACCCTTGTCGTACTCCTAGCTTTATCTATTCGTAACTACCCTCTTTATTTCCCATTTTAATTGCTGCTACTTGGTTCCAGTAAACATTCTTTATTAGTCTTAAATCTTTTCCATCAATGTTGATATCTTCCAACATTTTAATCAGTTCATCATGTTTACTTTATCAAATGCCTTAGTATAATCTATGAAGCACAAATATATGTCTCTCTGTTTCTCTATTGACCTTTCTATTAGTGTCCGTAATGTATAAATTGCATTGTTTGTGCCCTTTCCTTCCACAAATCCATACTGTTCTTCACTAATTTCCATTTTTATTTTCTTTTTGGTTCTTCTCATTATGATTCTGAGTAGAAGCTTAGTGATATGGTTTATAAGGTTAATTGTACGAAAATCTTCACAATCAATTGCTCCTGGTCTTTTTGGTATGGCTATAAATACAGATTTCAGCATATCACTGGGTAAATATCTACTGCTGTAAATATCATTCAACATTTTGGTTAATATATCTACTCCAAATTCTCCCAATACTTCTAATTCTTCTATTGTGATTTCATCTGGCCCAGCTGATTTTCCTTTCTTCATACGTTTCATAGCGTCAGCGACTTCTTCTTTCAGAATAGGTGGACCTTCTAAGTTACTATCTTCTGTTAATTCTTCCCTTTCTCCATCATATAATTCTCTTATATACTCATTCCACCTCTTCATTATAGCACCTTCCTCTAATAACATCTTTCCTGTTTTTGATTTCAAACACCCTGTATTTATTCTTATTTTTCTTCCTGTAAGCTCACTGATTTGTCTGTGCATATTTTTTTTGTATCTTTAATGGAATTTAATTCAATTTTTTTGCATTGCTCGTTTAACCAACTTTCTTTAGCCTTCCCACATTTATCTTTTATTTCTTTATTTATCTTAGAGTATTCTTGTTTGTAATTTTTACTCTGTTTTCTTTTGTCCATCAGTTTTAAGATTTCTTCATTCATCCATTTTTTCTTAGCTATTTTGCCTCTCTCCGGTAATACTTCTTTGCTAGTTTGATGAATGGAGTCCCTTAACATTTCCCATTGTTCATTTAAACTCTGTATTTTAGCTATTGCATTGTACCTATTTTTCACAGTCACTCTGTATTGTTCTTGCATTTCATTATCTATTTTCAGAACCTCTTTATTAAGTCTCATGTTCTTAATCATTTTTTCCCTCTTTTTAATCTTACTTTTATTTGTCAACATAGTGGTACATGATCACTATTACAGTCAGCACCAGGCATTGTCTTTACATTAATTATTAATTAAAGCATTTCTTAATCTTTTATTAATTAGTATGTAGTCAATTTGGTTGCGTATTTTCTTATCAGGGATTTTCCATGTGTACAGTCGTTTTTTATGGTGTTTAAACAATGTGTTTCCAATTATCATATCATTGATATTTGCCCATTCTATTAGCTTTTCCCCTCTTTCATTTCTTGTATCTAAATCATAATTCCCCACTACATCCTCCATTTTTCCCTTTCCTACTTTTGCATTAAAATCACCAAGTATTATTTTTATTTCTTGTGATCCAATTTGAGCCATCATCATTTCTATTTCATCGTAAAATTGTTGTATTTCTTCATCACTACTGCTTGTTGTTCGTGCATATACTTGTATAATATTTATATCTATTGGTTTGCCTTTGATTTTTACCATAATAATTCTGTCTGAAATACACCAGTATCCATTAATTGACTTGGCTGTTTTTTCGTCTACTATTATTCCTACACCTTTTTCATGTGTATCCCCTCCAGAATAAATTATTGTGTGATTGTCAGCTATAATTTTGCCCGATCCCTTCCATCTCATCTCACTAACACTTAGTATATTCATTTTCATGCTCTCCGTCTCTCTTAGAACATTGGTCAACTTTCCTAGCTCATTTAATGTCCTAACATTCCATGTTCCTACTCTAAATTTATTTATTTTAGTTATGATTTTGCCAACAGTAGCTGGATGACGGTCTGGTGTCACCTGTGGCTCATGACTGTCCCTACCGGACGAGGATGTCCTAAGACAGCCATTAACGTCGTTCACTAACTCTGATATATGTTTTGCCATGAAGTCTTGGGAAGATAATGTGGTGGTTTCCCCTTGCCTTCCACATCCACATGCTGGTCTTTTTACCTCTGCCTTTGACAGCCATTTCCGACTGTAAGGACAAGTGAGTGCCCTGCTCTGTTCAGCTGCAGAGTTGTCCACTTATTCCGGTGGATACTCGGTCCCCAGAGCTGTGTTAGCCACACCGTGGTGTGTTTCCATCCTCTACCACGGGGAGGTGCAGTTGGAATTTTCCCTTCCTAAAGTTATGGTCTATGAGACTAATAAAAAACATATATTGGAAACAACAAGCTACCATAAGGATTGATAATGAAGTGGGACAATATCAACCTATTAAGAGAGGTGTTGGGCAGGGATGTGTAATGTCTCCAGATCTTTTTTCCCTATACAGTGAAAATATTTTCAGAAATGTAGAAGATATAAATGGAATCAGCATTGGAGGACGAAACACCAATAACATTAGATATGCAGATGATACAGTATTGATTGCAGACAATGCACAAGATCTACAACAATTAGTAGACGCGGTTGTGGTACACAGTGAGCGGCTGGGGTTGAAATTAAATTGTAAGAAGACTCAGGTTATGGTCGTCACTAGGAAGAACGTAGTACCACAATGTAATATACAAGTAAATGGGAATATTCTTCAACAAGTGAATCAGTACAATTATCTCGGAACAGTTATAACATCTGATAGGAGATGCCTTGAGGAGTTTAGAACAAGAATCTTAATCGTTATGGTGCTAATCCCGTGAAGTCCCATCAGGCGGTGATAGTGCCGGGCCCCCTGCCTCGAGGGGGCCCACCCATGACTACTGGTGGTCACCTTCCCCTGTGCTGTGGAGTCAAGGCACAGAGGAGTAGGTTAAGAGCTATTGACCAAACACCCCGGACTCTCAACATACTACAATGGAATGCCGAAGGAGTTTATAACAAGAAAGCCTCCCTAACACAGCGTCTTCATAAAGATAGAATAGATGTGGCATGCATTCAAGAGACACACCTCAACGCCAATCGCACATTTTCAGTCGAGGGATATCAGGCCACACGTTTCGACCGCGAAGGACACAAAGGAGGAGTTGTAATACTTACACGAAATACAATACCTTGCAGCGAAGTATCTGTGATCTCTGACAACCAAACGGAAATTATAGGTGTTGATATAATGATAAAGGACGTGAAAATAAGAATTTACAATCTGTATAGCCCGGCAGATAAGGATCTTACACTCTCAAACATGAAAATAACTGACACAAATTGCATTGTTGTCGGAGACTTTAATAGCCGCTCAGAAAGATGGGGATACCCAGATACTGACAAAAGAGGAGATGAAGTGGAGGACTGGGAAATAGACTCAAATCTCCATCTACTCAACAAAGCGGATGACACACCGAGCTTCTACTCCAGAAGATGGATTACCACTTCTACTCCAGACTTAGCTTTCTGCACAGGAGACATCCTCCACAAAATCGATCGCCATGTGCTTGACCAATTAGCAGGTAGTGACCACAGACCAATCAAGCTTGTAATAAATATGGAGTATGTTCCACAGGAGCAAAAGCCTTTGCCCCGCTGGAATTACAAACGAGCAGATTGGGACAGATTTTCCATACTAACAGACAAATATTGTGAAAACATAAATACACGATATGGCAACATGAAGCAAATGGTGGAAAGTCTAAACAGAGCAATAATACAGGCGGCCACTGAGTCTATTCCAAGAGGAGCGAGGAAAAATTACAAACCATACTGGACTGAGGAACTACAAATTTTGGAGGACAAAGTTGAAGATGCTAGGAAGACCGCAGAGAGAGAACAAACAACTGAAGCGAACATCTCTCTCAAAGCCATCTCAGCAAAATATAAAAGAACAGTAAATCAAACAACAAGAGATTGTTGGAGGAAAAAAACAGAAAACCTGAATTTTGACAGGAATGGAAACAAACTATGGAAACTAGTGAAAGCCATGAACAATGAAGGACCTAGAAACAAACAAATAACAATTAAACAAGGAAATGCCTTGCTTACAGGAAAAAAGGCTGCAAATGCACTAATGGAACACTATGCCAGTGCAAACCACATTGATATTACAGCCGAACAGAAGAAAGCAATCAAAGATAAACAGATACATCATAGATATACAGAGACAGCAGCAGAATATATGATGGCAAATCTAACAATGGAAGAAATGGAACAGGCAATGAATACCCTAAAAAAGAAGACATCACCAGGAAAGGATGGAATCACAAATGAAATGCTAATAGGACTAGGCACTAAGGCAAAAAAGAAACTACTAGCAGTCCTAAATTACAGCTGGAAGAGGGGAATAGTCCCACAGGCATGGAAGGAAGCTATACTAATACCAGTCCCAAAGAAAGGAAAAGACCTGGAAGAACCAAATGGCTATCGACCTATCAGTCTTCTTAGCTGTGTAGGAAAATTAATGGAACGCATTATCAATGGCAGGCTAACATGGCATCTGGAAGAAAACCAACTCTTAACACCTCACCAAGCAGGATTCAGAAAGTACAGATCCACTGAAGATCAAATAACCTATATAGCTCAGGAAATAGAGGATGCCTTCCAAGAGAAAAAGCACACACTAGCGGTCTGGATAGATTTAGAAAAAGCATTTGATAAAGTATGGAAGGAAGGACTGAAAGTAAAACTGCAAAAAATGCATGTTTGTGGGAAAATGTACAAATGGATCAGCCACTACCTTGAGAACAGAACTGCCAGGACAAAAGTACAAGGACAAACCAGCAAAATGATGCTGTTGGAGCAAGGTGTCCCCCAAGGAGGAGTTCTTTCACCAACATTATTCCTAGCATATATAAACGACATCACGGAAAATTTTCCAGCCAGAGTACACACATCATCCTTTGCAGATGACCTAGCCATATGGACATCTGAAGAATATATTAGTACAGCTAACAGCAGAATACAGCAAGCCCTATTAGCGCTAGAGGACTGGTCAAAATCATGGCTAGTGAAGATAAGTGAGGAGAAAACAACATGCACAGTATTCTCCCTCTCAACTAAAACTCAGCAACCTAAGCTGGTATTGAATGGAAAAATATTGCGCCATGAAGAAAATCCAAACTATCTAGGAGTCACCTTTGATCGTCGCCTGACATGGAAGACACAGGTTGAGAAAAATCGAACAAGAGCAAGGCAAAGAATGGCAATCATGAAAAAGCTTGCTGGTACAACGTGGGGAGCAGATGAGAAAGTTCTCAAGAAGTTATATACTGGACGGGTGAGGCCAGTACTGGAATATGGCATTGCAGCTTGGGCAACAGCAGCTAAGTCAAACTTTAACAAAATAAGCAGAGTCCAAAATCAAGGAATGCGAATCATAACTGGAAGCCTGAAGACAACGCCTATTAATGAACTAGAAAAGATCACTTGTTTACAACCAATGCAGGATAGAAGAGATAGCAGAGCCCAGCAACAAGCTGAAAAATTTAGAAGATTGACAGACCACCCTATGTATAAAAGGTTTAGTGGTTTTGGAAAGGGAAGACTGAAGCGTAGCAACTTTGTAGAAACTGCAAAACGAAAGATTAGGGCAGATCCCATACTTAACATATCAACAGTCAAACCCATTTACAATGCAGACAAGTTCCCAGCTTGGAGACAGCAGCTACTGCCTGAGATGATAGAAAACATTCCTGGTATTGAGAAAAAGAACACTCAGCATGAAACCGAAAGAAGAGAAATAACCCTAAACTACATAAAAGAACATTACCCAAGCAGCAATTGGACCCATGCATATACAGATGGATCAGCCAAAAATTCAGTAGAGAATGGAGGAGGAGGAATTCTCCTAAATTTAAAAAATGGAGTGAAAAAAACACATTCAGTGGCAACTGGAAAGTTTTCAAGTAACTTCAAAGCGGAGGTAGAGGCTCTGAAAACTGCAGCAGAAATGCTCTTGATGGAGGAAAATAAAGAGACGCAAATAGCTATCTTTACAGATGCAAAGTCAGCTGTCTCAATACTGAAGAGCAATAACAGCACAGAAATAGCTGACCTAAGAGCAGCACTCCATGGTCTATGCCAGAAATCCAAAAAAGTTGTAATACAGTGGATACCATCACATTGCAGTATACCTGGAAATGAAGAGGCTGACAGACTGGCAAAAGAGGGCGGACGACTACCACAGCCTGACATAGACATAACCTATAATGAGGCAAAGAGGTTGATAAAAAGCACTTATAGAACCAAATGGGAATCAGAGCATCCAGGCCACCAGAAGGATGATGCATATTACAAACTCGACCGAAGAGAACAAGTAGCAATCTTCAGACTCCGCACAGGACACAACAGGTTGAAATACCACTTGTTCAACAAACTAAAGATAGGAGATACAGATGAATGTAATTGTGGAACTGGTAAAATGACAGCTAAACATTTGCTGCAAGAGTGCCCAATATATGCAGAACAGAGAAAGATATTTTGGCCCACACCTGCTTCATTCGAGGACAAGCTCTATGGAGATATCAACAAGCTCAAGTCGACTGCAGCTTACTTTAACTGTATTCAGGTTGACATTTAAATGTACATGAAGAAGTATTTAGACTGCCACACTTCATTACCACAGGCATGTCGGTTACACAAGCCTCCCAGAGGCATGAAATGGAATATTGCTTGGATAGCAAATCCATTACGTGGAAAGTCCGAATCGAAAGCTCACTGTGTGGGCTTCAAAAAAGGTGGAAAAAGTGTCCTAGTGGCACAAAATGGAATATTGCTTGGATAGCAAATCCATTACGTGGAAAGTCCGAATCGAAAGCTCACTGTGTGGATGTCATCTGCAAACTGCATTCTTCTGGCTTCTGGAAGAACAGCCTATGGTGAACGGAAGGCCCAATATACGGAAGTGAGGCTAAGCAGCCATGTGCAGGACGTGACGATTCCTTGGGTGAGCCCAGTACCAGAGCGGTGTGTGATGGCTCTGCAATTATGGAAGCCTCCTTGGATGGCGGGGAATGCCCATGGTCTGCCCCTGCCTTCCCTTGAGGGCCGACCAGGATGCCTTTGGCTGTTCTATATGGGCCAGCTGGGATGGGAGATAACACCACAACAGTGAGAGTCTAACGTCCTAAGAAACCTCCCCCCCCCCCCCCCCCCCCCGTGAGGCTTGGGACATCAGCTCCCACAATCCTGTTGTCCAGAGAGCACCATAAAACAGCTGCCTTTTCTGGGCTAATTTCAGTGCACCAGTCAATCACTTTGTCTACTTTCGCCTGTAGCTCCTGGGCTGTTTGCTCCCTATTTCTCCCCTGTCTATATGTAAGAATATCATCTGCAAATGTTAGTATCCTTCCAACCCCTGGTGCTTCTAGGTTTGCAATCTTGCTCGCATACACATTAAAGAGCACCGATAAGATTGCGGATCCCTGTGGCAGTCCCGGGGTTAAAATATGTGGCTCTGAGGTCCATGCACCCAGACGGACAGGAACCCGACGAGAATGCAGGATGGCTGCTATCCATTCACCAACCAGGGATTCACCCCCTTCTTCATCAGTGCGGTCATCAAAATATCGTATCGAACTCTATTGTACGCATCCTCGAGATCAAGCGTTGCCGCCATCGTTACTTGGCTTCTCTGTATCCCCTCATAAATGTCAAAGGCAAAACGGCTGCATTTGACCAGATATCTTTTCCTGGCCTGTAGCTCCCCAGGCCTCTTGGAAGAAGCTTCCCCTTTTCCAAAAACTCTTGCAGCTTGACAGCGACTATCTTCTCTAAAACCTTCCCAAATGTATTTTGAAGGGTGATGATCCTAAAGCCGCTAAACTTTGACCAGGTGCAGGGGAAAATGTTTACGTAAGTGTAGAGTTATTTACTTAGCAGGGAAGGACTACACAAGGGGGGTTGGCATGATTTTGAATCAAGTGAGTGCTAGGACAGTTAAAGGATTTGAGACAATCTCAAATAGAGTATTAATAGTGAAACTCCATGGCAAACCTCTGAGTATTAACATAATGAAAGTACAATATACGCGCCAAAAGCAGACTGTAAAGAAGAAGGTTTAGATACATTTTATAACGAATTAGGCATGGCCGAGAACCAGTGTAAAAGTTTGAAATTAATGTCATTCTCGGGGTTTTTCAATGCCAAATTAGGCAACGAGAAGGTGAGTTGTTTACTTTAGTTTAGTATAGTCGACGGACCAACATCACGGCACACGGTTGTAACCCATAATTGCTCCGTTCTACCCAAGCCGGAGTCTGGGGAATCTCAGCTCAGTGCACGAACTCCGTAGATTTGGGTAGATTTTTAACTCGAAATTTATGTCCGGCAGTACCGTTAAAAAAATATGTTTGCATATCCTTTACAGGATATCGCTGTCAACATCAGCATCTTTCAGCTGATTGTTGATTTCTTCGCAAGATTACGCTCAGTAGTTTGCGATTGCTTTCTGAGCGGCCGGCTCACATACCCCGTAAGTTACCGACACGATTCGAACCACTGCTGATTCTCACCGTCGTCACGTTACTTACGAGAGTATACGAGATTACGGAGAAAAGTTGCTAACCTGTAGGCCAGGAAGCCGGCGGCAGTACCGCTAAGCTACTCTTTTTCGATTTCCAAATGGCAAGGGAGTTTTTAACGTACGCAACAATACACACACGGGCGTTCGATCTCACTACCAAGAGACCAGAGGCGATGTTGTTACTAGAAGTCCACATGAAAAAATCCCGGCCCTCACCGGGACTTGAACCCTAGACATACCAGCACTCGAGGCGGACACCATACCTCGAGACCTCGAGACCACGCAGCCCCCCTGCATACACTTGTTTTCGCGCTAGCTAAAGGCTGTACAAGTTTATGGGATTTTGTCGTGTGTTCCTATTTTAGTGTCGTCCCTGGAGTGAGGGGAATCAACACCCACATTATTTTTAACCCCATATCATTATTCTGGAGAATCCACCAGATTCCGTCCACCGCACTCCCTCAGACTATGGATAACTCTTTCTCTCTCACTCACCACTGGATCATGCCCCCTCTCACACTTCCCCAAAACAACATACTCAACAACTCTAGCTTCTAAAAATTAATAACAAATAATTTAATGAAGCAAAGTGTTTGTCTGTGAGAAGTGTATGTGTAGAATGCGTGTCGTATACTATAGTGTATCTGTTGACTCAGACCGAACAGCTCAGGAGCAACATCCGATCATCATTGTAAGGACTACACAACATCATCCGAGTCAGCACAAAAGACCTCACCAAATGATGTGTCCCTCCTGTCAGATGTAGACTGTCTCCGGTAGCTTGTGATAATCATGATACTAGGACATCAATCACAGATATAGTCTGATACTGCTCCTAACTTGATCATAAACACTGTCCCTAAATGTTCTTAAAGTTTGAGACTGCACAATTCCTGAATAGTGAAACTTCCGAACACTGTCCCTTGAAATTAACATTATTTCATTCTAAGAAATGTCCTAAAGTTCTCACTCTCTCTCAATTATTGTACATAGTCTCACCGGAATCTATTAATTTTCTTAACACTTCTTATTGTTAATGTTCCATATGATGTGGAAAATAAACATTCACTAATGTTCAGGTCTCGTGTGGCGTGTAACATAAACATTATTGTTCTGAGAACTCATCCTGTTGGATGCTTATATATATATATATATATATATATATATATATATATATATATATATATATATATATATATATATATATATATATATATATATATATATATATCGGCTCACCAGAGCAATGTCCTTCAGACCTTTTCTATCATAGGCCCAGTGCAAAGGCTGATGTATAAACCTTCCTGCACTACTTTCTCCAGGTTTATTGAATTTGCCATGTTTCAATGGTTTTCATCCTAACCTGAGCAACTTGAGTACTTTGAGTAACCTGAGGGACTTGAGTACTTTGAGTAACCTGAGGGAACCTTATAAACACTCAGCTCTATCCTACATCGAATCTATGCTTGCCATAGAGGACACATGTTGTTCAACATTACTTGATACCGAACACGCTAGATTCTTTATTAAACTAAAACAGAGCGAGTCGAAACACTTCCACCTAGGCCAACTCTCTTGTGCAAAACTCACTGTAACAAATTCTGTTTTGCATACAATCGGGGATTTGTCCTTGTGACTGTCACGGGATACTGTGAGTTAATGATTCCCTGATAAACTAGTAAGAGTAATTACAATGTAGGAGGAGGGTTAATAATCGTGTACTTCAGTCTGAGAGGAGGATAAATTAAAGATCATTGACCGACGGATATAAAAATAGGATACAGGTGTTCGCAGAGGTCATTGCCTGACGATCTGATCGGACGGACACGGGAAACGGGGGAATCGCGTTGTGGAAAAATGAACGGAGAAAGGCGATCAACGGGTTAGGACGCTTTGAAGTATTAGCGTAAGGGGAACCCAGGGAAACGAGCAACTAGCCACTACGTGATTTCACCGTCTTTTGATGTACAGGATACGTCAAGAGACGAGTGTTGAGGTATGAACATCAAACAACAACGGAAGAACGGGAGGCCCAATATAAATAGTAGAAACTGGGTTTTCTGTTTTAGTATGTGTTCCCAACCTGGGCAGAAATCTCTATGCCTCCTGTAGGAGGAAAGAAATACACATCCCTGATTGTTGAACGAGAATGGGATATTAGTATGTTATTCGCTAGTGTAATTCAATTCAGGGAGTCCGATAGAGTATATAAGGTATTATAATATTAGCATAATAGTAGCATAGGGATATAGGTGTTTGTTCTTGATTTGTGGCATTGCATTCGTTTATCTAATCGTGTAAACTTTAGTGCACTCATAAATCGTATGTCCGTATGTTTTTCGGAGGCTTCTCAGTATGGCTAGAGAAGGACTCTCACATAAGAAAATAATATGAAGCAGACTCATATCACCAGATTACCTATCTTCTCCACAGGTTCCAATCCCCTTTTTGAAATCAGAGAAGAAATGAAGGTTACTGCACTTGAACAAATAAAGTACCTACTTAGAACCAACAAGAACATAGACATGTTTTAATATGAAGAAGTGATAACGTAACGTCGAATACAGAACACTGTATGCTCAAACGAATATACAACTAAAGCCCTTAAAAGGAAAAGACGTTAACCTGTGGCAAGCAGGGATACTTAAAACTGCATGCAATTGCACTGTGCAGAAACATTAAACTTTATTAACCATAGACATTGTGTAGAACATTTCTAGTAACTCTAGACAATGTGGGATAGTGGCGGTGTGTATTCAGAGGTGGATTATAATACCTTCCAAAACGGGAAATATATGAATTTCAGTGACTTACCAAATCGCATTATTTTCTGGTGATAAGACATTGAACAGTTGTTTTCTTCAAGAATTGGATTAAGT
Organism: Cepaea nemoralis; assembly: GCA_014155875.1. Taxonomy (NCBI): domain Eukaryota; kingdom Metazoa; phylum Mollusca; class Gastropoda; order Stylommatophora; family Helicidae; genus Cepaea; species Cepaea nemoralis. Next base: position 33,905 of record JACEFZ010024255.1, on the reverse strand, counting down.
CCAGACTCAAGCAGGAGGAGATCATCCAGGGTGAGATCACTCCATTTCTATGTGTGCTGTCCTGTGTTTTGGCCGACAGAAGAGTCGAGAAAATCTACGGCACATACGAAATCAAAAGTCCTATCTTGCATTCACACTAGTAGACAATACCAAACATATACACAGTCCATCCATACACCAGACATAGTTTTATTTAATAAATATTTTATTAATTGTTGAAAGAAACTGTTGTCGGAGTATGTGATGAAGGAATAATAGAAAGAGAGAAAGGAATAGATATATGGAAGGGAAGACAGAAGGGAGGAGTGTAGACAGAAGTCAATCAAGAATCCAAAAGAAGAAGAAGTAATAAAGTGTGCTTGTTCATTCCACGTTCCTCCCGGGACGACAAGCGACAGTGACGTCATTTGATGTAAACACCACGTTGCCTCCCTGTCGGGACCAGTTTCCCGTACATCACAAGTACCTTCCGCTTGTGATCTAGAGAATTCATTTCTCCTGTCAACAACCGGTGTTCTCAGGGGCAGACAATCCGTCCCCAACTTCACCCCGAATACAACAGGCTTTTTTCTCTCAACGCCGATACATCAAATAAATGCCGACAGATTTTTCCGTTTCCTAGGGAACTCTCAAAGACTTGTAGATTACTTTGATCCGACTTGAGTTTTCTCCACTAGTAACAAACAATTGTAGCCGTGAATACAGGCTGTCTCCATTATTTTATCATCTTATCGTTAACTTACAGTGGTTTCGAGACAGATTTATATAGACAAATATTATGTTTAGAGGAAATTCATTTATACTGTTTGTACATTTCATTCTCTTGCCTTTATCAAGATGAAAACATTCTGTCCAATAAAAAGATGTCAATTGAAACAAGATAAAGAGTGTTGAGGTGATACATAGAGCCTGTTCTTTTGTATGGATGTGAAACTTGGACAATGAGCAGTCAAGCTGAAAAACATCTGATGGCTGCAGAAATGTGGTTTCTGAGGAAAATGCAAAGAATACCATGGACATACAGAAAAACCAATGACCAAGTACTACAGGAGACAAATGAAAATCGTAAACTGATTAGAGAAATTAAACGTAGACAGTCAAAACTTTTGGACTTGTTATGAGCAGAAATGGATTGGAAAACTTAGTGACAACTGGCAAGATCGAAGGGAACAGACCATGAGGAAGACCGAGAGGAAAATACCTGGATGGCTTTGCCACATGGCATGGACGAGACAGCAACACTGAGCTGATCCACGACTCTGGTGATCGAGTGAAATGGCGAGTCATGACCTCCCACGCTTTCCGGCATGGCACATGATTGATTGATTGACATTTCATTCATTTTGAACAAATAGTTCTCCCCCACCCCACCTCTCTCTCTCTCTCTGTCTCTCTGTCTCTCTCTCTCGCTCTCTCTCTTTCTCTCTCTCTCCCCCCCCCCCCCCCAAATGGTGCATTGCTTTCTATCCGCCCCCCCCCCCCACACCTTTTCCCATTGCTTTAACGTAATCTCCTATAAAAATAAATCATACAATTTATCTGGGCACGTGCTTCCCTAGTTGCATAGATCATATTTAAAATATCATAATAACATGATAGTAATGCCTTGATTAAAGAAGGTGGGCCGTAAGAAATGGATGACTGAAGAAATTTTACACCTAATGGAAACAAGAAGACTAAACAAAAATAATTCTGCCAAATATGAAGAAATTCACAGACAAGTCAGAATATTATGTAATGAGGCAAAAGAAGCATGGCTTGAGGAAAAGTGCTTAGACATTGAAAAACAACACAATAGTCAAAATACCAAATTAGTGCACACAAGAATTCAGGAACTTATTAATAAAAGAACAAGTACATCAACAGGCTGTCTAAAAACTGAAGATGGCAAAATCATAATAGAAAAAGATCAGATTCTACATGTATGGACAGATTATGTGACAAACCTTTATAATGATAATAAAGAGGAACAGTATGATATTAGATTTAATAATGAAGGGCCGCCAAATTTTGAAGATGGAGGTTTCGAAATGTTCTTAAGCATATGATAGATGGCAAGGCCCCCGGTGCAGATAACATCACAACAGAAATGATTAAAGCTTTAGAAGAATTTGGACTAGAGCAAGTCACCAGACAGCTGAACACATTATATGATTCTGTAGATATACCTTCTGAATTATGTAACTCTGTATTTATTGCAATCCCAAAGAAATCAGGAACCTTGGAATGTGATCAACATAGAACAATTAGTATAATGAGTCACATCACAAAGATTTTGCAACGAATTATCATGCAAAGAGTGAGGAAGAAAATACAACCTGAAATAGGGGAAGAACAATGTGGGTTTGTAGAAGGAAAGGGTACAGTAAATGCTGTGTATATTCTGCAAACAGTTATTGAACGTGGTATAGAAGTAAACACTGATATACACCTTTGCTTTATTGACTACAAAAAGGCTTTTAATAGAGTTAGACATGTCAACATGGTAGATATGCTTGCAGATCTACAAATTGATGGGAAAGACATTAGACTTATAAAAAACATATATTGGAAACAACAAGCTGCCATAAGGATTGATAATGAAGTGGGACAATATCAACCTATTAAGAGAGGTGTTAGGCAGGTATGTGTAATGTCTCCAGATCTTTTTTCCCTATACAGTGAAAATATTTTCAGAAATGTAGAAGATATAAATGGAATCAGCATTGGAGGACGAAACATCAATAACATTAGATATGCAGATGATACAGTATTGATTGCAGACAATGCACAAGATCTACAACAATTAGTAGACGCGGTTGTGGTACACAGTGAGCGGCTGGGGTTGAAATTAAATTGTAAGAAGACTCAGGTTATGGTCGTCACTAGGAAGAACGTAGTACCACAATGTAATATACAAGTAAATGGGAATATTCTTCAACAAGTGAATCAGTACAATTATCTCGGAACAGTTATAACATCTGATAGGAGATGCCTTGAGGAGTTTAGAACAAGAATCTTAATCGTTATGGTGCTAATCCCGTGAAGTCCCATCAGGCGGTGATAGTGCCGGGCCCCCTGCCTCGAGGGGGTCCACCCATGACTACTGGTGGTCACCTTCCCCTGTGCTGTGGAGTCAAGGCACCGAGGAGTAGGTTAAGAGCTATTGACCAAACACCCCGGACTCTCAACATACTACAATGGAATGCCGAAGGAGTTTATAACAAGAAAGCCTCCCTAACACAGCGTCTTCATAAAGATAGAATAGATGTGGCATGAATTCAAGAGACACACCTCAACGTCAATCGCACATTTTCAGTCGAGGGATATCAGGCCACACGTTTCGACCGCGAAGGACACAAAGGAGGAGTTGTAATACTTACACGAAATACAATACCTTGCAGCGAAGTATCTGTGATCTCTGACAACCAAACGGAAATTATAGGTGTTGATATAATGATAAAGGACGTGAAAATAAGAATTTACAATCTGTATAGCCCGGCAGATAAGGATCTTAAACTCTCAAACATGAAAATAACTGACACAAATTGCATTGTTGTCGGAGACTTTAATAGTCGCTCAGAAAGATGGGGATACCCAGATACTGACAAAAGAGGAGATGAAGTGGAGGACTGGGAAATAGACTCAAATCTCCATCTACTCAACAAAGCGGATGACACACCGAGCTTCTACTTCAGAAGATGGATTACCACTTCTACTCCAGACTTAGCTTTCTGCACAGGAGACATCCTCCACAAAATCGATCGCCATGTGCTTGACCAATTAGCAGGTAGTGACCACAGACCAATCAAGCTTGTAATAAATATGGAGTATGTTCCACAGGAGCAAAAGCCTTTGCCCCGCTGGAATTACAAACGAGCAGATTGGGACAGATTTTCCATACTAACAGACAAATATTGCGAAAACATAAATACACGATATGGCAACATGAAGCAAATGGTGGAAAGTCTAAACAAAGCAATAATACAGGCGGCCACTGAGTCTATTCCAAGAGGAGCGAGGAAAAATTACAAACCATACTGGACTGAGGAACTACAAATTTTGGAGGACAAAGTTGAAGATGCTAGGAAGACCGCAGAGAGAGAACAAACAACTGAAGCGAACATCTCTCTCAAAGCCATCTCAGCAAAATATAAAAGAACAGTAAATCAAACAACAAGAGATTGTTGGAGGAAAAAAACAGAAAACCTGAATTTTGACAGGGATGGAAACAAACTATGGAAACTAGTGAAAGCCATGAACAATGAAGGACCTAGAAACAAACAAATAACAATTAAACAAGGAAATGCCTTGCTTACAGGAAAAAAGGCTGCAAATGCACTAATGGAACACTATGCCAGTGCAAACCACATTGATATTACAGCCGAACAGAAGAAAGCAATCAAAGATAAACAGATACATCATAGATATACAGAGACAGCAGCAGAATATATGATGGCAAATCTAACAATGGAAGAAATGGAACAGGCAATGAATACCCTAAAAAAGAAGACATCACCAGGAAAGGATGGAATCACAAATGAAATGCTAATAGGACTAGGCACTAAGGCAAAAAAGAAACTACTAGCAGTCCTAAATTACAGCTGGAAGAGGGGAATAGTCTCACAGGCATGCAAGGAAGCTATACTAATACCAGTCCCAAAGAAAGGAAAAGACCTGGAAGAACCAAATGGCTATCGACCTATCAGTCTTCTTAGCTGTGTAGGAAAATTAATGGAACGCATTATCAATGGCAGGCTAACATGGCATCTGGAAGAAAACCAACTCTTAACACCTCACCAAGCAGGATTCAGAAAGTACAGATCCACTGAAGATCAAATAACCTATATAGCTCAGGAAATAGAGGATGCCTTCCAAGAGAAAAAGCACACACTAGCGGTCTGGATAGATTTAGAAAAAGCATTTGATAAAGTATGGAAGGAAGGACTGAAAGTAAAACTGCAAAAAATGCATGTTTGTGGGAAAATGTACAAATGGATCAGCCACTACCTTGAGAACAGAACTGCCAGGACAAAAGTACAAGGACAAACCAGCAAAATGATGCTGTTGGAGCAAGGTGTCCCCAAGGAGGAGTTCTTTCACCAACATTATTCCTAGCATATATAAACGACATCACGGAAAATTTTCCAGCCAGAGTACACACATCATCCTTTGCAGATGACCTAGCCATATGGACATCTGAAGAATATATTAGTACAGCTAACAGCAGAATACAGCAAGCCCTATTAGCGCTAGAGGACTGGTCAAAATCATGGCTAGTGAAGATAAGTGAGGAGAAAACAACATGCACAGTATTCTCCCTCTCAACTAAAACTCAGCAACCTAAGCTGGTATTGAATGGAAAAATATTGCGCCATGAAGAAAATCCAAACTATCTAGGAGTCACCTTTGATCGTCGCCTGACATGGAAGACACAGGTTGAGAAAAATCGAACAAGAGCAAGGCAAAGAATGGCAATCATGAAAAAGCTTGCTGGTACAACGTGGGGAGCAGATGAGAAAGTTCTCAAGAAGTTATATACTGGACGGGTGAGGCCAGTACTGGAATATGGCATTGCAGCTTGGGCAACAGCAGCTAAGTCAAACTTTAACAAAATAAGCAGAGTCCAAAATCAAGGAATGCGAATCATAACTGGAAGCCTGAAGACAACGCCTATTAATGAACTAGAAAAGATCACTTGTTTACAACCAATGCAGGATAGAAGAGATAGCAGAGCCCAGCAACAAGCTGAAAAATTTAGAAGATTGACAGACCACCCTATGTATAAAAGGTTTAGTGGTTTTGGAAAGGGAAGACTGAAGCGTAGCAACTTTGTAGAAACTGCAAAACGAAAGATTAGGGCAGATCCCATACTTAACATATCAACAGTCAAACCCATTTACAATGCAGACAAGTTCGCAGCTTGGAGACAGCAGCTACTGCCTGAGATGATAGAAAACATTCCTGGTATTGAGAAAAAGAACACTCAGCATGAAACCGAAAGAAGAGAAATAACCCTAAACTACATAAAAGAACATTACCCAAGCAGCAATTGGACCCATGCATATACAGATGGATCAGCCAAAAATTCAGTAGAGAATGGAGGAGGAGGAATTCTCCTAAATTTAAAAAATGGAGTGAAAAAAACACATTCAGTGGCAACTGGAAAGTTTTCAAGTAACTTCAAAGCGGAGGTAGAGGCTCTGAAAACTGCAGCAGAAATGCTCTTGATGGAGGAAAATAAAGAGACGCAAATAGCTATCTTTACAGATGCAAAGTCAGCTGTCTCAATACTGAAGAGCAATAACAGCACAGAAATAGCTGACCTAAGAGCAGCACTCCATGGTCTATGCCAGAAATCCAAAAAAGTTGTAATACAGTGGATACCATCACATTGCAGTATACCTGGAAATGAAGAGGCTGACAGACTGGCAAAAGAGGGCGGACGACTACCACAGCCTGACATAGACATAACCTATAATGAGGCAAAGAGGTTGATAAAAAGCACTTATAGAACCAAATGGGAATCAGAGCATCCAGGCCACCAGAAGGATGATGCATATTACAAACTCGACCGAAGAGAACAAGTAGCAATCTTCAGACTCCGCACAGGACACAACAGGTTGAAATACCACTTGTTCAACAAACTAAAGATAGGAGATACAGATGAATGTAATTGTGGAACTGGTAAAATGACAGCTAAACATTTGCTGCAAGAGTGCCCAATATATGCAGAACAGAGAAAGATATTTTGGCCCACACCTGCTTCATTCGAGGACAAGCTCTATGGAGATATCAACAAGCTCAAGTCGACTGCAGCTTACTTTAACTGTATTCAGGTTGACATTTAAATGTACATGAAGAAGTATTTAGACTGCCACACTTCATTACCACAGGCATGTCGGTTACACAAGCCTCCCAGAGGCATGAAATGGAATATTGCTTGGATAGCAAATCCATTACGTGGAAAGTCCGAATCGAAAGCTCACTGTGTGGGCTTCAAAAAAGGTGGAAAAAGTGTCCTAGTGGCACAAAATGGAATATTGCTTGGATAGCAAATCCATTACGTGGAAAGTCCGAATCGAAAGCTCACTGTGTGGATGTCATCTGCAAACTGCATTCTTCTGGCTTCTGGAAGAACAGCCTATGGTGAACGGAAGACCCAATATACGGAAGTGAGGCTAAGCAGCCATGTGCAGGACGTGACGATTCCTTGGGTGAGCCCAGTACCAGAGCGGTGTGTGATGGCTCTGCAATTATGGAAGCCTCCTTGGATGGCGGGGAATGCCCATGGTCTGCCCCTGCCTTCCCTTGAGGGCCGACCAGGATGCCTTTGGCTGTTCTATATGGGCCAGCTGGGATGGGAGATAACACCACAACAGTGAGAGTCGAACGTCCTAAGAAACCCCCGGGAAGGTTAACCCGGTCAACAAATGCCCGCAGAAGTCGGATGTGTCGGCCTAACGGCGCAAGAACGCAGCTCTGCTGTAAACAGGCACAACGCAATCACGTCCGAAAAAAAACTCCGGATGAACGAAGAAGAAGAAGAAGAAGAAGAAGAAGAAGAAGAAGAAGAAGAAGAAGAAGAAGAAGAAGAAGAAGAAGAAGAAGAAGAAGAAGAAGAAGAAGAAGAAGAAGAAGAAGAACAAGAATCGCCATAGCGAAAGTAGCCTTTAGCAAGATGTAAAACATTCTGACCAATAAAAAGATGTCAATTGAAACGAGAAAAAGAATTGTTGGCAAGATCGAAGGGAACAGACCAAGGGGAAGACCGGGAGGAAAATACCTGTATGGCTTTGCCACATGGCATGGTCGAGAAGGAACATTGAGCTGGTCCACGAATCTGGTGATTGAGTGAAAGTGTGAACTCCGGCGTGAAGTCCTGTATGTCGGATGAAGACATCCTGTTGTCCAACATCAGTGTGATGTCATACTGGACTGAGGTTTGCGTGAGTATCCGTTGTCCCATGTCTGTCTTATTGGTGTGCAGTCTGGTGGTTCCTCGCCGTACAGGCAGATACTCTACGGCTTCGGGGGAATCATCGATCCTACTGACTTTAGCCAGGTCCCCGAAGGGAACTGTTGCCCAGGTCTTGGCAGGTATAGATCCCGGCCCTGGTACCTTGGAACCACCTTTGCGTCCCGTGTTGTGGTTAATTTCTGTTAAGTTTTATGTGGCCCTAGAAGGCCAGTAAAAAAAATCACTTAGTACAAACATTTCGTAAACTAATCATTGAAATGTATTCAATTAATATTTAAATTATGAATATGGAACAGAAATGGAGATTATAAAATGGAAGTAAATAAATATTGTAAACATCTTCTATAAGTAATTTACAAATATTGTTTTCCAGCTTATAACTTCTGACTTCAGAAATAATTGTTCTATTCCTAAACAATTAGTAATAGATTTATTTGCTAGCTAATAATATTATGGTTAAGTAATTAATTTTATTTTTTTTAAATTCTTGTAGTCTTCCTTATCACAATATTAGATGTTTATGTCCCTTACTCATTTCTCATCTACATGTGCTTCTTTTAACTATCTGGTAATTCCGCAGAATGCTTGAATAGAATTATTAATAAGTGTAGTGAGCAATCAAGGCAATCAATCAATCATGTGCCATGACGGAAAGCGTGGGTAGTCATGACTCGCCATTTCACTCGATCACCAGCGTCGTGGATCAGCTCAGTGTTCCTGTCTCGTCCATGCCATGTGGCCAAGCCATCCAGGTATTTTCCTCTCGGTCTTCCTCTTGGTCTGTTCCCTTCAATCTTTCCAGTTGTCACTAAGTTCTCCAATCCATTTCTTTTCATAACATTTCCCAAACATTTTGACTGTCTACGTCTAATTTCTCTAATCAATTTACGATTTTCATTTGTCTCCTGTAGTACTTGGTCATTGGTTTTTCTGTCTGTCCATGGTATTCTTTGCATTTCCTCATAAACCACATTTCTGCAGCCATCAGATGTTTCTCAGCTTGACTGCTCATTGTCCAAGTTTCACATCCATTCAAAAGAACAGGCTCTATGTAGCCCCTCAACACTCTTTTTCTCGTTTCAATTGACAACTATTCCAGAGCGAACCCCGTGGAAAGATGAACATAGACTATTCGCTACAAATCCAGACAATAGTGAGAGGAACAGTGTACAGCGCAGAACAGCCACTCTCAGCTTCCCTGATAACGAATACCCACAGGATCTCTGGATCCGAGTCTACACAGATGGGCCAGCACAAAATGCTGTTCGAAATTGAGGAGCGGGAGTGTACATAGAATACCCAAATAATACTAGGGACACGGCCAGAGTTCCAACAGGAAAGTACTGACATAACTATGATGCTGAAATTGAGGCAAGATAGCCACAGAGAAATTAATTACAAAATACCAGCCATGGTACACAACCTGTGGTGATATTGACAGATGCAAAATCCGTAATAGAGGCGCTCCTGTCTGGGAAATTACGAGTTTTAAGGACACTACTTTCTGATCTTAGCAGTCAGCATAAGGTCACCATACAGTGGATACTATCCCACTGTGGAGTACCCGGAAACGACAGAGGTGATTGATTGGCTAAGGAAGGCGCAAAAGAAGAACAACCTGATGTATCCACTGAATAATGTAATTTTTTTTTTTTTTTTGGAGAGAAAGTTAGTTCGCGGAGCGACGTTGCAAGGATAGTAAAACAAGGTGCTCAGTGCGATCAGCTCAACTCACGCTTTAACTCATCCTTTTTCAGGCTGTCCTTCTAATCTTACCAGTACCGTGGGTCTGTGATTCGGCCCAAATTATTGTGTTATTCTAACTAAAGGATACTGAGAATGACAAGTTCATCTCTTACACTGACGTCAGAAGGGACGCAGAGGTGTTTCCAAGGCACCAGGGCCGGGTTATATACTGGCCAAGACCTATTGACGCGTCCTCGTCGAGCGTCCTGGGCAACAGGTCCCTTCGGGGTCCTGGCTAAAGTCAATAGGATCGCCGATTCCTCCGAAGTCGGGGAGTGTCTGCCTGTACGGCGAGGAACCACCAGTCTGCACACCAATAAGCCAGACATGGGACAACAGTTACTCACGCAAACCTCAGGTCCTGTATGACATCACACTGATGTTGAACAACAGGATGCCTTCATCCGACATACAGGATTTCGCGTTGGAGCTCAAGCCAACGAACACAAGCAAGCAAGCAAGCACTGACGTCAGATGTGCTCAACGGAAACCTGCTCCATAACACAGGTACGACTGTTGTGTCTCTCTCCGGGCCTGGAACCGCCGTCAAGTCGACGCCAGCGTTCACAGCGAGCGCTCTCGCTGGACTGGCCGGCGTGCCACTAGGTGCATAGCCAGTCTACACAGGTATGAGTCACCGACACGGTGTTTCGTGACTTTAACAGAAGACATGCACGTTAAACTCTACGATAGGCAACACCGGGTTCAGTTACAAGTACCGAATTCGGACATCAATATTTGTCTGGATTGAGTGATTGATTGATTGATTTAGGAACCGACATAAACCACATGTCGGTGGAAAATGGATCCGGGGCATTCCCATAAACGCACCGTCCCCATCCTCAGCAGCCAGCGAAGAGTTCCAACACCAATAGTACCAGTAGCAATCTGATTATATGTCCGTCTCGCCTTTCCTCTGAGCGCCGAGCGTCAGCCAGATCCCCTCGTCACTCCTCGCTGTCGCATTCTTGCCAGACCATGGTGATCCATTTGCTCCTCCGAGGTGTACACGTGCTCCCACAAGGCCGCACCATGTCTGCCTTGTCATGCATCAATACTCCACCAAACCTTGCAGAGCCAGCCAATCTGTCCGCCTGTTCATTCCCCAGCACACTAGCATGCCCCGGAGAAAAGATCCAGACGATGCTTGCCACCCGTGACTTCCGAAGCAAAGCAAGCCACTCTGCACGAAGCTTGCCTGTCCTACTCAGCATGCTTTCTGTGTCAGTTACACGATGTGTGTGTGTATCGTATTCTCCATCCAGCGGAAACCTGCCCTGACCGCGTCCACCTCCATTCTTAAGCTAGATGTTCTGGTATCATATGCCAGGTTCTCCTGCACCAAACGTCGACCAATCTATCCGCCTGTTTGCCAAGAACCCCCAGGCACTTCTCCTACCTCTCAACACCGAACCATCTGTGTAGATAATCACATCACCCGGGCTAACATTATCCTGAATTAGTTGCTGGATTACCACTTCCGTTGCCCCTGCTGGCCACCCCTGCACTCCTGGCTCAATGTGATTATAACTCTGCACAAGTTTGAATGCTCCGCTGGCACTCTGACCCATGCCTCTCCTCGCCTAATGTTCTCCAAGATGCACACCTGTCTGATCGTATCCTCCGCCTGAGCCATCCATGATTTCCCTCTTATCAGTCGCTGACCCTGACTCTTAACTGCGGCCAGCGCCTTATACAACGGGTGATCTGTGTCAGCAGCTACTCTGAGGTATGCCTTCGCCTGCATCACTTTGAGCCTACCAGCAACAGTCGGCAAACCAAGGATGTAACGCATACACACCACTGGGGTGTCTCTGGTGCATCCCAGAATGACCCACATAGCTTCTTTCTGTATGCGTCCAATCTCACCAACTAATTGTTTGAGACAGTGAGCAGTCCTAGTCCATAATCAATCACTGAGAGGATCAAGTGCTGATATGGTGTGAAAATCATTCTCTGCTCTATGTCCATTGCAGCCATAATTTTAAGTGCATTGAGTCCCTTTTGAGATCTTGTCACAACCGTCTCCACATGGTCCTTGAAGGACAGGCTCCTGTCACATGTGATTCCCAGATACTTCAGTTTGTTCTCTCTGTTAACGCTTCTACCATCTATCGTGAGGCTTGGGACATCAGCTCTCACAATCCTGTTGTCCAGAGAGCACCACAAAACAGCTGCCTTTTCTGGGTGGATGACAGCACTCATTTCAGTGCACCAGTCAATCACTTTGTCTACTGTTGCCTGTAGCTCCTGGGCTGTTTGCTCCCTATCTCTCACCTGCCTATATGCAAGAATATCATCTGCAAATGTTAGTATCCTTCCAACCCCTGGTGACTCTAGGTTTGCAATCTTGCTCATATACACGTTAAAGAGCACCAGTGAGATTGCGGATCCCTGTGGCAGTCCCGGGGTTAAAATATGTGGCTCTGAGGACCATGCACCCAGACGGAGAGCAACCCGACGAGAATGCAGGATGGCTGCTATCCAGTTCACCAACCAGGGATTCACCCCCTTCTCCATCAGTGCGGTCATCAAAATATCATATCGAATTCTATTGTACGCATCCTCGAGATCAAGCGTTGCCGCCATCGTTACCTGTCTACTCTGGAAACCCTCATAAATGTCAAAGACAAAACGGCTGCATTTGACCAGGTATATTTTCCTGGCCTGTAGCTCCCCAGGCCTCTTGAAAGAAGCTTCCCGTTTTCCAAAATCTCTTGCAGCTTGACAGCGACTATCTTCTCTAAAACCTTCCAAAACGTATTTTGAAGGGTGATGATCCTAAAGCGGCTAAACTTTGAATGATCATTTGAATGGTTTTTGGAAAGGGATGAGATAGCTGTCTACCCAATTCTGCGGTACTGATGCTGTCCTAATGCTCTGGTTAAAGCAGTCAGTCATCTCCTTCAGGTCTACATCACTCAAAGCCTTCATGTGGCCATACCTGACCCCATCAGGCCTTGGTGCCGTGTCTTTCGCCTTTTTCAAAATATGTTTAACATCTTCAACCCGTATGATGTCTTCATAAGGCATATTCTTTATGTTGCCAGATAACTCCTCTCTAACTGCATCCCCGGTGTCTGCATCATCATGATTGGTCTGCTCTAAAAAATCTCTGAAGAAACGCTTCCCTTTTCTCTTTGTCTGTTGTCACGCGCACACGATCATCTCTATAAATTGTTCCCACTGTCATAGGCTGATCTTTTCTTTGTATTTGTCTGTGCAGTTTCCAGAATTGTCGCAGTGTTTTATCACCTTCAATCTCATTCATGAAACATTCCCATTCTGCCTTTTTGGCCTCTGCAAAACAGTGCTTGAAAACCCCCACCTTGTCTTTCTTGACATTTTCCGTTGTGCCCACTTCCTCTTGTGAGCTTCGGGGTGTATGTCGCACTTTCCTTAGCTGCTTCTCTGCAGTTCTCTTTTCTTTCCAAGCATGATGCCACGGAAATTGTTGCTGTGGCTCGTCTATAACAACACCTGGCAATTTGAAGACAACGTAAAGATACACTCGACAGGAAACATTTGCGTCCTCAGTTTGAACAATGAAAGTTTATTGCGAAACAGCATACAGCATGGCTCCCATCCGCTGCCGACCTTCAGTCGTTATCGCATACTGCGGATGAGCCGCACACGCCCTGTCTAGCATCATTATTATTTAATTGCCTGATCGTCAGGAAAATTACCTGTCCTAATATCTTTCATCTTCTTAAACTTAATTACGTTGTCTACTCACTGCAACCTGCAACCAACAATCGCTTGTCACTGCGTGCATCGGACCGCCATTCTGTCCGGCTGTGTTGTCAAACAGTGTTGAATGTCGAACTGTCGCTTGCCGGCGTTCTCGGCCTCATCACCAGGTCTCGGCTTCAGAATGTTGATTCATTATCAACTGATTTCATAAATGGAATAGTAATTTACTTTGAAACACAGTCTCTGATGACATTATCGCTGACTATTGCATTACAATCGATCTTTCCATGTCCACGTCTCGGCCTGCAAATTTCCGAAAACATGTCCGCCGTTCTCAGCCAGAGCGCAGTCATGTGACCGCGCTAGCTCCGCCCACTGGCGTCGCCAGTGTTTTCTCGATTTTTTCTGGCTGTTTGTATGAGCGGTACTTGTCTAGTTTGTTCGTTTAACACATCTACTAGATTGCTTGTATCCATCTCATGACACATGGTCTACTTCTGGGGTCCACCATGGGGGAAGCAAAAAAGGAGTTTTAACAGTCCTGTTGCATGCCCCCTGTCTGAGGCGTCCAAGAAGGCTATCAGTCCACTGATACCGGAAGGTCTTGCGCGCCCTCCCAGCCTTAACTTTCCTGGATTTAGAGATCAGGACTGGCATGCTATCATTCCCATGGTCATTCAAAACATATAACATATAAAATATTTGTCTGGAGCATGTAGACAAAGAAAGGCAAAAACTTACTTTGCATTGGATCCCGGCGGCAATGAAGATAGAGGGAGTTAAGGCTATCGCCATACATGCTACTGGGGACCCCAATGTGGAGGTATTTCCACTAAAAAAAAACTCTGGAGGTAAATGGGGAGCCATATGTAACGCCGCCCAGGAAATCCCCCATTACATAAATCTGAACATTACAGGGATCACCAAAAACACTCACAAAATTATGGTAAACTAGCCCAGCAGGAGAACTGCTTGTTATGTGTGTGGTATGGATGACCACTGGTCAAACAAATGTCCAGCCAAACATACAAACAAGCCGGTTGTGGCACAAAAAGATCTAATAAATTTTCCATCTCTGAGAAGGCAAGGACCAGCACAACATCAACAAAACGAACAACGCGGAAAACAAGTTGAACAACAGCCCAAACAACAAGAAAAGCAACAAACGGATACGCCAACAGATAACCACGAAAACTAAATTCTGGACACGCAAACAGAAGAACACTTTGCAACTGATTTCACTCCAAAACCAGAAAAAGACAACTACGAGGATTAAGTCCAGAGTGACTTAATGTTATATGAGCATATAGCAGTGTAGGTTCTATATAGCCCTTGGAAAGTACGCGAATAACGTCTAACTGCACATAAAGTGTATGGATATCTACTCTAGTGAGAGGTGGATATTTAATTTAGGTTCTATATAGCAATTGTAAAGTACATCCAATTAACATTTAACTGCACGTAAAGTGTATGGATATCTACTCTAGTGAGAGGTGGATATTTTATTTAGGTCCCATATAGCCCTTGTAAAGTACATGCAAGTAACCTCCATCTGCACATAAAGTGTATGGATATCTACTGTGGTGAGGGATAGATATTTTATTCAGGTTCTATATATTAGTTGCATATTCTTAACAGGACGTTACAGTCAACACCAGCATTCTTTGCTATTGTGATCTCTAAGCGTGGTGGTTTAAGGCGTTTTAGACTCAAGTGTGACCGTCTGGGACTCAAGAATATCCGTGTTCTGTATTGGAACTGCGCCAGCGTAAAACAACGGGGCTCTATTTTAGAAACCCTGGTTTACAGGAATGACGTTGTAGTGATCCAGGAGACGAGACTTGGTGATCAGCTACTCCGAATTGCCGGCTTCAAATGTTTCTACAACAGACGACACATTGGAATGGCGATTCTCATTCGCGACAACATGGTAGCGTCAGAGCTAGACATGTCCAGTTGGGACAGTGACGATATACAAATACAGGCGTTAAAAGTTCAATCCAGTCTACCATTCGTGTTGATAATGTTTATGCCCGCAACGCGAGTATGGATTCCCAGAAGTGGTAGTGCTTAAGTGACATATTAAGAGAAATGTTATTTTCTGTGGCGATTTCAATGCTAAAGGCAGACCATGGGGAAATATTTCCTCCAATACACAGGGGGAGGAACTCGAGACTGCACTTGAAACCATTGACCTGGTTTGTATTAACAGTGGCTGTGTCACCAGGACAGCAAGCCGTCCAGGCGATGAGGACAGTGCTATTGATCTGGCGCTGGTTTCTCCTTCGCTCACTACAGTGTGTAGATGGGGTGTCCTAGGATTGATTGACTGATTGATTTAGGAACCGACAAAACAACATTCGGGGCATTCCCATAAGCGCTCCGTCCCCATCCTCAGCAGGCAGCGAAGAGTTCCAACACTAATAGTTCCAGTAGCAGTCTGCTTATATGTCCGTCTCGCCTTTCCTCTGAGCGTCGAGCGTCGACCAGATCCCCTCGTCACACCTCGCTGCCTCATTCTTACCAGACTATGGTGATCGATTTGCTCCTCCGAGGTGTACACGTGCTCCCACAAGGCCGAAACCACGTTTGCCTTGTCATGCATCAATACTCCACCAAGTTTTGTCGAGCCAGCCAATCTGTCTGCTTGTTCATTCCCCAGCACACCGGCATGCCCCGGAGAAAAGATCCAGGTGATGCTTGCTACCCGTGACCTCCGAAGCGAAGCAAGCCACTCTGCACGAAGCCTGTCTGTCCTCACCCTCCTCAGCAGTGCTTTCTGAGTCAGTTACAATCACAATGTGTGTATTCATCGTGTTCTCCATCCAGCGGAAAGCTGCACTGACCGCCTCCACCTCCATTCTTAAGCTAGATGTTATGGCATCATACGCCAGGCTCACTTGCACCAAACGTCGACCATTAGCTTTTGCTAAGAATCCCCAGGCACTTCTCCTACCTCTCAACACATACCCATCCGTGTAGATAATCACATCACCCGGGCGAGCATTATCCTGAATTAGTTACTGGATTTCCACTTCCGTGGCCCCTGCTGGCCATTCCCTGCAGTCCCGGGTCAATGTGATTATCAATCTGCACAAGTCTGACTGCACCGCTGGCACTCTGACCCACTTCTCTCCTCGCCTAATGTTCTCCAAAGGGTACATCTGTCTGATCGTATCCTCCGCCTGAGCCATCCATGATTTCCCTCTTATCTTGTCCTAGGACACAACGACAGCGACCACCACCCTTGCAGCATATTGGCGGAGAAGGGCAGAACCAGGCAGCACAAGCTAACGTCAAGACGTTCCAGTATGACAGTACGGGGCAAGATGTGGTGAGTAAAATAAGACGTGACAAGCGCAGAAAGTTTCAGGGCAGGAAAAAAAGCTGGGAGCAGCCACCTTGGTGTAATTTCGATGCGGAAAAGACTTGGGTGGATAAGCGTAGTGCTGTAAGGAGATGGCAAAATGTAAAGAAGAACAGAGCTGGCCATCCTAGTAAAGAGAGATGCACACAAAAGAAAGCTCTTTTAAAAAAACTGGGCAAGGTGGTTAAAAGTGAAAAATGGGCAGACGTGTGTCAAAGAGTAAGCCCAGACAAGTCACTGAAATTGTTCTGGCGACTACATAAAAGCATGAGTGGGGAAGTCAAGAATAAGAGCATTTCTGACTTACAGGGTGCTGATCTCATCTGGCAGAGGACTGACGAGGACAAGGGTAAAGCCCTCTTTTAACGCTATATAGAGCAGAGCAACCAGACAGACATGGGAGGCCGAAATCTGGCCAAGGAGGTCACCTCAGACGGGTGCATGGCCCAGAATACTTCGGATGAGGACACAGTGCAAAAAAAAAAAAAAAACTGCGCTAGGGCCTGATGGCATAAGATACGACAACATCAATAGGTGTGCCGACAACGAGCTAGAGAAACTAGCAGACACGTACAACAACAGTATAGGGAGTGCTAGCATCAATGAGGTGTGGTTACACAGCTATCTGATTCCCTTGCCGAAACCTGGCAAAGACCACACATACACATTCATGGATATCGAGTTATAACCATGCAGAATACAATAGGCAAGCTGCTGGAGAAGTTAATTGCCAGGAAAATATCAAGCCAGCTAGAGAGGCAAGGTGTTTTCCCACCTACCCTGGGTGGGTACCGTCCAAAATGAGAAACCTGGACGAATGCAGCAGATTTTGTCCATGATGTCTATTTCCACTCAGGCATTGAAACCTTTGCTGCAGCGATTGATCTTGAGGACGCGTACAACAGAGTACCATTGGATTTTTTAATGCTTCAGCTTCTTGAACTCAAAATATAAGATAATTCCTCCTTAGTTGGATCGCTGCAGCCCTCTTCCAGCGGAAAGTAGTTTTTAGATGTGGCAAATGGACTTTGGAACCAACAACAATATATCCTGGCCTATCACAGGGATCACCATTATCTCCGGTACTGTTCAACGCCTACACAGTGAGAATCACCAGTGAGCAGATCACTGGACCTGGTAGGACATTGTCATATGCCGATGATGTTTTAGTGTATTGTCAGGGTAAGGATAGAGATCAGGTTGCTGTGGAACTGCAAACCGAATTCAGTCGCATAAGTACTTGGTGTGATGAAGCTGGGGCAATGGTCAACCCAACGAAGGCAACAGTGACTTGGTTCTCGTTGAATAATCATATTGTCAACACTCCAACACCAACTGTAAAGCTGTGTTCAGAGACGGTGGAAAGAACCCAGGCAATGAATTACCTGGGAATACGGTTTGATCGAAGCCTTGCTTATAATGAGCACATAGACCAGGTGATAACAAAGGCCAAGCGGGGTTTGGCTGCGATGCGGGTGATGGCGGCAGCAAACTGTGAGCAGCGCCATCTATGTCTTCTGTACGAGGGGCTGGTCATGTCTGTTTTTGAGTACGCGATGGCAATCCTGACTCTCAGCCGTAAGCAGATAGAAAGGATGGAAAGGATACAGAATGAAGCTATGCGCATTATTCTTGGATGTACAAGAGATACAGCATGCAGGGCGATGCGCTACCTTCTTGATTTTCCAACCATTGAAGAGAGAATACAAGTTTGCAGAGCACGCGCCTACCTCAGAGTTAACGCAAACACACAACATCCACTGCATAGTGAAATTATGAAGGTGAAGGGCAGCAGGTTAAAAAGAGGACGGTCGTGGATGGGTCAAGCCGAAGACATTCTTCAACAGGTGTGTTCACTTGAGGACTTAGAACCTGGCGAGGAGTGGGTACAAGTGCCAACAGATTTCTGCACATCCTTTTCAGTTTGCATCCAACTAGATAGAAAATGCAGACAAGAAAATCCGGCTGCTGTGGAGGCTGAAGTACAAGCGTTGATTTTCGAGAATTCGCTAGACGGTGATGCTGTCATCTACACAGATGGGTCGGTCGTCCGACATGTGAGAAGCTCATGGGCCTTTACGGCTCGGGCCGGAGGGAGAATTGTGAAGGAGGACTCTGGTGCTTTTACTGAGACCACAAGTAGCCTGACTATGGAAGTCATGGCAGTAAGTAAAGCAATAACATGGCTCGAGACACAGACATTCACTAGGGCATGTTTCCTTAGCGACTCAATGAACATGATCAAGAGGATAGAGGATGGGGTGGATCCGAAGAGAATGGTTGCTGTCTCTGGAGCGGTCTCGGCTGGCAAAGATTAGTTTCATCTTCGTGCCAGGGCATGCGGGAGTACAAGGAAATGAGCGGGCTGAAAGCTCGCAGGTAAGGCTACTGTGGAGGGCGGACGCGCCATGGACCAGGCTGACATTCTGAATGCTCTACGAGAAGTAAGACGTTTGCGTGAACCAAGTAATGACTGTGAATCTACAACCATGGCCAGACTGCGAGAACGGCAAATTAAAAGAGGGGTGGCCAAACAAGAACACTACGCAGGAAGCCAAAGAAGATTGATAAACCAACACAGAACTGGTGTCGTTAGCCGCTACACGCTGCGGAATTTGCTGAGGAGGAGATCCGAACACTTATGGAATGAATGGTTCGATGTGCAATGAGGATGATCTGTCGACTAACTAACTAACTAACTAACTAACTAACTAACTAACTAAATAACTAACACACTTTCGTTTTTTTTGTTTTTTTTGGTTATGTTTTTTCACACGAGGACCACTTTGGCGCTTCGCGAAGAATAAAACCTTTAAACTTTACGACAGCAGTGATCTATACTATCTCAGCATGATGTAATACAAACGTGTCTCCGAAAACATTGCACTCGTAAACCGAATAACGGGGTCCGAACCCATGACCTTCACAGTTCAAGGCAGGCTCGACCACTCGACTAGGGAGGGCCCATTCGCTTTACCCCAGGGGTCACCAAAATACGGCCCACGGGCCGGATCCGGCTTGCGACTTCAGTTCATCAGGCCCGCCGACGGTTCTCGAAGGCTATTGGAGAAGGTAAAGGAAACCACCGCTGTATTTTCCCAAGAAAATCATGCCTGTAAATGAAATCAATAAAGATCCCGACGTTAACGGGGATTTCAATGGAGTGTCTTCGTCTGGTAAAGAGCATCATCTGCTATATCATCATCATCATGTGCCGTTAAGCATGGGAGGCCATGTTTTGCGATCTCATTCGATCACCAGAGTCGTGGATCAGTTCAGTTTTCTTGTCTCGAACATACAACGTGGCCAAGCCATACATGTATTCACTTCTCTGTCCTCCCCTAGTTCTCTACACCTCGATCTTGCCAGATGTCACCAAGTTCTCCAATTTATTTCTTCTCATAACGTGACCAAAAAAACTGTGACTGTCTACTATAACAGGGCAACAGTTATATAGCAGATGCAAACAATGCGTTGGAGTTTTCATTTGTTTATTTCATCAAATATATCGTAGATTATCAAGTAAGCATTGATCATACAAAACAGGTGTGGTTCGCTTCAAACTCCGCTGGTAACTCTCTATATCTAACCCCGCGTCACGGCTTGAGCGTCCCTAGTTACGTTTTTACGGGATGCTCAACCGTGCCTAGTCTTTGCACACTACCTATTTACTCACCAACTCCGTAACAGAGATGGTGCTCTGTTACATTCCTCCCTATCTTTAACAAGACTTTTCCCGAAAAGTCTTAATCCCTAATTTACTTATTCTACTTATTCTTTCCCTCACTAAAATCTTAGCCCCAATATTATTTCTCCAACCCATCTTAAACCAGCCCCCTCTTAACCAGTGAACTTTATTTCTTACTCTTTCTACTCCTTCGAGTCCACTTCTCCGCTTATCTCTTATAGCCAAGCGCTATGTTCTGTTATAGATCTTCGTGAAATGATACTTCTTCTTCTCAATTGCAGGGTTACAAGCTATTCGCTCATACATAACAATATCTGATCTTCAAAACGCATACATACTCTTTTGAAATACTTCATACTCCGTATTATCATCACCCACAAGTCTATGCCAACAATTCAGTACGTCAGCATTACTAATTCCCCATTCAACCGACTTGAAAGCACTCGTACTAATCACACGATAGGAAGATAAAGAATCGGTGGCCACCGGAAAGCAAAGAACAAGAACTCTTCCTCACAAAAGCATACTCACATTTACCCCCCCCCCCCCCCCCCCATGTTACCCTGAGACTTTATGCAATAAAGTCTTTAAAAAAAAACAATTACATATCTCTTACAATTCAATTATACCAGTCATTATGGCAATTTCGTATCATATCTCCGAATCTCACCTAATTATTTAATCTTTGACTAATACAGTTTGCGCTGATATCCCCAGCATCAAACAACAAAAATATTATCCACTCTTAAATGTCTATATATTACAGACACTACTGATATTATGGCTCCTTACCATAGCAACCTCGAATTGTAACGTCAACCACAAAGCACATCCCGATGACACAAATCAAAAGGTCCATTATGGGCCCTACCACTTAAAAACCTCCTCCTACATTATAAACATCAGCTACTAAAATATTCATATAACTTAATCTCTGACCATTATGTACAGCAACTCACTACTACTACTAATAATGTCCATTTGTTATGGGCAATACTTCTTAAAACCTCCACTTGTCACTTCATGCCATTATCAACAGCAACCAAAATACCGTCACTGAACGTATGTCTGTGACTTTCTAAGCTATCTACCCCATCATATCTCTGTCTATCTATTATAGACATTCCATTATTACCCAAACATCGCTGTTCACTTACTGTGAACTTAACTTCTATTCTTTGTCATTCAAACTATATTCATCTCGTCCCATGCTGCAATCACAGCACGAAAAATAACATTCGTAATTCATATATTATTAATCCACCCCTCATGGCTCTCAGTCCATGTTTATTCCAATCGTTGCTGATAACCACAGCCATTACCCTTTATGATTCACTATTCATCATTTAATCCCCCAACTATTGTATGGTTACTCTTCGGACTAAAACATGGCATTCAATTCATGTTTTTCTCCTTACCATATTTTCTGAACGTAACTATGTATCCAGAACTCCCAAGGACCCATTAATAAGTCTCTCTCTTTAATATGGACCTGTTTAATTTCCTAACTCCCCACAACTGAACGTCAAACGAAAACTAATTTAAACATAGCCAGGGCAACTCAATAAGTAACATCATTATAACTTTTGCCAATGAAAATTAATAAACAAGGTATATATAACTTAAATAAAATTACAATTCATAATTAACTGGAGTCAAGACAAATCAAAAATAGAACAACAATATCACCCCCCCCCCCCTCCCCCTTTTTTGTTTTCACAATGCTGTCATATATCCCCACATTTTTCAAAATAAATATATATAGTGAAATAATAATCAAATTCACATAGAAATCAACTACTTATTGTAACTAAACAACATTGGTCTCTTATACGGACCAATGTAATACATATCTATTCAAGGAACACAAGTCATGCCTATATACTCTTACAACAGTAGGGGAAAAAACAACTCAATGCTAGGCCAATTATTAACCTGCCTTAATCCATATATATATATATATATATATATATATATATATATATATATATATATATATATATATATATATATATATATATATATATATATATATATATATATATATATGTTACCTACATACTATATTCTCATCATAACGCAGAACAATATCTGTTCCCTCAACAAAAGTCATTAATCAACAAATGACCATTGATTATCTCCCTTCACAACATTCCATCTCTTACAAAACTAACTCATAACGACACCACTGTATTTGAAATATTAAACAAACAATTACTGTTAACTACAGCACAAATTGCTTCCTTTTCTAAGTAATGTGGCTATTTCAGCACACCACGATTCATCTACTCACTAAAGGAAATTGTAACACGGCACACTAGTTGTTTCCCTTGGATTTGATTTGTACCAAGAATTATTATAACTTCTTAAACATTACCGTTTACTACGGTATCTCCACAATGCAACAACCAGCAAAAAATGTCTATTTACTATAGCCTTCACCGACACATCTAGTTACTAGATTTGTCAACAACTAATTATACTGTTACTTTATAAAGCCATTCTTTCAGTTTACGAGTCTCGTCCACCCGACTCAACTAAAGTTTCATTCTCCCGCATAGCTACTCTCCATCATCTCACCACAACAAACCAGGGTTACACTCACACCCACTGCGACGGTAGTCACGCCACTCACAATTATCGAAACACGTTCCATTGCACTCTACCTTAAATCTATAAGCCTCTTGTCTAGTCGTTCTTCCCAGTAACGTTTCCACAAAATTCTCTACTTCACTAACTGCCACTTTTAACTCTCCCAACCATGCACTGACGCGTTTTAATTCTGTATGTAGGTAGTTCATACTTATTTCTCTGTAATTTATCTCAAGCCAAAACAATATGCCTACTTCTTCTTCTATATATTTCTTGGTACTTGTAACAAAACCTCGTCTTGAGCTCTGCTGAAATATTTTTGTTATACAACTTATATAAACAAATTCACAATTATAATATAGTTAATAGTTATCAATAAGTATACAACTGCAAGCGTATGTGAACTAGACAAGGGACGTAAGCATCTGTTTTTCGTCCTTAAAAAATCGAGTGTTCTAATTAATTAATTAATTTTACTTAACACACAATGTTATGTTATATTAGTTAAATCAATTTCACTTATTATAACGCTATATTAGCTTAATCAATTATCTTAAATCAATTTCTTAAATACCGTTCCTTGGATATATCGTCCACGAGTCCATAAGGAAAGTTCAAATGTGCGAACTGGTGATTATTCTTGACAGTCAGACTTCATACATGCTTCATAGAAAAACGAGCGTGTTGTCTTCTTCGGTTCCATCACAGGGAAAGGAAAACTTCTGGACTCTTCATTTCACCCATGGTCGGGCACCTCGGATTTGTGGCTTCTTTTCACCCCTTGGTGGGCTCGTCTGGACTTCACCCGAAAAAGGGCACGTCTGGATTTGAAACGGCTCAAGCTCCAAAACGAAGCGATTACAATAGGTTCTCTTCTTCAGCAGGACGGCAACCCATTATGCCCACCCGCGTCCGAGGAGACCACAACAACGGAATCGCCTTCTATGACAGACATCTTGATGAGCTATAGTTTCTCCCAAAGTTCAGGTTAGTTGCGGCTGTTTTGTTTTCGAAAGCAGTAAAATTTCTTCAGTCTGGGACAGCTCCAGTAAGTGACCTCACTTCAGGCAGTCAAGGTCAATCCAACGAAACGATGACCTCAAGGTAACGGCTAAATCAACAGCCCCGATAACAGCAGCTCAAGACTTACAGCATAGTGACGCCTCAAGGACAACGGCTAGGTCACTCCAGGACACAATGATGGCACTTCTGACAAACAGCCAAATTACACGATGGTAGTAGCTCCATCCAGCAATTCATGATAAGATGTATGGCGGCTCCAATAACTAGCCTCAGTAAAACGATTTGCGGTGGTGAAAATATGGGTTGCAAGCTTTGACAAGGCCTGGATCACTTGACTGCGGCTTCTGACAAAGATTCACTCAGTCAGTAAAACTCGATAAGACTGTATTGGCACGATATGGCCAGCAAAACATCTGTTGTGGTAACGTGTTTGTTGTAGCAACGCAAAGCAACTTGAGAAAAGGCGTTCAACAAAAGTCCTCCGCTGTGCCGTATATTTTTGTAGTACTTCACGCTGTGTCCTGCAAGAACCAAGTCCGAAATCCTGGTCACGGCACCAAATCTGCTTATATAACAGGGCAACAGTTATATAGCAGATGCAAACAATGCGTTGGAGTTTTCATTTGTTTATTTCATCAAATATATCGTAGATTATCAAGTAAGCATTGATCATACAAAACAGGTGTGGTTCGCTTCAAACTCCTGATGTAACTCTCTATATCTAACCCCGCGTCACGGCTTGAGCGTCCCTAGTTACGTTTTTACGGGATGCTCAACCGTGCCTAGTCTTTGCACACTACCTATTTACTCACCAACTCCCTAACAGAGATGGTGCTCTGTTACACTACGTCTAATTTCTCTAATCAGTTTACGGTTTTAATTTGTTTCTTGTAGGACTTGGTCATTGTTTTTTTTTCTGTCTGTCCGTGATATTCTTCGCATTCTCCTCAGAAACCACATTTCCAAAGCCATCAGATAATTTTCAACTTGTCTGCTTATTGTCCACGCTTAACACCCATACAAAAGCACAGGTTCTATGTAGCACCACATGTGATACAGGAGATACCCGATCGTCGTCAAGCAAATGTAGGCTAATTAAAGGTTAAAAATATACTAAATGTTGGTGCATGGAATGTCAGAACACTTAGCCAGAACTGACAACTAGATAATGTCAAGAAAGAATGAAGATAAATATATTAAATATTTGTGAATTAAGATGGCCAGGTACAAAGGGGGGGGGGGATGTTTACATAAGTGTACAATTATTTACTTAGCAGGGAAGGACTACACAAGGGGTGTTAGCATGGTTTTGGATCAACTGAGTGCTAGGCCAGTTAAAGGATGTTGGAGAATCTCAAATAGAGTATTATTAGTGAAACTCCATGGTAAACCTCTGAGTATTAACATAATACAAGTACAGTATACGCGCCAACAACAGACTGTAAAGAAGAAGATTTAGATATATTTTATAACGAATTAGACATGGCCGAGAACCAGTGTGAAAATTTTGAAATTACTGTCATCTTCGGGGCTTTTCAATGCTAAATTAGGCAACGAGATAGTGAGTGGTTTACTTTAGTTTAGTCGACCGATCAGCATCATGGCATACGGTTGTAACCCATAATTGCTCTGTTCTACTCAAGCCTGAGTCCGGAGAATCTCAGCTTAGTGCACGAACTCCGTAGCACCGGCGAGGATCCTGAAATACTTTGGTTAGATTTTTACTCGAAATTTTTGCCCGGCAGCGCCGTTAGGCTAATCTTTTCCGATTTCCAAATGGCAAGGGAGGTTTACGTGCGGAACAATACACACGGGCGTCCGATCTCACTACCCAGAGACCAGGGAAAATTTTGTTACTAGATGTCCATATGAAAAAAATAACGGCCCACACCGGGACTTGAACCCGGGATATTCCAGCGGACAAAATACCTCGAGACCACTCAGCCCTCTGTAAAAGGGTGAACATAAAAGGTGAGTGGTGTGACTGGTGGCTATGGCCTAGGTTCTAGGTCAATGGTTCTCAACCGGTGGGGAATTCCCCTCCCCCCACCTGGGGGATTTTAGGGTTGGGGGGGGGGGGGGGGGGGGAGGGGGATTAAGATTATTGTTTTTCCCTCTAAATTTTACTGTTCTGTACTTCTCGCCCTAATGAAATTCCTTTTATAACGTAAGTAGACCCGCAAACCACGTTTTATGTAGATGTCTAGACTTGTTCTAGTATGTGTTATTAAATTTAGCTTCCATTTTTATGTATACAGTGTAAGGGTGTGGGGGTGGCTATTTTTAGGGAGAAAATTGGAAAGGCGGGGGGGGGGGGGGGGAAATGACGTTCTGAACATATGGTAAAAAGGGGCATGCGCCAAAAAAGGTTAAGAACCGCTGTCCTAGATGATAGGAATGAGAGAGGTGACATTAATAGGCCAAGTGAGCAGGGGAAAACCTCGTCTGGTACAGTCAAGGCCTGCATGCACATGTTTTCGCGCTACCTAAAAGCCGTACAAGCTTATGGGATTTATATAGACAAATATTATGTTTAGAGTAAATGTCATTTATCCATCCATCCATCATGTGCCATGCCGGTAAGCGTGGGCGGTCATGTTCTGCCATCTCACTCGATCACCAGAGTCGTGGATCAGCTCCGTGTTCCTGTCTCGACCATGCAACCAGGCCAAGCCATCCAGGTACTTGCTTCTAGGTCTTCCCCTTGGTCTGTTCCCCTCGATCTTACCAGTTGTTACCAAGTTCTCCAAATCATTTATTCTCATACCATGCCCAAAATATTGTGACTGTCTACGTCTAATGTCTCTAATCAGTTTACGATCTTCATTTGTTTCTTGAAGAACTTGTCTTTCTGGCTGTCCATGGTATTCTTTGCATTTTCCTCAGAAACCACATTTCTGCAACCATCAGGTGTTTTTCAGCCTGACTGCTCATTGTCCAAGCTTCACATCCATATAAAAGTACAGGTTCTATGTAGCACCTCAACACTCTTTTTCTCGTTTCAATTGTCATCTTTTTATTGGTCAGTATGTTTTTTCATCTTACTAAAGGTTACCTTAGACATGCGATTCTTGTTCTAATCTCGTCAAGGCATCTTCCATCAGATGTTATGACTGTTCCGAGATAATTGTAGCTATTCACTTGTTTAAGAATATTTCCATTTACCTGTATAATACATTGTGGTACTTCGTTCTTCCTAGTGACGATCATAACCTGTGTCTTATTACAATTTAATTCTAACTCTAGTCATTTATACTGTTTGTAAATTTCATTTATTTTGAACAAATAGTTCTCTCTCTCTCTCTCTCTCTCTCTCTCTCTCTCTCTCTCTCTCTCTCTCTCTCTCTCTCTCTCTCTCTCTCTCTCTCTCTCTCTCTCTCTCTCTCTCTCTCAAATGTATGCATTGATTTCTATCCGCGCCCCCTCCCCCACCTTTTCCCATTGCTTTAACATAATCTCCTATAATAATAAATCATAAAATTCAACTGGTCATGCGTTTCCCTAGTTGCATAGATCATATTTAAACCATCATAATAACATGATAGTAATGCCTTGATTGCTCACTACACTTATTAATTGCTGTGAAGTTGGAACCGCGACTAACTAACTAACTAACTAACTTATTAATAATTCTATTCAAGCATTCTGCGGAATTACCAGATAGCTAAAAGAAGCACACACAGATGAGCAAAGAGTAGGAGACATAAACATCTAATATTGTTATAAGGGAGATTACTAGAAATTTAAAAATAAAATTATATACTTAGTAATAACATTATTAGCTAACAAAGAATATCTATTACTAACTGTTTAGAAATAAAACAATTATTAGGAAAGTCAAAAATTATAATCTCAAGAATATTACTTTATATTACTTATAGAAAATGTTTACAATCTTTACTTACTTACATTTTATAATTCACATTTCTGTTCTATATTTATAGTTAAAATTTTAGTAGTATACTTTCAGTGACAACCTGATATCTGATCTATAAACTTCTACCCCTCTGTGGGTAAAAACATTTTTTTACTGGCCTCCTAGGGCCACCCAAAAAAATTACAACGCTGATCGTATTCAGGTACGAATATAAGGCCTTGTCCATGTCAATTTGGGAGCACTAAACTCGAGTCGTCAGTAGTGTATATCTTTGACCGGACCAGGGTTGCCACTTTTTTAAAACTAAAAATATCTAGAAACGGCCCAAACAACATCCATAAATATCTAGATTTCGTTGGAAAGTATCTAGGAAAAATATCCAGATTGAGAAAGTAAGAAATTACATATGTATTGATGTGACTGCCGGTCTCCCTGGCGAGGAAGTTGACGGCTTTCGCCGTAACCCCGTATATTCTCATGAATAACGCAGCGGCGCCCGAACCGGCAGCGGTTCGAGCCGCGCTGGTAACTTACGGGGGTATGTGAGCCGGTCGCTCAGAAAGCAATGGCAAACTACTGAACGTAATCTTGCCTAGTACATCAACAGCAGCTGAAAAATGCTGATGTTGACTGCAACGTCCTGTAAGGGATATGCAACATTAAAAAAATTGATGTGACTTACCCTATAGAATCATGTTCTCATCTTCACTGATGTCTGTCTCACAAGATGCACTTAGCTTGGATGATGAAGTTGAAGCTTCAGATTCAAAATGACTCTGGTATGCTTTAGCTGTTCCAATTTCTTTTAATACACGATCAGGGAGCTGATAAGTTGAACAGCATTTTCCTGCTCTCATCAGGCCAAATCTTATTGTCAAGATAGCATTTAAGAGGTCAAGTTTCATCCTGTTTCTTAGTTTACATTTTGTATAATTCATAGTACTGAAAACTCTTTCCACATCAGCATTTGAATGGGGTAGTATCATGGCAGACATCGCACATTCAAAGAGCTCACAGAATGGACTGTTACCTGAGGCATCTTTAAATTGTCTTACTTCACTCCAAAAGGCTTCAGTTTCTGTTTTGTTTCTCCAGTCAACCAAATTTATTTTGGTTAACTGATATTCTGCTTCCGCCACACTATTATCAGTAGCCCCTAAAAATTTCATAACTTGACAATATTTTGATATGTCCTTTACTGGCTGAAGTATGTTGTTAACAGAAAAGAGTGAAATATTTTTCAATACATCTAAATTTTCAGGAAGTCTCTGCTTCAATTGCTTGAATAATGAGAGAAGAAAATCTTGACAGCGCTTTCTTAAGTTGTTCTCTTCATTTTCTGTTAACAGTCCTTTTGTTTTTAAACCATCAATTTTTGATTCGATTTGGTATCCCAGGTATGGCTTAGGAGCCAAATAGCTCTCTATAGTGCAAGTGAACAAGTCAGCTTTAGAAGTTGGCAATATAAGTCTTTTACCAATTGAGTGAAATAGCAAAGTGAGATCGTCAAGTAATTTAACTTTATCAACATTTTGAGATTCAAACTAGTTTATTAACTTTTTGCACTTCACTTAAAATGGGTTGTAAAAAGAGAAGGAATGCCAAATTTTTTTCATCACTGTACATTCCATATAGTATTTCAGCTGTGTAGCACTTTTCACTTTGTCTTGTTATTTCGAAGTGTGTCTTCAACTCCAACCATTGGTTCACAATTACTTCAACAGCTGGTTGAATTGATAACCATCTAGTTTTGCAATATGACAGAATTTTCAGTGGTGAGGAACTATCATTTAATGCTTTATTAAATTATTATACTGCTGTTGTCTGACAGATGATTTGGAGAACCAGTTATGTGTTTCAGCAATAAGGAATTCCAAATTCCTTGGTAAACATTCTGATGAGGCATGTGATGAGGCATGTAATGCTAGCTGCAAGGAATGACACGCACATTTTATGAGGATTAAAGATGGGATATCTTCCTTCAATTTTGCATAAACGCCATGGTTGATACCAACCATTACCGATGCATTATCGGTTCCAATTGCAGCCAAATTCTTCAAGTTTAAATGTTTACTGACCAAAAGTTTCTTCAGTGCCTGAACTATACTTTCTGCATCACACTCTTCCAAGTGAACTAGTCCAAGAAATGTAGAAACTACTTTGTCTTTGCTGTTGCTATAATATATAACACATACACCAAGCACTTTCAGAACCGAAATGTCATTCGATTCGTCTAATAATAAACTATATTTATTTGTAGAAATATCACTGATCAAATCTTCTTCAAAGTGAGAAAACAAAGTACTTCTGATCATATTTGTACACTTGCTGCGATGCATTTTCACGTCCTTTAGCACTTTACTGTCAGAAATAGTGTTTTTAAACAAATCAATCAAATGGTCACAGTTCACGATTGCACAATGACAACTTAAAAACATTGCGACAGATCCTTCAACTTTTGATGATTCATTACTCTGTGTAGTTCTGAAAACAGATGTCAACGGTGGCATATCCCTAAATGGCACTGCATTTTTATGTTTTTTAGTCTCTGCATGTTTCTTCAAGTCTTGTATTTTCGCTTTCATTTCGCACTTGCAGTACTTACAACGAGCCTTAGTCGCATCTCCATGAATTGACATCACCCAATCTTTAATTATGTCATCCTGCAGCCACGCTTTCCGAAATTTTTTTCATATTGCTTTACTTTTGGCATGTTGAAAGATTTGTTCAAAGTGGAATATGAAGGTGAGCAATTATTAAAAAATCACATGAAAAAGAATCACAAAGTCGGCATCACAGCAATAATTCGCAACACGGTGAGTTTACAGTTCAAATAATGTTATTATAATTTATGCGCCCTTTTACTCATTACCGGGGGGTTGCCAGATTGTTGAGCGTTGACCCAAGTCAGTTCAAAGTTTAAATAATGGCAGTTACCATAATTTACGCGCGTCCAGACCAAACAAATAATGTGTAAATGACACCGAAAGAAAAGTAAAATTCTAGAAAGTATCCAGAATATCCAACTCCAATTGAAAAGTATCTAGAATTGCATCCAGCATCCAAACGTCAGAAAACGGCAAAAACCTCTAGATCTGGATATAAAATATCTAGAATGGCAACAGACCCCCGGAAATAAACCCCAGATCACTGCAGGGGTCGATCAGCGTTGGATATTTTATATCCAGATCTAGAGGTATTTGCCTGCGTTTGGATACCGTTTTATGACGTTTGGATGCCGGATGCAAAAGTTGCCAGTTGTGGGTTGTGCTCAATCTTTAAATCTCAAATCCCGAAACAACCAAATAAATCAATTTGAATATTGCTCGCTGGATTTAAGGCGGCCTGGTGTGCCTTGCCAGCCGAGAAGACCTGATCATTCGGGTCACTTCGATTGACGGATGTAAATCGCGGCGATCGAACATATTTTGAGCTATAACCTACGATGGGTGACGTTGTGTGATATTCTAGTGTGAGAATTTGATTGCGTCTAGCGTGTACCGCGTGGTCCAGTGGTTACACACCCGCGTCACATGCCAGTGATCCAGGGTTTGTTTCCGGGTCCGGTCAAGGATATGCACTACTGGCGAGCTCAAACGAGAGCGAAACTCGAGTATAGTGCTTCCAAATTGACGTGGACAAGGCCTTAGGTTCGTACCGAAATACTATCAGCGTTGCCAGTTGTGGGTTGTGCTCAATCTTTACATCTCAAATCCCGAAACAACCTAATAAATCAAACCTAATTCAAACCCTGATCTATGAATGGGAGTGCGGCATTCTACCCAGTCTGCCAGATGCTCCTGGAGTATTCTAACACCCCTGTCAAAAGCACTGTGTGAGAGGTTGACTTGCATGTCTATATGTGAAGGGAGCATGATGTGACATTTCACTACTGAAGAATTATATTCAATCTGACACTGGGATGAACAATTAAGCCCTTTACTGGTTTTAAACGTGGCAACAGGAGCAGGTAGGTCAGTCCCTTAGCAAATACTACCATTAGGATGGTAGCTCCCTTCTTCGACAATGGTCAGTACCCATTTTTATGAGACTGGGTGGACACCCTAGATGTTCTTTGTTTTGGCAGTAAGCTTTCTGTTCTACCAGACTCTCTTAATTAACCTGTTCATTGTTGTCCCTGTCATTCCAATCCTGGTAATGATTTCCTTATCTAGAGATTATTTGTTTTTGTAATACAATGAATTTTAAAAAAAATGCATAAAATACATAAAATATGAAATATAACGGTTTTAATAATGTATAAGAAGGTTACCAAAATCTGACGATCTTGACATGCAGACAACTGGCACCGTAGTACTGAACTTCCAGACCCTGCGAGGAAGCAACAGACCGCATGAGTCAGCCACACATCATGTGACTACAGGCGCTGACAACAAAGTCGAGTCGAGAACAGATCATGTGACTACAGACGTTGACTATACGACAACGAAGTTGAGTCAACAACAGGTCATGTTACTACAGCCTCTGACTATACAACACCAAAGTCGAGTCGACGATAGATCATGTGACTACAGGCGTTGACTATACAACAAGAAAGTCGAGTCGACGACACATCATGTGACTGCAGGCGTTGACTATACAACAACGAAGTTGAGTCAACAACAGATCATGTGGCTACAGGCGCTGACTATACAACAACACCGTTGAGTCAACAGATCATGTGACTACAGGCGTTGACTATACAACAACACCGTTGAGTCAACAGATCATGTTACTACAGCCTCTGACTATACAGCATCAAAGTCGAGTCGACGACAGATCATGTGACTACAGGCGTTGACTATACAACAACAAAGGTGAGTCAACAGATCATGTGAATACAGGCGTTGACTATACAACAACAAAGTTGAGTCAACAACAGATCATGTGACTACAGACGCTGACTACACAACAACGAGGTCAGCTGCATGTCCCGTACAGTACAAGACAATCAATATCGACATGTTTTGGCTATTTGTAATTGGCTAGGCAATTTTTACGTTCAGTGAATGAAACAAGAAACAGAAGACATCACACACCATACAAATATGAATCAAGCACTTGCCACCTCAGCATGAGAAAAATGTTGATGCAGAAATCTTCACTGTAGGATCATTGCATGGGTACTTTAGGAGCACTGTTTGCTTACAGTAGGATCAATATTTGTATAGTGTAGGAGCACTGTTTGCTTACAATAAGATCAATATTTGTATAGTGTAGGAGCACTGTTTGCTTACAGTAGGATCAATATTTGTATAGTATAGGAGCACTGTTTGCATACAGTAAAATCAATATTTCTATAGTGTAGAAGGACTGCACACATGCTGTAGGGGTATTATATGCATGATCATACACACACACACACACACACACACACACAACACACACACAAACACATATGCATACTAGCACAGACAGACAGACAGACAGACAGACAGACAGACAACTGCTGGTCTCCAGACCGTATTTGGGCCCATCAAAGACCAGGCTGCTGGTGAGACTTGTGTTGTGCCCCAGTAGGCCAGTAGTGCACGTCACTCTGTAGACTAGGGCTGAGGTAGAACTGATTGACTGGCTGTCGGAACACAGTGATAAGTTGAGCACAATGACAAGCAACATTCTTCTTCTACAAGAGATTTGCCAACTGGTATAGACAATCATGCCTCTACACAATAATGGCTA
Organism: Cepaea nemoralis; assembly: GCA_014155875.1. Taxonomy (NCBI): domain Eukaryota; kingdom Metazoa; phylum Mollusca; class Gastropoda; order Stylommatophora; family Helicidae; genus Cepaea; species Cepaea nemoralis. The sequence continues at coordinate 277 of JACEFZ010024255.1, read as the reverse complement.
TGTTATTCTATGTAACAACGTATAAAACTATACATCCTCTTTGAGGATGTTGATATGAACATGAGAATTTCCGGAAGAACATCAATAAAGAAATAAAATATCGATTACTTGAAATAGTAAAAGATGTATGCCAGTGTTGCAAATTCCTTGGACTACCAGAGCAACTAACGGCGATTACATGCAAGAAGCTAGTGGAATAAGAACATTATATACAACAATAAAACAGAGGCATACAACTTTCTTTGGTCATGTGATGAGAAGAGAGGCATTAGTGTCA
>JACEFZ010024254.1:0-33811 GCA_014155875.1 Cepaea nemoralis | reverse complement strand
TGTGTGACATGTCACTGGCTATCTGGTGTTGTGTTGACTTGTCACTGGCTATCTGGTGTTGTGTGTGACTTGTCACTGCCTGCTGGTGTTGCGTGTGACTTGTCACTGGCTATCTGGTGTTGCGTGTGACTTGTCACTGCCTGCTGGTGTTGTGTGTGACTTGTCACTGCCTGCTGGTGTTGTGTGTGACTTGTCACTGGCTAGCTGGTGTTGTGTGTGACTTGTCACTGGCTAGCTGGTGTTGTGTGTGACTTGTCACTGGCTATCTGGTGTTGTGTGATAGGTTCCTACTACCGTTTACATCCGTGCATTGTCATGGCCGAAACGGCATCTGACAGCTTTTTGAGTCCTCATTGGTGTTCATTATGAAGAGAAGATATTCAAACATTTAAAGGTTCTTTATTGATCAGTTTGCTGCAAAAGTATGTGTAAAATGTAAATTAGTTGCGGAGATAAGCAATCTGAAGTAACCAAATGTTTGGATACGTGACAAAAGGTAAAATATCAATCTGATGTGGATTACTTCATTCTCAGGACCCACCTCATTCAACACGACCTCCAGTTTCAATTTTAGCTCCACCACACAAGCAAGTTCAGTGTTTCAGTTTGGTGCAAAACCTGTAAGTTGTTTGTTCTTGTTTTTCCATAGTTTCATTTGTTTTTGTGTATTTGTTCAACTCTTTAATATATTGTATGTTTTCTAAGCTATTTAATTCGTTCTCATGTGTTTTATCCATAATATGTCTAGTTATTTTTTAAGCTGTTTCTTTCTCTTCAATGTTCTATCCATACTCATGTTTTGTGAGTTGTTTCATTTATTTATTCATTCATTCTCTTGTTTTATCCATAATTTGTCTCATGTGTTATGAGCTGTTTCAATCATTCATTCTCTTGTATGTTTTACTTGTAATTTGTCTCATGTTCTAAGCTGTTTCATTTGTTCTCTTGTTTTATCCCATAATATGCAGGAATGTTTCTTATAGTAGTGTGAACATTCACAGATTAGGAATGTATCCTGTAACCATGTGAGCATTGACAGATTGTAGGAATGTTTTTTGTAACCATGTGTGAGCATTGACAGATTGCAGGAATGTTTCCTGTAACCATGTGAGCATTGACAGATTGTAGGAATGTTTCCTGTAACCACATGAGCATTGACAGATTGTAGAATGTTTCCTGTAAGCATGTGAGCATTGACAGATTGTAGGAATGTATCCTGTAACCATGTGAGCATTGACAGATTGTAGGAATGTATCCTGTAACCATGTGAGCATTGACAGATTGTAGGAATGTATCCTGTAACCATGTGAGCATTGACAGATTGTACGAATGTTTCCTGTAACCATGTGAGCATTGACAGATTGTAGGAATGTATCCTGTAACCATGTGAGCATTGACAGATTGTAGGAATGTTTCCTGTAACCATGTGAGCATTGACAGATTACATTATAGGAATATTTCCTGTAACCATGTGAGGATTGACAGATTAGATTGTAGGAATGTTTCCTGTAACCATGTGAACATTCAAGTTGCTACATTCCCTGCCATGAGACCCAGAGAACATAAGTTACCACATCCCCTGTCAGATACATGTGACCCAGAGAAGATAAGTTACCACATCCCTGCCAGATACATGAGACCCAGAGAAGATAAGTTACCACATCAACTGTCAGATACATGAAAACCCAGAGAACATAAGCTACCACATCCCCTGTCAGATACATGAAAACCAGAGAACAAAAGTTTCTACACCCCCTGTTAGATACATGAGACCCAGTGCGTAGAGACAGATGGGTCATGGGTTAGTGACCAGGCATGTTTGCACCAGTGAGTGTCATAGCCGTGCATCATAAAGTGCTGTTTTATTGCAGGCTGACAGCTCGGCAGCCACTTCAGGCTTGTTTACTTTTGGAGCTGCCAACACAGCCGCCACTTCCACTGATGGCCCAGGCTTTGGAGCGGCCGCAGGAATGAGTGCCCCTGGCGGATTTAACATAGGTAGGTTCTCGTGTTGACATCTGGAGTCTATAGTCTCCTCAGTGTTGACTTTCTTCTCTGTAGCATTTGGTCTATAGAGGTTCTCCTTGTTGTTGTCCTTCCTTCTCTGATAGCATCTGTCTATCGACAGTCTCCTTGTTGTTGTCTTCCTTCTCTGTAGCCATCTGATCTATGAGACAGTCCTCCTTGTTGTTGTCTTCCTTCGTCTCTGTAGCCATCTGTCTATAGACAGTCTCCTTGTTGTTGCTCTTCGCTTCTCGTAGCCATCTGTCTATATAGACAGTCTTCATTGTTGTTGTCTTCCTTCTCTGTAGCCATTTGCCTATAGAGCTCCTTGGTGTTGTCTTCCTTCTCTGTAGCCATTTGTCTATAGACACGTCTCCTTGGTGTTGTCTTCCTTCTCTGTAGCCATCTGTATGTTGACTTCCATCTCTGTAGCCATTTGTATGTTGTCTTCCTTCTCTGTAGCCATTTTGTCTATAGACAGTACTCCTTGTTGTTGTCTTCCTTCTCTGTAGCCATTTGTCTATAGAGTCCCCTTGGTGTTGTCTTCCTTCTCTGTAGCCATCTGTCTATAGACAGTCTCACTTGTTGTTGTCTTCCTTCTCTGTAGCCATCTGTATGTTGACTTCCATCTCTGTAGCCATTTGTCTATAGACAGTCTCCTTGTTGTTGTCTTCCTTCTCTATCGCCATCTGTATGTTGACAACAGGGGCAAGTTCTCTCTCCCAGTGCTGGGTGGTAGACAGGGATAAGGCATTCTCTCCCACATTGGATAGGCCAAGCATTGTGAGATTTCATGTCTGCACCGTCAGCATTTGTGGTGTGCAAATCAGAATATGATTGAACGTAGATTGTAATGATTAGTGTGTGAGCTTTGATTGTGACATGATTGAACATAGATTGTAATGATTAGTGTGTGTGCTTTGATTGTGACATGCAACATGTATCTACTCCTCAGCACTGGGGGTGACCCTGGCAGGAAAATCAAGAAAGCTATGCGAAGAACCAAGAAATGAGACGGGTCCACGGCGTGCCCTGCAGATACACCCACAGCTAGAGCCTGCGCCCAGGGCAGGACATGTTTCACACGAGTGAGATCCACCACAACAACTCCACTGGATAGATGAGGCAGCTGTCACCACTTTCAGCCAGCTGTGCACACATACTCTGCCACTTCTTTCTTTATTATAGGTCTCATATATATATATATATACACCCTTGAGTATAGCAAGCCAGCCCAGCCCCGGACGCAGTTAGCTCACTAGGCCGCCTGGCCAGAGACCACAGTTTTAACTAAAGAAATGAGAATATGAACTTCCTGTGAGTAGATGGTGTCCCTGAGATTTCAGAGTGCAGTTTGCGTTAACGCAGTCGTCTGCTAGCACGGTTACCGGAGGACAATCATTGTTGAAGTTTCTGTATATATTGACCAGTGTTAGTGATACTTGACCAGATATTTTGTAGACTTGACCCAGGTCTGTGCACGAGACACATTGATGTCAACGTCAGGAAAAGGACATGGCCAGTTTCCTGAGTTCAGCAACTGGCACTCATCAGCTGTCACACGTTTCCTTGAGCAGCCGTTACACTAAATACCATCTTACGAGAACTGTGGTGTCATTCTTGTCCTCTGACACCGGATTGTTTCTGTCACGATATCAGGCGATTACTCTCAACAATAAAACCTCTTCACTACCACGGACAGAGCCTTGTTGCAAATGTGTACATTTTGTGTGATTGTATTTTTGGTTTTCCACAAGAAGTTTTGTATACAGGGTTTTTGTTTGTATTTTTTATTTATTTTATTTTTGTATTCGGATAATTTGTTGAAAATGTTTATGCTTTTATTAGTAAATGGGGAATTCCTTCTGTGCCTCGTCGTGATTATCATTATCTCACATTGTGTTTACTTTTAGATGTACAGGTGACATGCAGTGGACATGTTGTGGGTGAGTGGCCAATATTATGTCAAGTTAAAGAGGAGGAGAGGGCATTACGTTACACGTGCCAGTGGCCAATAGTCACGTCATGGTATCCTGAACAATAGTGTCAGCTGGGGGAGGGCATTACGTTGTACATATCACTGGCCAATAGTTCATGTCACGATAGTATGGGGGGGGGGGGGGGGGGGGGGTGTTCATTTAGTTGTGATGGAAGTATGCAACCAGCAAGTTATATTGTTTGATGTACACAGTTGTATGTTGCATTTATTTTGTTTGATGTACATAGTTGTGTGTTACATTTATTTTGTTCAGTTTTCTGAAGTTGGGAGGAATTAAGTTTGCCTTCCTTAAGAAATGGAGCAATAGAAAACACAACAGAATGTGCATGGCTTGGTTACATCACAAGATGAACAATATAGCATGTCTATAGAAGCTATGGCTTGGTTACTTTACAAGATGGAACAATATAGCATATCTATAGAAACCATGGCTTGGTTACTTCACAAGATGGAACGATAGAGCATATCTATAGAAACTATGGCTTGGTTACTTTACAAGATAGAACAATAGAGCATATCTATAGAAACCATGGCTTGGTTACTTTACAAGATAGAACAATAGAGCATATCTATGGAGGCCATGGCTTGGTTACTTTATAAGATGGAACAATAAAGCACATCTATAGACATCATGGCTTGATTACTTTACAAGATGGAACAATAGAACACATCTATGGAGGTCATGGCTTGGTTACTTTACAAGATGGAACAATAGAACACATCTATGGAGGCTATGGCTTGGTTACTTTACAAGATGGAACAATAGAGCATATCTATGGAGGCCATGGTTGTGCACGGCTTGGCTACTTTACAAGATGGAACAATAGAACACATTTATGGAGGCCATAGCTTGGTTACTTTACAAGATGGAACAATAGAACACATTTATGGACGCCATAGCTTGGTTACTTTACAAGATGGAACAATAGAACACATCTATGGAGGCCATGGCTTAGTTACTTTACAAGATGGAACAATAGAACACATCTATGGAGGCCATGGCTTAGTTACTTTACAAGATGGAACAATAGAACACATCTATGGAGGCCATGGCTTGGTTACTTTACAAGATGGAACAATAGAGCACATCTATGGAGGCCATAGCTTGGTTACTTTACAAGATGGACATAGAACACATCTATGGAGGCCATGGCTTGGTTACTTTACAAGATGGAAAAAATAGAACACACTATGGAGGCCATGGCTTGGTTACTTTACAAGATGGAACAATAGAACACATTTATGGAGGCCATAGCTTGGTACTTTACAAGTGAACAATAGACACATCTATGGAGGCCCTGGCTTGTTACTTTACAAGATGAAACAATAGAACACATCTATGGAGGCCATGGCTTAGTTACTTTACAAGATGGAACAATAGAGCATATCTATGGAGGCCCATGGCTTGTTACTTTACAAGAGGAACAATAGAACACATCTATGGAGCTATGGCGTAGGGTCATTACATGTTACATACTGCTCCCATATATGTATCTTTAAACATGAACACTGATTGTATGTGTCATTACATGTTACATACTGCTCCCATATATAGATATATATATATATATCTTTGAACATGAACACTGATTGTATGTGTCATTACATGTTACATACTGCTCCCATATATGTATCTTTAAACATGAACACTGATTGTATGTGTCATTACATGTTACATACTGCTCCCATATATGTATCTTTAAACATGAACACTGATTGTATGTGTCATTACATGTTACATACTGCTCCCATATATGTATCTTTAAACATGAACACTGATTGTATGTGTCATTACATGTTACATACTGCTCCCATATATGTATCTTTAAACATGAACACTGATTGTATGTGTCATTACATGTTACATACTGCTCCCATATATGTATCTTTAACATGAACACTGATTGTATGTGTCATTACATGTTACATACTGCTCCCATATATATGTCTATGAACATGAACACTGATGTATGTGTCATGACATGCACTATGCAACTGTTCACTGGGGATTGTTGTATCAGTGAGCCTCACTTCTAGTGCATACAGTAACCTCTGGACAACCTGATGGCTGGTGGCTTCTCCAAGCTGCCTGCCTTCCAACGTCCTGATACATTATTTTAAGTGTTCACCAGCATCCTGACATGAGCTTTTGTTCTGTTTGAGTTACTTGTTGCTGAACATATCTCAAAGATAAACTGTACAGGCAAGTGTGGTCTCATAGACAAGCTGTACAGACATGTCTCATCTTATGGCATCTACCTGTACGCAGGTTTACATTGAGATGAATGTTGCATGCAGTTTTTTTTACAATTAGCTGGTGTAGTCAGCCCTCTACTTCGCCATTACCCCTCACGACTGATTTCTACAATGGGCGTTTCCCTATGCTCAGTTGCCACGGTTCATGTGACCAACTTTCATGTCTGGTTGTCAACCCCAGGTGACCAAGCTTTGTGTCTAGTAGTACTGTGACCAACTTTAATATCTAATCATCAATCCTAGTGACTAAGCTTTGTGTGTCTAGTAGTACTGTGACCAACTTTAATATCTAATCATCAATCCTAGTGGCCAAGCTTTGTGTGTCTAGTAGTACTGTGACCAACTTTAATATCTAATCTTCAATCCTAGTGACCAAGCTTTGTGTGTCTAGTAGTACTGTGACCAACTTCAATGTCTAATCATCAGTCCTAGTGACCAAGCTTTGTGTGTCTAGTAGTACTGTGGCCAACTTTAATATTTAATCATCAATCCTAGTGACTAAGCTTTGTGTGTCTAGTAGTACTGTGACCAACTTTAATATCTAATCATCAATCCTAGTGACTAAGCTTTGTGTGTCTAGTAGTACTGTGACCAACTTTAATATCTAATCATCAATCCTAGTGACTAAGCTTTGTGTGTCTAGTAGTACTGTGACCAACTTTAATATCTAATCATCAATCCTAGTGACCAAGCTTTGTGTCTAGTAGTACTATGAGCAACTTTAATATCTAATCATCAATCCTAGTGACTAAGCTTTATGTGTCTAGTAGTACTGTGACCAACTTTAATGTTTAATCATCAATCCTAGTGACCAAGCTTTGTGTGTCTAGTAGTACTGTGACCAACTTTAATATCTAATCATCAATCCTAGTGACTAAGCTTTGTGTGTCTAGTAGTACTGTGACCAACTTTAATATCTAATCATCAATCCTAGTGACCAAGCTTTGTGTGTCTAGTAGTACTGTGACCAACTTTAATATCTAATCATCAATCCTAGTGACTAAGCTTTGTGTGTCTAGTAGTACTGTGACCAACTTTAATATCTAATCATCAATCCTAGTGACCAAGCTTTGTGTGTCTAGTAGTACTGTGACCAACTTTAATATCTAATCATCAATCCTAGTGACCAAGCTTTGTGTGTCTAGTAGTACTGTGACCAACTTTAATATCTAATCATCAATCCTAGTGACCAAGCTTTGTGTCTAGTAGTACTGTGACCAACTTTAATATCTAATCATCAATCCTAGTGACCAAGCTTTGTGTGTCTAGTAGTACTGTGACCAACTTTAATATCTAATCATCAATCCTAGTGACTAAGCTTTGTGTGTCTAGTAGTACTGTGACCAACTTTAATATCTAATCATCAATCCTAGTGACCAACCTTTGTGTGTCTAGTAGTACTGTGACCAACTTTAATATCTAATCATCAATCCTAGTGACCAACCTTTGTGTGTCTAGTGGTACTGTGACCAACTTTAATATCTAATCATCAATCCTAGTGACCAAGATTCATGGTCTGTTTGTGGAGTAGATTAGTGTCTGTGACTAGAACCTATCCTATTTGCGGGGGTAGTGTGGCTATTGTGTGCCACCCAGAGACCAGGGGACATGCTAGAAGTCCACGTGAAAAAATCCTGGTCCTCACCGGGGCTTGAACCCAGGACCTCCAGCACGTGAGGCAGACACCATACTTCTAGACCACACAGCCCCCAGTTCTTTCTTTATGTAACATATTCATGGTTGGTCGGATTTTGTGACTGCAATTGTCAAGTGATGGGGTAGCCGGCCCTTAGCACAACCCATCCTTAGCCAGCTGTACAACCAACATGTGTGGCAGGTTGCCATCATGTGTGGCGGGTTGCTGACATGTGTGGTGGGTTGCTGACATGTGTGGTAGGTTGCTGTCATGTGTGGCAGGTTGCTGACATGTGTGGTGGGTTGCCGACATGTGTGGTGGGTTGCCGACATGTGTGGTGGGTTGCTGACATGTGTGGTGGGTTGCTGACATGTGTGGTGGGTTGCTGACATGTGTGGTGGGTTGCCGGCATGTGTGGTGGGTTGCCGACATGTGTGGTGGGTTGCCGACATGTGTGGTGGGTTGCCGACATGTGTGGTGGGTTGCCATGTTGATATACTTAACTTCCCCTTGGGGTCCCCGTCACATGTATCTTACATTTGTTACTTGTCATTTTTCTTTTACTGATCTAATTTATTCTGTCACACTTCATACTTCTTCTGTCACACCTCCATATTACTTCTGTCACACCTCCATATTATTTCTATCACACCTCATTTTACTTCTGTCACACCTCATGTTACTTGTGTCACACCTTATGTTACTTCTGTCACACCTCATGTTACTTTTGTCACACCTGTTACTTTTGTCACACCTCATGTTACTTTCTGTCACACCTGTTACTTTTGTCACACCTGTTACTTTTGTCACACCTGTTACTCTTGTCACACCTGTTACTTTTGTCACACCTCCATATTCTGTCAACCTCATGTTAGTTCTGTCATACCTCCATTTAACTTCTGTCACACCTCATGTTCTGTTACATCTCATGTTAGTTTTGTCACACTTCCATATTACTTCTGCCAAACCTGTTACTTTTGTCACACCTCATCTTACTTCTGTCACACCTCATGTTACTTCTGTCACATCTCCATATTCTGTCAACCTCATATTAATTCTGTCAACGTCCATTTTACTTCTGTCACACCTCATGTTACGCCTCATGTTATGTCTGTCACATGTCATGTTATTTTGTCACACCTCCATATTACTTCTACGACACCTCCATATTACTTCTGCCATACCTCCATATTACTTGTCACACCTCATGTTAATTGTCACATATCCATTTTACTTCTGTCACACCTCCATATTACTTCTGTCACATCTCATGTTACTTCTGTCACACCTCATGTTACTTCTGTCACACCTCCATATTACTTCTGTCACACCTTATGTTACTTCTGTCACACCTCCATATTACTTCTGTCACACCTCATGTTACTTCTGTCACACCTCATGTTACTTCTGTCACACCTCATGTTACTTCTGTCACACCTCATGTTACTTCTGTCACATCTCATGTTACTTCTGTCACATCTCATGTTACTTCTGCCACACCTCATGTTACTTCTGTCACACCTCATGTTACTTCTGTCACATCTCATGTTACTTCTGTCACATCTCATATTACTTCTGTCACACCTCATGTTACTTCTGTCACACCTCATGTTACCTCTGTCACATCTCATGTTACTTCTGTCACACCTCCATATTACTTCTGTCACACCTCCATATTACTTCTGTCACACCTCATGTTACTTCTGTCACACCTCATGTTACTTGTGTCACACCTCATGTTACTTGTGTCACACCTCATGTTACTTCTTTCACACCTCATGTTACTTCTGTCACACCTCCATATTACTTCTTTCACATCTCCATATTACTTCTGTCACACCTCATGTTACTTCTGTCACACCTCATGTTACTTGTGTCACACCTCATGTTACTTGTGTCACACCTCATGTTACTTGTGTCACACCTCATGTTACTTGTGTCACACTTCATGTTACTTGTGTCACACATCATGTTACTTCTGTCACACCTCATGTTACTTCTGTCACACCTCATGTTACTTCTGTCACACCTCATGTTACTTCTGTCACACCTCATGTTACTTCTGTCACACCTCATATTACTTGTGTCACACCTCATGTTACTTGTGTCACACCTCATGTTACTTGTGTCACACCTCATGTTACTTGTGTCACACCTCATGTTACTTCTGTCACACCTCATATTACTTCTGTCACATCTCATGTTACTTCTGTCACACCTCATATTACTTCTGTCACACCTCATATTATTTCTGTCACACCTCATGTTACTTCTGTCACACCTCATGTTACTTCTGTCACACCTCATGTTACTTCTGTCACACCTCATGTTACTTCTGTCACACCTCATGTTACCTCTGTCACACCTCATGTTACTTCTGTCACATCTCATGTTACTTCTGTCACACCTCCATATTACTTCTGTCACACCTCATGTTACTTCTGTCACACCTCATGTTACTTGTGTCACACCTCATGTTACTTCTGTCACACCTCCATATTACTTCTTTCACACCTCCATATTACTTCTTTCACACCTCCATATTACTTCTGTCACACCTCATGTTACTTCTGTCACACCTCATGTTACCTCTGTCACATCTCATGTTACTTCTGTCACATCTCATGTTGCTTCTGTCACACCTCCATATTACTTCTGTCACATCTCATGTTACTTCTGTCACATCTCATGTTACTTCTGTCACACCTCCATATTACTTCTGTCACACCTCATGTTACTTCTGTCACACCTCATGTTACTTGTGTCACACCTCATGTTACTTGTGTCACACCTCATGTTACTTCTCATGTTACTTCTGTCACATCTCATGTTACTTCTGTCACACCTCATATTATTTCTGTCACACCTCATATTACTTCTGTCACACCTCATGTTACTTCTGTCACACCTCATGTTACTTCTGTCACACCTCATGTTACTTCTGTCACACCTCATGTTACTTCTGTCACACCTCATGTTACTTGTGTCACACCTCGTGTTACTTCTGTCACACCTCGTGTTACTTCTGTCACACCTCGTGTTACTTCTGTCACACCTCGTGTTACTTCTGTCACACCTCGTGTTACTTCTGTCACACCTCGTGTTACTTGTGTCACACCTCGTGTTACTTGTGTCACACCTCATGTTACTTGTGTCACACCTCGTGTTACTTGTGTCACACCTCATGTTACTTGTGTCACACCTCGTGTTACTTGTGTCACACCTCGTGTTACTTGTGTCACACCTCGTGTTACTTCTGTCACACCTCGTGTTACTTCTGTCACACCTCGTGTTACTTCTGTCACACCTCGTGTTACTTCTGTCACACCTCGTGTTACTTCTGTCACACCTCGTGTTACTTCTGTCAACCTCGTGTTACTTCTGTCACACCTCGTGTTACTTCTGTCACACCTTGTGTTACTTCTGTCACACCTCGTGTTACTTCTGTCACACCTCGTGTTACTTCTGTCACACCTCGTGTTACTTCTGTCACACCTCGTGTTACTTCTGTCAACCACGTGTTACTTGTGTCACACCTCGTGTTACTTGTGTCACACCTCGTGTTACTTGTCACACCTCGTGTTACTTGTGTCACACCTCGTGTTACTTGTGTCACACCTCATGTTACTTCTGTCACACCTCATGTTACTTCCATAACATCTGGTGTTTGCACTATTCATGATATGGTTCTTGCATCTCATACTTGTCTGTCTGTACAACAGTGGTCAGACTGTGCTAACAGGTTATATTTTGTCACGTCTGTACATTAGTGCTCAGACTGTGCTAACGTGTTATATTTTGTCATGTCTGTACATTAGTGCTTAGACTGTGTTATATTTTGTCAAGTCTACATTAGTGCTCAGACTTTGCTAACATGTTATATTTTGTCATGTCTGTACATTAGTGCTCAGACTGTGCTAACGTGTTATATTTTGTCATGTCTGTACATTAGTGCTTAGACTGTGTTATATTTTGTCAAGTCTGTACATTAGTGCTCAGACTTTGCTAACATGTTATATTTTGTCATGTCTGTACATTAGTGCTCAGACTGCTAACATGTTATATTTTGTCAGCAGTTTCCAAGCCTACTGTTAGCAGTACTAGTTCATCAGCCATCACAATATCACCTTCGGGCGGTTTCACCTTCAACGTAGCTGCCACCACAACCACAACGTCAGGGTCTGGTGGTTTTAAATTTGGCAACACCAACTCATCATCTGTGACTTCATCCAGTCCTACACCAGCCGCCACAGGTTTTGTATTTGGCCAGAGCACAGCGGCAAACAAACACTCTGAAGTATCCACCGGCAGCACAGCTCCCACCTTACTCACAGGTGGATTCAAATTTGGAGCATCGGGCCCAGCAAGTGACGGCGGAGGTGTGGGTGCTGCAGGCTCAGGGCTAGGGTTCGCAACTACCTCCTCTTGTATTTCAGCTGTGAAGACAAACACTAGTGTCCTGGCAGAGGCCAAGACTGTTTCAGGTCCCATAAAAGCTGCCACAAGTAGTGGCACCCCACCAACAGTGCACAGTCAGTCCAACAATTCTACAGGTGCCACAGCTTTCCAGGCTGCTAGCAACTCTAGTGGGACCTTGCAGTTAGGAACAGCGCTGGCCACTAAAGACAGAAACACCAAGTTGTCTCAGCCGGTCAGTTTTAACTTTACTCCAGTTAGTTCTGCTGGCTCTGCGTTAGTGGCACCATCATCTCAACAACCATTAGAGAAATCAGACTCTGTGGCTAGTAAACCAGCAAGTACCCTGTTCCAGTTTGGTGCCTCATCTGTAGGTCCGGCTTCCAGCACTGGGTTAGGTCTGGGAAACAGCCTCACTGGCAGTAAACCCATGCTTAATGGAGGGTTTGGCTCTGACTTTGGGGCACGGGCAGTCAAGGACAGCTCTGGGGCTGCATCTCTGGATGCCGGCAAATCTTTTGGAAGTAAGTAGTCTTGAGTTTACAAAAGTTTAGTATCTGTGAGAGCTGTAACACACCCACATTAGCTATCTTTTCATGTTATTGTAGGCACCAAAGTATCTTGTCATGTGTTATTGTATGCACCAATGCAAGCATCATTCCGTATTGAACACACCAAAGTTAGCCATCTTCCCCATGTGGTAGTTAATTTTATTTAGATAATTTAAAGTAGCTTTATTCTGTCGGCAACATTCTATGGTTCTACATCTCATATATTGTGTGACGTTTACACTTCTAAGAAGTTTTATGTCTCACTCCTGATCTCCTTTATATGGTCTGTTAGTCCTTATTTTGCCTAATATCCAAATAGAGAATGCCTATATTTCATGACATTTGTTTTCTCTTGCTGTCTTGAGTGTGTTATGCCCTCTCATATGTTGTCTATATCTGACAGATTTTACTTTTGGCACGAACCAGCCGCCACCACCAGCATTTGCTAGTTTTGGACCGGCCACCCTAGCAGCCAACTCAGAGTCTGTTGTGTCTCAGGTGACCCCGTCTGGCAAGAGAACCGTGGACTTTGGTGGTAGGTGCACATCATTATTCTTCTCTCGGTGTTGGCACATGTTTTCTGTGTCCCATCTTGTCTTCATTCATAATTTTTGTAGATAAAACTATAGCAATAGCGGTATGAGGCAGAAAATAACTCACCTTTGATACATTCTGCTGATTAATTTAGTGGTTGGTTAGTACATTAAGACACACATGCTTCGGAATTAATCTGATAGTTTTCTTCCACGAAAGTCCTGCTAATTGTGGCACTACTTGCTGATCATCAGTCAGTGTTTCTGGAATTTCGTCCTACCTCTACTTTCTGAACCAAATAATCCACAAGCAGGATCGTCAGACCACGAGACAAGACTTGAAGAGACTACTGCTGACAATAATCACTTGAACATAGTGGCTCGTACACACAAGATTCTGGCAGATGCTTAGACGAACGGACCAAGAGAAACTCATTCAGCAGATAGTGCAATATTTATTATCTAAGTGTGCATATTGCATAAACTTCCACAAAAGGCTGAAATACTTATTAAAAATCATTAGACGTACTCATTCACTTGTCATTTGTGGGCAGGACATGTGATGCCTCTTAGTTTCTGAGTTTTAATTTCAGATCTGCTTTTAATAACTGATGATCTGTGTCACAGTCTGCAAAAACCCTACGAAGTGTGGACTGTGATATAGTCATCAGTTATTAGAAACAGATCTTCTTCTTCTTCTTTGCGTTCATCCGGAGTGTTTTTTCAGATGTCATTGCGGTGTGTCTAGTTAGGCACTCTTGGATCGAAACCCTCAGGCCAACACATCCGACTTTTAGCATGCTGTTTTGACAAGGTTAGCATTCCTGGGAGACTCTCACTTTTGTGGTACCGTCCACATGCCAGCTGGTCAAGTTGGAACAGTCAAAGACTTCGATCATCCCTCAAGGGAAGGCAGGGACAGTCCATAGCATTTTCCGCCATCCAGGGTGGCTTCCATAATTGCAGGGCCAACACATAGCGCCCTGGTGCTGGGCTCACCGAGAGAATTGTCACGTCGTGCTCATGGCTGCTTTAAATCCTCACTTCAATATATTGGGCATTTCTTTCGCCCCGGGCCGTTCCCGCACAAACCAGACCGGTCTGCAGGCAGTATCCACTCAGCAAGTTTCTTCGTTTCGGACATGTGCTTTGTCATTGTGCCAATCAGAGCTGTTCCAGGCACGACGGACATTTGGAAAACTATCTAGTCAGAGCTGTTCCGAACAAGACCGGCATTCGGAAACAAGGTAGATTTTCCTAGCACGAGGGAAGACTAGTTAGAGCTTTTCCGGTCACGAAAGACATTTAACTCTGACGTGATTGCGTAGTGCCATTTTTATTTTGCCGCCCGTAGGCTGGCACTTCCGCGGGCATTTTTAATGAGGTTAGCCTTCCTTGGGTTTCGAGACAAGTTAGACTCTTATTTCGTGACAATTTTTCACCTTTGACTACACTCACCATGAGTACGGTTACAGATTTTCATCGGAACGTGCGACCGAGGTGTTTTTCCACCTTGAGTACTCGCTCACGAGGTAGGCTACATGTGCTGCCGGCTCAGCACCTTACCTCCGTGCGTCTGTGGGCGAGAAATGGCCTGACCCTCTCATCCGGGGATCCCTCATATCCCCCAGCTAAGAGCCATCTAACGAGTATCTGCACCAAGCATGTAGCGTGCTCAGCACCTCACCTCAATTTTTATGTAGGTATGTGTCGGCCAGGCTCTCACATCCGAGGGTTTATGGCTATGAGATGTTCAGCCATACCCCTCAGCTGAGAGCCTTAGAGGTTGTGTCCAGAAAGATTATTGGCATTGTTCGCCTGTTTGTCTGCTATCGTCAGTCTACCTGCAGAGCAACAGGTTGTGTGTCTCTTAGTCTGGTCCCTATCCCAAGAGCTGTCCAATATGTAGTTAATATCCATTGGCATAGCGCTTGAGGTCAATGGGGCACTCAAGCTCCCCCACCACGGCAAGGTGGAGACAAATCGGGGGAGCTGCGCCATTTTCATAGCTTCGGCTGAGAGATCTGAAATTAAAACTCAAAAAAGCTTACCCGAGGACCAAGGCCACTTCGTTTTGATCTCACAAAAATACCAGATGCATACAACATAGAAGTGAGGAATTGTTTTGAAGTCTTTATGTCTATACAAGAGGAAATGACATATTTATTTAACCTGTACTCCGAAAACAAAAGAGAAATGTCAGAGATGATATAAACAGGGAAATAGACTTATGATGTGGGATGTTGGTTGATATGTTGAGTTGAATAATATGGGAGTTGTTATAGAAATATCACTAGTTGTCTAGTTTTATGTAAAGTGTGTCCTGTTTGCATCTAATGTATGTCCAGCCTCTAAGCTGCCTCATACCTGGATGGGAAATGATGTGTTCCCCGATCCAGACCAACAACCCTGTGAGCTTGTATATGTCTAACCTGGGTGTTTGTCACAGGTATTCACTGGCTGGCTCTCTGGGTCCTGTCATTGATTGTCTCTCTATCATATTAGTTGAACGTGTTGTGTTACTGTCTGAACTCTTGAGGTCTTGTCTTTCACTCGTAATTCACATCTGGCTAGCTGATAATGATGTCTGGTCAAGAATAGTGAAGTCGACGTTGTTCTGCAGGAGTTGTGAGTTGTAGCATCCCTACCTGACAATGGTGTCTTGTCAAGAATAGTGAAGTCAGCGTTGTTCTGCAGGAGTTGTGAGTTGTAGCATTCCTACCTGACAATATCTGGTTAAGTATTTAAGTCGACGTTGTTCTGCAGGAGTTGTGAGTTGTAGCATCCCTACCTGACAATGATGTCTTGTCAAGAATAGTGAAGTCGACGTTGTTCTGCAGGAGTTGTGAGTTGCAGCATTCTACCTGACAATGGTGTCTTGTCAAGTATTTAAGTCGATGTTGTTCTGCAGGAGTTGAGTTGTAGCATTCCTACCTGACAATGGTGTTTTGTCAAGTAGTGAAGTCGACGTTGTTCTGCAGGAGTTGTGAGTTGTAGCATCCCTACCTGACAATGATGTCTTGTCAAAAATAGTGAGCTCGATGTTGTTCTGCAGTTGTGGTGAGTTGTAGCATCCCTACCTGACAATGGTGTCTTGTCAAGAATAGTGATGTCGATGTTGGTCTGCAGGAGTTGTGAGTTGTAGCATCCCTAGTGCCCGTGCCCAGCTGTGATGAGTTTGTTTTGCACTCCACAGAAAGCGAACACTCCAGTGCCAAGAAGTCATTCAACTTTGGTACGAGCAGCAAGGATGCCTCATCTAACGGAATGTTTGCTTTTGGAGGTGAGTGTTAGCTCATGTATCACAGCTGTAGAGTTTGGCAGACAAATAGACTAGATGGGGATGTGTCAACAACAGCATTTACACAGCATAGTGAACATTGTTCAACTAAAGTTTGCAACATAATTGTTCATACAATGAACGCATTGGATGGTCTGTCAGTCACTGCCCAGCTATCTCTTGTGTCATTCAGTGTCTTTGGATGTGTCATCTGTTCCCTGTATCCTGCAAACATAACTGGAGTTACGATTCTCATTGCTTCATCCTGGAATTAGTTTTCTTTAGCCACGGGTTACTGATCTGTAAGCCCGCAATAACTGTCTCATTTGTCAACTGTAGAGCTACTTGGACAAACCTGTCGTACCAGCAGACTGTTTTAATTTTGCTGTTCTTTGCCTTGATATTATTATAATAGAAGAAAAACAAAGGTTAACCAAGTCCGTTAATTCAAATATTTGAGGGAAATCTGATGTCAGAGATTAATAGCAGAATATGTCACGGAAACACATTTCAGAAGATGAATAGTGAATTTTATAGGGAAACAATATCTACAGGCAGAATTCCCTACTCACAAACCAACCAACAATGAAAATTTCTTGTAAATGTAGAAGAATGAAGGGAATGGTGCCCATAGAATGGAGACTGGCATTATGGTCATGTGACAAGAGAACAGGCAATCTCTGCACATACACAGCTACATCAGGTAGTCTGGCTCACCAGAGTCACACCTCTCATGTCTGGCTCACCAGAGTCACACCTCGCATGTCTGGATCACGTCACACCTCACATGTCTGGCTCACCAGTCACACCTCACATGTCTGGCTCACCAGTCACACCTCACATGTCTGGCTCACCAGAGTCACACCTCGCATGTCTGGCTCACCAGAGTCACACCTCGCATGTCTGGATCACGGCACACCTCACATGTCTGGCTCACCAGAGTCACACCTCGCATGTCTGGCTCACCAGAGTCACACCTCGCATGTCTGGCTCACCAGAGTCACACCTCTCATGTCTGGCTCACCAGAGTCACACCTCACATGTCTGGCTCACCAGTCACACCTCACATGTCTGGCTCACCAGAGTCACACCTCACATGTCTGGCTCACCAGTCACACCTCACATGTCTGGCTCACCAGTCACACCTCACATGTCTGGCTCACCAGAGTCACACCTCGCATGTCTGGCTCACCAGAGTCACACCTCACATGTCTGACTCACCAGAGTCACACCTCACATGTCTGGCTCACCAGTCACACCTCACATGTCTGGCTCACCAGAGTCACACCTCGCATGTCTGGCTCACCAGAGTCACACCTCACATTTTCTTACAAATGTGACTCATGGTAATACTGTTAACAATTGCCTACACTTTCATGATCTAGGGAATACTCAGTCTAGGACAGTGGTTCTCAACCTGTTTTGGCCCATGCACCCTTCACCATGTCAGAATAGCATTTCCCCCTTTCCAACGAACGAAAAAAAGAATTCCCCCTTTCCAAATTTGTCAGCTTCAAAGGGTGTATTCAAAATAACATGCCTATAATACTGAAAATCCTTATTTTCTTCCATATTTGTACATAACTTTTACATGCCTAGATTAATTTTATAGTTTTATACATTTAGTGTATTTTTATCCATTTTTCAGTGTAGTTTTATACATTTAAGGCAAATGAATATGTTGATGGATATTAAAACTTAAATAAAAGCATTTTTTATATTCACAATATTTTATTAACACCAAATCATTCATCTTACAATAAACAAACCATTAAAACGGTTAAGATTTGTCACTTAATACATTACACCAGAATGCCAGAAAATTGTGCTTCATCAAACAAAACACTCAATAGAAAACCAGGATATTCTGCTTCATCAAACAAAACACTCAATAGAAAACCAGGATATTGTGCTTCATCAAACAAAACACTCAATAGAAAACCAGGATATTGTGCCTGAAGCCATTTTGAGCATACCAATCTGTAAGCTTAATTCTCCCACCACCACACACACACCCAATCCTCCTGGGAATTCTCCACCGATTGGGAACCACTGATCTAAACCATCCCCGGGACTCCTGTAATCAATACTGCACAATGTATTTACATAGAAATATATATTACTGTACTTGCCCATGCAGTCTTGACAGGCGATAGTTTATTACATTGTGCTTCAAACGGAATAACTACAACCCATGGCAGTGAGACCGGGGATGGAATTAACTTCTCCGTAACACAAAGCCTGGGCTGAATTGTAGAGACCATGCATTCCTGGATGAGCAAAGCAATGCTCTGACAGTCCGCCTGTCGGAGCTTCCATCCTAGACCAGTTGCCTGGTCTGCCCTGTCATGACATTTAGTCTCTAAGTTGCAATTTCCTCACACCAGGATAAAACTTGTACCCTCCCAATTGTGCTCTTGCCCGATGCTGTTGATACAATGTGGGGGTGTTGGGTTTAGAAATATAAAGATTTAAAAGATATTAAGGAGGCTGACTATCCCACCAATGCACACACAGTCTGCCGGCCACGATTGATTTCATCTGCAGTGGGATGGAGTAGTAACTCCATAAACACATTGGTTGCTATTTGTTTGTTTGCACGTTGCAAATATAAGTATTTCCTGCACACATGTTGTGTGGCGGCGATTCGTGAATTCACCCGGCAATATGAGGGTTGCCTGGCTTCTATTGACATTATGCAGTATCATTATGGAGAGTTGGAAAGAAAGTACTGAAATGTTATATAGAGCCGGTTGTGCGGTGTGGCAGCAAGTCTTGGAATGTCAGCAAATAAATTAGGAAGAAGTTGGAGGCAGCAGTCAGCTGATTTCTGAGGTGAATTATATCAATACTTTCATAGCTAGAGTAAACAACTATTGCCAGGTAAACGCTAATGACAGTAGAATATTGACAACTATAAGACAGAGAGAGACACATGGTGTTCTTTGGTCGCATCACGAGAAGAGAGGCATTCAAACATTGTGGAAAACAGTAGAAAAAGCAGACAGGAATGATACTGGACAGCCATAGATGGCAGGGCATTTGAACTGACCCAGGACGAGAGAGAGAGATCTGCAGAAAGGCATGAGATGATGATAAAGATTCTATGTCATACTTGGTGTGGCTTCCCTTAGCCAGTCTCTCCTGCAGCAATGACAGGTGATAGCCAGGTCAGTCGTCGGAGCAAGGATGTTATCAAACCTGGCAATTGCCAAGTGAAACAGTGGTCACGTTGGAGCTAGAGTTGCTTATACATCGAGACTTCCCATGTATGTAGACCAGCAGTGTCTAGACCAGTGTATTGATTTGTTGCTTGCTGCACTCATGACTTGATTTCAAACTGTCATGTATATTGTTTGTTGAAAGGTTCTTCGGAATCAAAAACTTCTAGCTTTGCCGTCAGTTCTGCTGCTAGTTCTTCCACTGGAGGCTTTGTGTTTAACTCCACCTCCCATCCACCAGCCAGCCAACCGGGTGGCCCCGCACCAAGTGGTGGCTTTCAGTTCTCTCACAGCTCGTCTGCAGCACCAGCTTTCCAGGACTTCAACTTTTCATATAAAGCACCAAATGACACCCCGAAATTTTCTTCGTTTGACGCACCAGCAAACAAAGGTACACAGCTCTCGCTTGTCATACAGGCAGATAGTGATCAGTCTCACGCAGATTGTTGTCAGTCGCAGAGAGATTGTAGACAGGACCAGTAAATGACACTTCTTCACAGATAGTAATCAGTCTCACACAGATTGTTGTCAGTCTCAGAGAGATTGTTGGCAGGACCAGTAAATGACACTGCTTCACATCTTGAGGCATATTGAGTATATATTCTTGTTGCACATATTTTACAACCCATTTGGCAGTTAATGGGTGATGTGAACGAACAGAGATATGTTACTTTCAAGGGTCACAAATTGGGCACACAGGCCCGCCTGTCTTCCGGCCGTTCCAATCACTCATCATTCATACATCAATTATCTTTATACTTGTTACATCCACATGTGGGGGGGGTGGGGGGGGGGGGGGGGGGGGGGGAAGGAAGAGAAAAGCATTGTCAAATGAAAGTTGTTAATAAAACCAATGCAAATTACAATGTTATGAGACAGGCAGGCAGCCAGACACACATACATACGCACATGCATAAATACATACATACATACATACATACATAATTTACACAAACTCACACAGTTATGCACTCACTCAAGAACACATACATACTCCCTCGCATCCACATACTCAGTCACAAACAAAAGTCTCTCTCTCTCTCTCTCTCTCTCTCTCTCTCTCTCTCTCTCTCTCTCTCTCTCTCTCTCTCTCTCTCTCTCTCTCTCTCTCTCTCTCTCTCTCTCTCTCTCTCTCTCTCTCTCTCTCTCTCATATACACATTTGATATATAATCCTTACATGGTAACAGACACACAAGATATCTGTTCACATGAATAGCTTAATCACTCAACATTTAGCTTGTGTCATGAACTGTCTCTAGTATTTCAAACACGAAAAACCTCGACTGACTAGAAGTGAGAGATTGAAGTCCATCATTCCCTCATTCGGGTCTCTGTCAGTTATAAGATAGTCATGTTTGTGTGAGTTTATTGACTGTTCAACTTCCCAGTTATTTATTGAGATATATAGACATATACCTATTTGTTGAATAGCAGAAATATTGTTTAATAATCACGTTTGTGTTCTATGTGCAACTTAAATTCCAAATAGGCACACACTTGAAATCTCGTCCTTGTAGGCACAGCTGTTTAAGTGTTCATTAACAGGTCCTTAGGAGAACATGGCTTCATCAGGGCCCGCCCATCTCTGATTTCTCCTGCTTCATGCCCTGTCAGCATTGCACTGTCCATCTATGTGCTGTCTGACCATTGTCCATCTGTGTGTTGTCTGACCACTGCCACTTCTGGCAGGAAGCATGCCTTCCAATACTTTCTTCCCTGTCCAAGTCGGTGTTGGACTAGTCAGATTTATGTGGTCAAAGTCCAAAGTTTCTCAAACATGATACTATGAAGCAGAAACAGTTCTATGAAGCAGACAGCTTCCATGATCACATGTAAATGCCACTGTTCTCTATTTGTTTGGTCCACATTCTAAGACTTGTTCTGTTACATGTCAACTCAACAGTCCCAAATGTCTTCTGTAGAGATTGCCCAGTGGTCCGTGACCTACATTCTGGGTTGCCACAGGAAGGTCCCATCTGTCTCCTGTAAAGATTGCCCAGTGGTCCATGACCTACATTGTGTGTTGCCACAGGAAGGTCACAACTGTCTCCTGTAGAGCCTGCCCAGTGGTCCATAGCTCACATTGTGTGTTGCCACAGGAAGGAGGCATGTCCTGACACATGTGACTTGTCACTGGCTATCTGGTGTTGTGTGTGACTTGTCACTGCCTGCTGGTGTTGTGTGTGACTTGTCACTGCCTGCTGGTGTTGTGTGTGACTTGTCACTGGCTATCTGGTGTTGTGTGTGACTTGTCACTGGCTATCTGGTGTTGTGTGTGACTTGTCACTGGCTATCTGGTGTTGTGTGTGACTTGTCACTGGCTATCTGGTGTTGTGTGTGACTTGTCACTGGCCAGCTGGTGTTGTGTGTGATTTGTCACTGCCTGCTGGTGTTGTGTGTGACTTGTCACTGGCTAGCTGGTGTTGTGTGTGACTTGTCACTGGCCTGCTGGTGTTGTGTGTGACTTGTCACTGGCCTGCTGGTGTTGTGTGTGACTTGTCACTGGCCTGCTGGTGTTGTGTGTGACTTGTCACTGGCCTGCTGGTGTTGTGTGACATGTCACTGGCTATCTGGTGTTGTGTGTGACATGTCACTGGCCTGCTGGTGTGTGTGACATGTCACTGGCCTGCTGGTGTTGTGTGTGACTTGTCACTGGCCTGCTGGTGTTGTGTGTGACTTGTCACTGGCCTGCTGGTGTTGTGTGTGACTTGTCACTGGCTATCTGGTGTTGTATGTGACTTGTCATTGCCTGCTGGTGTTGTGTGTGACTTGTCACAGGCTAGCTGGTGTTGTGTGTGACTTGTCACAGGCTAGCTGGTGTTGTGTGTGACTTGTCACTGGCTATCTGGTGTTGTGTGTGACATGTCACTGGCTATCTGGTGTTGTGTGTGACTTGTCACTGGCTATCTGGTGTTGTGTGTGACTTGTCACTGCCTGCTGGTGTTGTGTGTGACTTGTCACTGCCTGCTGGTGTTGTGTGACTTGTTACTGGCTAGCTGGTGTTGTGTGTGTCTTGTTACTGGCTATCTGGTGTTGTGTGTGACTTGTCACTGGCTATATGGTGTTGTGTGTGACTTGTCACTGGCTATCTGGTGTTGTGTGTGACATGTCACTGGCTATCTGGTGTTGTGTGTGACTTGTCACTGGCTATCTGGTGTTGTGTGTGACATGTCACTGGCTATCTGGTGTTGTGTGTGACATGTCACTGGCTATCTGGTGTTGTGTGTGACTTGTCACTGGCCTGATGGTGTTGTGTGTGACTTGTCACTGGCTACTGGTGTTGTGTGTGACTTGTCACTGGCTACTGGTGTTGTGTGTGACTTGTCACTGGCTATCTGGTGTTGTGCGTGACATGTCACTGGCTATCTGGTGTTGTGTGTGACATGTCACTGGCTATCTGGTGTTGTGTGTGACATGTCACTGGCCTGCTGGTGTTGTGTGTGACTTGTCACTGGCCTGCTGGTGTTGTGTGTGACTTGTCACTGGCTATCTGGTGTTGTGTGTGACTTGTCACTGGCTATCTGGTGTTGTGTGTGACATGTCACTGGCTATCTGGTGTTGTGTGTGACATGTCACTGGCTATCTGGTGTTGTGTGTGACATGTCACTGGCTATCTGGTGTTGTGTGTGACTTGTCACTGGCTATCTGGTGTTGTGTGTGACATGTCACTGGCTATCTGGTGTTGTGTGTGACTTGTCACTGGCTATCTGGTGTTGTGTGTGACTTGTCACTGCCTGCTGGTGTTGCGTGTGACTTGTCACTGGCTATCTGGTGTTGCGTGTGACTTGTCACTGCCTGCTGGTGTTGTGTGTGACTTGTCACTGCCTGCTGGTGTTGTGTGTGACTTGTCACTGGCTAGCTGGTGTTGTGTGTGACTTGTCACTGGCTAGCTGGTGTTGTGTGTGACTTGTCACTGGCTATCTGGTGTTGTGTGATAGGTTCCTACTACCGTTTACATCCGTGCATTGTCATGGCCGAACGGCATCTGACAGCTTTTTGAGTCCTCATTGGTGTTCATTATGAAGAGAAGATATTCAAACATTTAAAGGTTCTTTATTGATCAGTTTGCTGCAAAAGTATGTGTAAAATGTAAATTAGTTGCAGAGATAAGCAATCTGAAGTAACCAAATGTTTGGATACGTGACAAAAGGTAAAATATCAATATGATGTGGATTACTTCATTCTCAGGACCCACCTCATTCAACACGACCTCCAGTTTCAATTTTAGCTCCACCACACAAGCAAGTTCAGTGTTTCAGTTTGGTGCAAAACCTGTAAGTTGTTTGTTCTTGTTTTTCCATAGTTGTTTCATTTGTTTTTGTGTATTTGTTCAACTCTTTAATATATTGTATGTTTTCTAAGCTATTTAATTCGTTCTCATGTGTTTTATCCATAATATGTCTAGTTGTTTTTTAAGCTGTTTCTTTCTCTTCAATGTTCTATCCATACTCATGTTTTGTGAGTTGTTTCATTTATTCATTCATTCATTCTCTTGTTTTATCCATAATTTGTCTCATGTGTTATGAGCTGTTTCAATCATTCATTCTCTTGTATGTTTTACTTGTAATTTGTCTCATGTTCTAAAGCTGTTTCATTTGTTCTCTTGTTTTATCCCATAATATGCAGGAATGTTTCTTATAGTAGTGTGAACATTCACAGATTAGGAATGTATCCTGTAACCATGTGAGCATTGACAGATTGTAGGAATGTTTTTTGTAACCATGTGAGCATTGACAGATTGCAGGAATGTTTCCTGTAACCATGTGAGCATTGACAGATTGTAGGAATGTTTCCTGTAACCACATGAGCATTGACAGATTGTAAGAATGTTTCCTGTAAGCATGTGAGCATTGACAGATTGTAGGAATGTATCCTGTAACCATGTGAGCATTGACAGATTGTAGGATGTATCCTGTAACCATGTGAGCATTGACAGATTGTAGGAATGTATCCTGTAACCATGTGAGCATTGACAGATTGTACAAATGTTTCCTGTAACCATGTGAGCATTGACAGATTGTAGGAATGTATCCTGTAACCATGTGAGCATTGACAGATTGTAGGAATGTTTCCTGTAACCATGTGAGCATTGACAGATTACATTATAGGAATATTTCCTGTAACCATGTGAGGATTGACAGATTAGATTGTAGGAATGTTTCCTGTAACCATGTGAACATTCAAGTTGCTACATTCCCTGCCATGAGACCCAGAGAACATAAGTTACCACATCCCCTGTCAGATACATGTGACCCAGAGAAGATAAGTTACCACATCCCTGCCAGATACATGAGACCCAGAGAAGATAAGTTACCACATCAACTGTCAGATACATGAGACCCAGAGAACATAAGCTACCACATCCCCTGTCAGATACATGAAAACCAGAGAACAAAAGTTTCTACACCCCCTGTTAGATACATGAGACCCAGTGCGTAGAGACAGATGGGTCATGGGTTAGTGACCAGGCATGTTTGCACCAGTGAGTGTCATAGCCGTGCATCATAAAGTGCTGTTTTATTGCAGGCTGACAGCTCGGCAGCCACTTCAGGCTTGTTTACTTTTGGAGCTGCCAACACAGCCGCCACTTCCACTGATGGCCCAGGCTTTGGAGCGGCCGCAGGAATGAGTGCCCCTGGCGGATTTAACATAGGGTAGGTTCTCGTGTTGACATCTGGAGTCTATAGTCTCCTCAGTGTTGACTTTCTTCTCTGTAGCCATTTGTCTATAGAGTCTCCTTGTTGTTGTCTTCCTTCTCTGTAGCCATCTGTCTATAGACAGTCTCCTTGTTGTTGTCTTCCTTCTCTGTAGCCATCTGTCTATAGACAGTCTCCTTGTTGTTGTCTTCCTTCTCTGTAGCCATCTGTCTATAGACAGTCTCCTTGTTGTTGTCTTCCTTCTCTGTAGCCATCTGTCTATAGACAGTCTCCTTGTTGTTGTCTTCCTTCTCTGTAGCCATTTGTCTATAGAGTCTCCTTGGTGTTGTCTTCCTTCTCTGTAGCCATTTGTCTATAGACAGTCTCCTTGGTGTTGTCTTCCTTCTCTGTAGCCATCTGTATGTTGACTTCCATCTCTGTAGCCATTTGTATGTTGTCTTCCTTCTCTGTAGCCATTTGTCTATAGACAGTCTCCTTGTTGTTGTCTTCCTTCTCTGTAGCCATTTGTCTATAGAGTCTCCTTGGTGTTGTCTTCCTTCTCTGTAGCCATCTGTCTATAGACAGTCTCCTTGTTGTTGTCTTCCTTCTCTGTAGCCATCTGTATGTTGACTTCCATCTCTGTAGCCATTTGTCTATAGACAGTCTCCTTGTTGTTGTCTTCCTTCTCTATCGCCATCTGTATGTTGACAACAGGGGCAAGTTCTCTCTCCCAGTGCTGGGTGGTAGACAGGGATAAGGCATTCTCTCCCACATTGGATAGGCCAAGCATTGTGAGATTTCATGTCTGCACCGTCAGCATTTGTGGTGTGCAAATCAGAATATGATTGAACGTAGATTGTAATGATTAGTGTGTGAGCTTTGATTGTGACATGATTGAACATAGATTGTAATGATTAGTGTGTGTGCTTTGATTGTGACATGCAACATGTATCTACTCCTCAGCACTGGGGGTGACCCTGGCAGGAAAATCAAGAAAGCTATGCGAAGAACCAAGAAATGAGACGGGTCCACGGCGTGCCCTGCAGATACACCCACAGCTAGAGCCTGCGCCCAGGGCAGGACATGTTTCACACGAGTGAGATCCACCACAACAACTCCACTGGATAGATGAGGCAGCTGTCACCACTTTCAGCCAGCTGTGCACACATACTCCGCCACTTCTTTCTTTATTATAGGTCTCATATATATATATATATATACACCCTTGAGTATAGCAAGCCAGCCCAGCCCCGGACGCAGTTAGCTCACTAGGCCGCCTGGCCAGAGACCACAGTTTTAACTAAAGAAATGAGAATATGAACTTCCTGTGAGTAGATGGTGTCCCCTGAGATTTCAGAGTGCAGTTTGCGTTAACGCAGTCGTCTGCTAGCACGGTTACCGGAGGACAATCATTGTTGAAGTTTCTGTATATATTGACCAGTGTTAGTGATACTTGACCAGATATTTTGTAGACTTGACCCAGGTCTGTGCACGAGACACATTGATGTCAACATCAGGAAAAGGACATGGCCAGTTTCCTGAGTTCAGCACCTGGCACTCATCAGCTGTCACACGTTTCCTTGAGCAGCCGTTACACTAAATACCATCTTACGAGAACTGTGGTGTCATTCTTGTCCTCTGACACCGGATTGTTTCTGTCACGATATCAGGCGATTACTCTCAACAATAAAACCTCTTCACTACCACGGACAGAGCCTTGTTGCAAATGTGTACATTTTGTGTGATTGTATTTTTGGTTTTCCACAAGAAGTTTTGTATACAGGGTTTTTGTTTGTATTTTTTATTTATTTTATTTTTGTATTCGGATAATTTGTTGAAAATGTTTATGCTTTTATTAATAAATGGGGAATTCCTTCTGTGCCTCGTCGTGATTATCATTATCTCACATTGTGTTTACTTTTAGATGTACAGGTGACATGCAGTGGACATGTTGTGGGTGAGTGGCCAATATTATGTCAAGTTAAAGAGGAGGAGAGGGCATTACGTTACACGTGCCAGTGGCCAATAGTCACGTCATGGTATCCTGAACAATAGTGTCAGCTGGGGGAGGGCATTACGTTGTACATATCACTGGCCAATAGTTCATGTCACGATAGTATGGGGGGGGGGGGGGGGGGGGTGTTCATTTAGTTGTGATGGAAGTATGCAACCAGCAAGTTATATTGTTTGATGTACACAGTTGTATGTTGCATTTATTTTGTTTGATGTACATAGTTGTGTGTTACATTTATTTTGTTCAGTTTCTGAAGTTGGGAGGAATTAAGTTTGCCTTCCTTAAGAAATGGAGCAATAGAAAACACAACAGAATGTGCATGGCTTGGTTACATCACAAGATGGAACAATATAGCATGTCTATAGAAGCTATGGCTTGGTTACTTTACAAGATGGAACAATATAGCATATCTATAGAAACCATGGCTTGGTTACTTCACAAGATGGAACGATAGAGCATATCTATAGAAACTATGGCTTGGTTACTTTACAAGATAGAACAATAGAGCATATCTATAGAAACCATGGCTTGGTTACTTTACAAGATAGAACAATAGAGCATATCTATGGAGGCCATGGCTTGGTTACTTTATAAGATGGAACAATAAAGCACATCTATAGACATCATGGCTTGATTACTTTACAAGATGGAACAATAGAACACATCTATGGAGGTCATGGCTTGGTTACTTTACAAGATGGAACAATAGAACACATCTATGGAGGCTATGGCTTGGTTACTTTACAAGATGGAACAATAGAGCATATCTATGGAGGCCATGGTTGTGCACGGCTTGGCTACTTTACAAGATGGAACAATAGAACACATTTATGGAGGCCATAGCTTGGTTACTTTACAAGATGGAACAATAGAACACATTTATGGACGCCATAGCTTGGTTACTTTACAAGATGGAACAATAGAACACATCTATGGAGGCCATGGCTTAGTTACTTTACAAGATGGAACAATAGAACACATCTATGGAGGCCATGGCTTAGTTACTTTACAAGATGGAACAATAGAACACATCTATGGAGGCCATGGCTTGGTTACTTTTTAGCAAGATGGAAACAATAGAGGCACATCTATGGAGGCCCATAGCTTGGTTACTTTACAAGATGGCGACAATAGAAACACATCTATGGTAGGCCCATGGCCTTGGTTTACTTTACAAGAATTGGAACAATAGAACACACTATGTAGGCCATGGCTTGGTTACTTTACAAGATGGACATATAGACACATTTATGGAGGCCATAGCTTGGTTACTTTACATATGGAACAATAGACACATCTATGAGGCCATGGCTTTAGTACTTTACAGATGGACAATAAGAAAACATCTATGTGAGCCATGGCTGTTACTTTTTAACAAGATGGAACAATAGAGCACATCTATGGAGGCCAATGGCTTAGTTTACTTTACAAGTGGAAACTAGAAACACACTATGGGGCTTATGGCTTGGTTATCCTTTACAAGATGGACAATAAGCATATCTATGGGGCCATGCTTGGTTACTTTACAAGATGGAACAATGAACACATCTAGGGAGGCCTATGGCTTGTTACTTTACAAGATTAGAACCATAGAAGCCACATCTATGGAGGGCCATGGCTTGGTTACTTTACAAGATGGAACAATAGAGCACATCTATGGAGGCCATGGCTTGGTTACTTTACAAGATGGAACAATAGAACACATCTATGGAGGCCATGGCTTGGTTACTTTACAAGATGGAACAATAGAACACATCTATGGAGGCCATGGCTTGGTTACTTTACAAGATGGAACAATAGAGCATATCTATGGAGGTCATGGTTGTGCATGGCTTGGACTTCTATGTGATGATCAGTCTAAACTTAACCTTCGGGATTTCTGTGAGGTTAAAGTTAGAGGGGAGAGAGAGCTCCAGAATTTCTCTTAGGTGGGGGAGAATGATATAGATTTCTCTGAGGTGTGGGACAGAGAGATCCAGAGTTTCTCTGAGGTGTGGGTAAAGGGAAGAGATCCAGAGTTTCTGTGATGTGGTTTGAGGTGTGGGAGGAGAGAGGATCCAGAGTTTCTCTGATGTCGTCTGAGGTGTGGGTGGGGGGGGGGGGGGGGGGGGGGGGGATCCAGAGTTTATCTGGGGTGTTAGAGAGATCCAAAGTTTTCTCTGATGTCGTATGGGATGTGTGAGAGAGATCCAGACCTGTTGTGGTGTAAAGAACACAAGAGATCCAGGGATTAATGTACAACCGGGCTGTGTCAATCAAGTAATCTCCAGGCTTGTGTGAGTGTACACTGCCAGGCTGTATCAATCATGTAATCTCCAGGCTAGTATGAGAGTGTACACTGCCAGGCTGTATCAATCATGTAATCTCTAGGCTAGTATGAGAATGTACACTGCCAGGCTGTATCAAATCATGTAATCTCCAGGCTTGTATGAGAGTGTACACTGCCAGGCTGTATCAATCATGTAATCTCCAGGCTAGTATGAGAGTGTACACTGCCAGGCTGTATCAATCAATGTAATCTCCAGGCTAGTATGAGAGTGTACACTGCCGAGGCTGTATCAATCATGTAATCTCCAGGCTTGTATGAGAATGTACTGCCATGCTGTATCAATCTTTGTAATCTCTAGGCTAGTATGAGAGTGTACTGCCAGGCTGTATAAATCTTTAATCTCTAGGCTAGTATGAGAGTGTACACTGCCAGGCTGTATCAATCATGTAATCTTTTAGGCTAGTATGAGAATGTACACTGCCAGGCTGTATCAATCATGTAATCTCCAGGCTAGTATGAGGTGTACACTGCCAGGCTGTATCAATCATGAATCTCTAGGCTAGTATGAGAATGTACACTGCCAGGCTGTATCAATCATGTAATCTCCAGGCTTGTATGAGAGTTACACTGCCAGGCTGTATCAATCATGTAATCTCCCGCTTGTATGAGAATGTACACTGCCAGGCTGTATCATCATGTAATCTCCAGGCTTGTATGAGAGTGTACACTGCCAGCTGTATCAATCATGTAATCTCCAGGCTTGTATGAGAGTGTACACTGCCAGGCTGTATCAATCATGTAATCTCCAGGCTAGTATGAGAATGTACACTGCCAGGCTTTTCCAATCATGTAATCTCCAGGCTTGTATGAGAGTGTACACTGCCAGGCTGTATCAATCATGTAATCTCCAGGCTAGTATGAGAGTGTACACTGCCAGGCTGTATCAATCATGTAATCTCCAGGCTAGTATGAGAATGTACACTGCCAGGCTGTATCAATCATGTAATCTCCAGGCTTGTATGAGAGTGTACACTGCCAGGCTGTATCAATCAATGTAATCTCCAGGCTAGTATAGAGTGTACACGCCAGGCTGTATCAATCATGTAATCTCCAGGCTAGTTAGTATGAGAGCCGTTGTGAGCCTGGGATACCCACCATGTTTCAAACTGCCACTGGTGCTCCTCATCTGACTCCTGCTGCGGTTGTCATAGAGTATGTCTGATGACATTTTATTTGGTTGAATCCCCATGTCTGCACAGTTTATTTCTATTGATTTGTTTCTCCCATGTTTGAACAATGTATCTTCATTTATGAATCCAGAAATTGTATTGGCTGGCAAGAGACATGACAATTAGTCATGTTACATTTGCTTCTGCATGTTTGACATCTGTTCAATCGTTGTTGGCGACTGTCCTCTTGTTGGTATGTATGATGGTGAGAGAGGAAACCCCCTGTACTTGTCCTCTTTGTTGGTATGTATGATGGTGAGAGAGGAAACACCCTTGACTATCCTCTTGTTGGTATGTATGATGGTGAGAGAGGAAACCCCCATGTACTGTCCTCTTGTTGGTATGTATGATGGTGAGAGAGGAAACCCCCATGTACTGTCCTCTTGTTGGTATGTATGATGGTGAGAGAGGAAACACCCTTGTATTGTCCTCTTGTTGGTATGTATGATGGCTGAGAGCAGGAAACCCCCATGTACTGTCCTCTTGTTGGTATGTATGATGGTGAGAGGAAACACCCTTGGACTAGCCTCTTGTTGGTATGTATGATGGTGAGAGAGGAACACCCTTGTACTGTCCTCTTGTTGGTATGTATGATGGTGAGAGAGGAAACACCCTTGTACTGTCCTCTTGGTGGTATGTATGATGGTGAGAGAGGAAAACCCCCTTGTACTGTCCTCTTGTTGGTATGTATGATGGTGAGAGAGGAAACACCCTTGTACTGTCCTCTTGTTGGTATGTATGGATGGTGAGAGAGGAAACACCTTGGACTGCCCTGTTGTTGGTATGCATGATGGTAGAGAGGAAACACCCCTGTACTGTCCTCTTGTTGGTATGTATGATGGTGATAGAGGAAACACCCTTGTACTGTCCTCTTGTTGGTATGTATGATGGTTTAGAGTGGAAACACCCTTGGACTGTCCTCTTGTTGGTATGTATGATGGTGAGAGAGGAAACACCCTTGGACTGTCCTCTTGTTGGTATGTATGATGGGTGAGAGTGGAAACACCCTTGGGACTGTCCTCTTGTTGGTATGTATGATGGTGAGAGAGGAAACACCCTTGTACTGTCCTCTTGTTGGTATGTATGATGGTGAGAGAGGAAACACCCGTGTACTGTCCTCTTGTTGGTATGTATGATGGTGAGAGAGGAAACACTTGGACTGCCCTGTTGTTGGTATGCATGATGGTGAGAGAGGAACACCCCCATGTACTGTCCTCTTGTTGGTATGTATGATGGTGAGAGAGGAAACACCTTGGACTGTCCTCTTGTTGGTATGTGTGATGGTGATAGAGGAAACACCCGTGTACTGTCCTCTTGTTGGTATGTATGATGGTGAGAGAGGAAACACCCGTGTACTGTCCTCTTGTTGGTATGTATGATGGTGAGAGAGGAAACACCCTTGTACTGTCCTCTTGTTGGTATGTATGATGGTGATAGAGGAAACACTCTTGTACTGTCCTCTTGTTGGTATGTATGATGGTGAGAGTGGAAACACCCTTGTACTGTCCTCTTGTTGGTATGTATGATGGTGAGAGAGGAAACCCCTTGTACTGTCCTCTTGTTGGTATGTATGATGGTGAGAGAGGAAACACCCTTGTACTGTCCTCTTGGTGGTATGTATGATGGTGAGAGAGGAAACACCCGTGTACTGTCCTCTTGGTGGTATGTATGATGGTGAGAGAGGAAACACCCTTGTACTGTCCTCTTGTTGGTATGTATGATGGTGAGAGAGGACACACCCTTGTACTGTCCTCTTGTTGGTATGTATGATGGTGATAGAGGAAACACCCTTGTACTGTCCTCTTGTTGGTATGTATGATGGTGATAGAGGAAACACCCTTGTACTGTCCTCTTGTTGGTATGTATGATGGTGAGAGAGGAAACACCCTTGGACTGTCCTCTTGTTGGTATGTATGATGGTGAGAGTGGAAACACCCTTGGACTGTCCTCTTGTTGGTATGTATGATGGTGAGAGAGGAAACACCCTTGGACTGTCCTCTTGTTGGTATATATCATGGTGAGAGGGGAAAAACCCCTTTTGCACGTGAGGGAGTCGGGCAGGAACGTGGTTCCGTGGCTTTTGGACTAGACATGATCCCCAACCCCTGCTGTGACGGCCTTCAGAAATCACCCTTAGGTATAGGTTTGCCTGTAGAACGAAGAGGGAAGGGGCAGGAGTGAAAAGGGACGGTAGGAAAACGTGGGTCTCCAAGGAAATATGTCCGAATGGGTGCGTTAGCCCATTGTAGACACTTAGCGAGTTGATGGTGGAAGCTGGTGCCAGATGTTGCAAGACCTGTACATAGTTATCCCAGGGGTGCCAACGTTTGCATTCCCCAGAGGCACAGTGTCACGTTTTGATTGTCCTCCATGCCCAGGTAGCACCAATGTTGTTTGCTTGTGGGTGGACCTGACAGTGTTTTCATGAGTTGTTGACAAACCCGTATTTATTACTTGTGCATACTTTGTTAATCGTGCTGTCTTTGTGTAGCGGGGACAGGCCAAGCTAGCGTTCACAAGCGTGACTGTTTCGGGACGGTTGTGACAGGACACACAAACTTTTTATATTATGCCAGATGTTGGGTGGTTTTTTGGGAGGGGAAAAAGGGGGGGTGGGATGATTTTGGGGTGCGGGGGTCACACAGTCAAGCACAAATAAAAGCTTTTAAAAAAAGTTTTCGTTGTCGTTTATTGATGGTAATTGCCCGCTGCCAGGCAAATATGATTAAGGATGACAAACTCCCATGGAGCCGGCGGGCTTTCTG
>JACEFZ010024253.1:0-31786 GCA_014155875.1 Cepaea nemoralis | reverse complement strand
AAACGGGCAAAAAAACGAAAAAAAAATTAGGGCAATCCATATTAAACATATCAACAGTCAAGGCCCATTTACTATGCACACAACTTCCCAGCTTGGAGACAGCAGCAACTGCCTGAGATGATAGAAAACATTCCTGGTATTGAGAAAAAGAACACTCAGCATGAAACCGAAAGAAGAGAAATAACCCTAAACTACATAAAAGAACATTACCCAAGCAGCAATTGGACCCATGCATATACAGATGGATCAGCCAAAAATGCAATAGAGAATGGAGGAGGAGGAATTCTCCTAAATTTAAAAAATGGAGTGAAATAAACACATTCAGTGGCAACTGGAAAGTTTTCAAGTAACTTCAAAGCAGAGGTAGAGGCTCTGAAAACTGCTGCAGAAATGCTCTTGATGGAGGAAAATAAAGAGAAGCAAATAGCTATCTTCACAGATGCAAAGTCAGCTGTCTCAATACTGAAGAGCAATAACAGCACAGAAATAGCTGACCTAAGAGCAGCACTCCATGGTCTAAGCCAGAAATCCAAAAAAGTTGTAATACAGTGGATCCCATCACATTGCAGTATACCTGGAAATGAAGAGGCTGACAGACTGGCAAAAGAGGGCGGACGACTACCACAGTCCTGACATAGACATAACATACAATGAGGGCAAAGAGGTTGATAAAAAGCACCTATAAAACCAAATGGGAATCAGAGCATCCAGGCCACCAGAAGGAATGATGCATATTACAAACTCGACCGAAGAGAACAAGTAGCAATCTTCAGACTCCGCACAGGACATAACAGGCTGAAATACCACTTGTTCAATAAACTAAAAATAGGAGATACCGATGAATGTAATTGTCGAACTGGAAAAATGACAGCAAAACATTTGCTGCAGGATTGCCCAATATATGCAGAACAGAGAAAGATATTTGGCCCACACCTGCTTCATTTGAGGACAAGCTCTATGGAGATATCAACAAGCTCAAGTTGACCGCAGCTTACTTTAACTACATACAGGTTGACATTTAAAGGTGTATGAAGAAGTATTCAGACTGCCACACTTCATACCACAGGTATGTCGGTTACAAAAGCCTCCCAGAGGCATGAAATGGAATATTGCTCGGATAGCAAATCCATTACGTGGAAAGTCCGAATCAAAAGCTCACTGTGTGAGCTTCATAAAAGGTGGAAAAAGTGTCCTAGTGGCACGAAATGGAATATTGCTTGGATAGCAAATCCATTACGTGGAAAGTCCGAATCAAAAGCTCACTGTGTGGGCTTCAAATAAGGTGGAAAAAGTGTCCTAGTGGCACGAAATGGAATATTGCTCGGATAGCAAATCCATTGCGCGGAAAGTCCGAGTCGAAAGCTCACTGTGTGGATGTCATCTGCACACTGCATTCTACTGGTTTCCGGAAGAACAGCCTATGGTGAACGGAAGGGCCAATATACGGAAGTGAGATTAAGCAGCCATGTGCAGGACGTGACGATTCCTGTGTGTTGGCTCTGCAATTATGGAAGCCTCCTTGGATGACGGGGAATGCCCATTGTCTGCCCCTGCCTTCCCCTGAGGGCTGACCAGGATGTCTTTGGCTGTTCTATATGGGCCAGCTAGGATGGGAGATAACACCACACCAGTGAGAGTCAAACGTCCTAAAAAAAACCCGGGAAAATTAACCTGGTCAACAAATGCCCGCAGAAGTCGGATGTGTCGGCCTAACGGCGCAAGAACGCAGCTCTGCTGTAAACAGGCACAACGCAATCACATCCGAAAAAAAAAACTCCGGATGAACGAAGAAGAATGCTTTAAATGTTATCAACAAAAATAACGTAGTTACTTGCGGCTGACGGTTTAAAAAACTTTAGGGCTAATTGTTTACTACATCATGATGAGGGAGAAGCGATCGTGAATGGCCGGTCCTGACGTTTCGAATCCGCAACTAGGTGAATTTTTAATTGACATGGGCTCCCAGGGTGATCCCTGCTACAATGGACACCAAGATAACGTCTTAGGACGTAAAGACGGCGAGTGTGATACTGAACACCCATACTGATACTGATACTTGTATCACCCCCAGAGTGCAAGTTGATCTATAAAAATATCGGTATAGTATCAAATGCACATTTGCGTTTGAACTTCCTGTGCCCTAACGACGGGGTAGGGGATTACTCCATACACTGGTCAGTTGGACTTCTCGTTCAGTAAGCAAAGGGAAGCTATTGAATGTAAACTTGTCTAGAAAATCAACCTGCGGTTGGGGTTGATCGCAGCGTCCGCAAAAGACATGCAACATTTAACTGCAAGATTGAACTTAGATATGTCATTTCAATTTGGATTTACGTTTCATTTCAATATGGATTTACATATTTCATTCCTCATGTGTTCGGTAAGAAAGTTAGCTAATATAACATGGCGTGGTTCGTGGATAGTCCCAATGATATTGACCTTTTATGGTTTTCACGAAGCTAATATAAGCGCTCAACTTTGTTTTAAAAGCTTGTTTTTGAGAGGTAATTTCAGGTCATGAATAACTATTAGCAGTATGTAAAGGTAATTACTCCTGGTGGCCTAGTTTGATAATTCATCATGTCACCATACCGATTCACGACTATAGTGGAATGGAATAAAAACCATTAGAATTACTTAATTTGGTCTCTGACTATTGGGATCTCTAAGTG
This sequence comes from Cepaea nemoralis, assembly GCA_014155875.1. NCBI lineage: Eukaryota > Metazoa > Mollusca > Gastropoda > Stylommatophora > Helicidae > Cepaea > Cepaea nemoralis. The sequence continues at coordinate 29,114 of JACEFZ010024253.1, read as the reverse complement.
GATTTAATGAAAATGTGGGGATACTGATGAACTACATGTGTCGCACGATAACAATGAGCGTGATAAGATACTGAATGGGGAAGTACACACATTGTGTACAATTTGAACTTTTAATCCTGGTGTATTATATATAATACATTCGGAATACCTTAAAGAACCCCCCCCCCCCCCCCCCCCCCCCCCAAAAAAAAAAAAAAAAAAAAATAATAAATAAATGCATGTCCTTTAACAGGTTTTTCAATCATCCCCTGAATTTGACTGCACTAGGCAAATTTGGTTCAGTAGCTTGCCATTGCTCACTGAAAGGGCATCTCATACCATTGAAATCGACTCAAAACATTATGCCTCAAGTAGCCAGCGGTTAATTTCGAAAACTCCCCTCGGCATGTAAGGGATTTATGAAACTTGCGTTTCACTATCCCCCTAAGCTGTAAAGTGAGATTATACATTCTGGATACCCATAATCATAGTATTTGTACTTTAAAAAAAAGTAATGTAGTATTGTATTTATTCTGAATACTCGTAATTGTAAGTATAAATGCTAGAAAAATACTGAAAGAAATACATTTAAGTTTCTTTCGGCAGGTATGCCGGCCCTCAACAAGACGAAGTGGAGACATAACAAGCTCACTTGGTAACTAGAGACGTCACAGCAGTCTCAATATCCACACAGAACACCACTGCTAGAAAGTGGCGAGGTGACAGCGTTCATTGACAATCTAGTGGTTTGATGTATGATTAATACAAAACTAAAGACTCTGGATTTTGTTAAGTTTCTTGTGTCGTCAAATTTAAGTCCTGTAAGTTTGTTCACATGTGATAGTTGTAAGTTATGGTCGTTTACTGTCTTTAGTGTTCGTTTCCTGTCATTACTGTTAATTCGTTTTGTACACCCCCCCCCCCCCCCCCCCCCCCCACTGGGCGTATGTTGATCAATTGCTTTCCTAATTTAAACTGTTTCTTTCAGCTCCTAGAAATGTCAGTCCTGGTTACCTTAAATGTTCTAATGTTACTGTAACTTAAAACTTGCTTTTAGACCATCTATTTCATCGTTGCTGTTTTCTCTATCTACCATTCCAGTGCTTGCTTTACTTTCATTCTATCGTTTCCTGTTTGCTTTATCTTCCATTCCAGTGTTTGCATTGTCTTTCATTAGTGTTGCTGTTGGCAAATTGCATGTCCTGAAAAGAATACAGTGTTATGAAATTGACAAATATTCTCGGCACTTGCAGACAATAGAACTATCTAAATAACAAACTAAGCGTACACCAGCTTTTCACCTTAAAGAACCCTTTTTACACAACTTCAGGTGTATTGGTTTCATGGTGTTAGCCCCACATGTTATGGGCTGATCGGACTTAGAACGTTGTATCAATGGATATTCGTAGACCCTAACCTACATGTAACGAATATCTTAGAGATACATAAGGGTTCCTACACGAGAAATATGAAGCGTTAAGTCGCTACATGTATAGGAAACCAGTAGGGAAGTTACTTGATCATGAGAAATTACGGTGGCGTATCTCGGAAGAAAGGCGCTAGTTGCAGGCGCTGGAACTCCCCAGACGCTTAGCGACATAAAGTGGAAGAAAACAGTTTGTCTTTGACAGAACGTCGCAATCAAAATCATTGCTTTCTGGACAACCGATGTTCATACCATCGAAATCAACACAAGGCGGTCTGCTTCCAAATCGATTTCAGCTCTATATTTTAAGTGGGGAGGGGAGGAGAGGAAGAGAGAGAGAGAGAGAGAGAGAGAGAGAGAGAGGTGGGGGGGGGAGTGTGCCGCCGCTGCTGAACGCTGTGGCTAACATACTTGCCTGCCGGCTCAATGATCATGTATTTGAATCCCCATTGATGCTAGATATATGTTTTTAAAATTACCTGGGCAAATAATAAGTCACTACCGGTAACTGTACCCACCGAATCAAAGTGATAACAATAATGCAAAAGCAATAACAGTAACAAGAAAGAGGCATACACAAGACTCGAAGATTATTAGGATCATTTGTGCTGGGTAATGAACAGGCGGACAGAAGTGGCTGGCTCGGCAAAACTTGGTGGAGCATTGATGCATGACAAGGCAGACGTGGTTGCGGCCTTGTGAGAGCACGTGTAAACCTCGGAGGAGCAAATAGGATCACCATAGTCTGGCAAGAATGAGACAGCGAGGAGTGACGAAGGGATCTGGCTGACGCTCGACGCTCAGAGGAAAGGCGAGACGGACATATAATCACATTGCTATTGGAACTATTGGTGCTGGAACTCTTCGCTGGCTGCCTGAGGATGGGGACGGAGCGCTTATGGGAATGCCGCGAATGCTGTTATGTCGGTTCCTAAATCAATCAATAAATCAATCAGTCATGGATCATTTGAAATAATCTTCGAAGCATTATAGTGTAACAAGTCAACAATCGTTATACATGGTCCACGGTCGAATTGTGCAACTGTATTACGGCAAGTAACATCGATTAATAAATATAATAAAACACATATTAGTACCATAATACGTAGGCGTATCTTCTTACAGTCGATGTCGTGTGGCGTAGGTGATCATGTCGGTCCACATCCTGGTCCATTGTACAGCCAATCATTTCTGACACTGACGTACCTTCATGTCCATGATGTCAAATTGTCGAGTTTCTTCTCTCTTGATTCTCCCACCCCCCCTCCCACCCCCAGGCCTCTCTTCTACCCCAGTATTCCCATTGTGACGACGTTGTCGAGCTTTCCTCATTTCATGACATGCCCCAAGAATGTAGACTGTCTTGTTCGGATGCGAGCAACCCAGATCTAATTGTGAGTGAACTTCTTTCAAGATATCTTCATTGCTCTTTCTATACGTCCACGGTGATGTCATCACTGTAACATCTCAACAGCTGCTGTTAATGGAAATGAACAACAAATAAGTTTGTATGTTTCAGAGAACCAATGCTAACATATGTGTCTTTTTCATTCGTTCGTTTGAAATGTGTCTAAATCTGTAATTTATCTCGCCTATGAACTTTAATCTCTTTTTTAGTTCACTCAGCGATCTAACTCGTTTTCTTCCACTATTTTTTTTCTAGCCTAGTTCTGTCCTATTTCGGTAGGCTTAAAGTATGTTATCTGCTGTCTGCGGCGTCCATCCACATGTGCACATTGCTGATTAGCCAATCTTGAATATTGTATGCATGTATATTTGCACGTGAATCTATTGTGTCCTGAATACTTTGTTATGGTCTTTCCATAAAGTGGTAATCGTCTAGAGATGGTTTCTATGCTTTCTGATTGAATTGCTCACTCTTTTCTGTTTGGAATGTTGACTTTTTGTCCTTGACTAGGGGATGTAAATTACAAGTATTTTTGAAGACGGAGTGAGTTTGCGACGGGCACTGGAGAAAAAAAAAGCAGCTAATCCACATGCAAAGATCAGTGCAGTTCTCTTCCCATTAGAAGCAATTCCAATTACTAGTAGTATTAGATGTGTGCCAATCTCACTGGCCTAGGAGTTAGCGACTTTCTCCGTAATCCATATACTCTCGTGAGTAACGTGACGACGGCGAGAATCGATAGCTGTTCTAGCCCCATCGGTAACTTAGTGGTATGTGAGCCGGTCGCTCAGAAAGCAATGGCAAACTACTGAGTGTAATCTTGCCAAGAAATCAACAATCAGCTGAAAGATGCTGATGTTGACAGCGATGTCCTGTAAAGGATATGCAAACATTTTATTTATTTATTAGATGTGTATGAGCAACATTTCAGTTCAAAGCGAAAGAACGAAAGTTAATTACTAATTTTAACAGAGTAAAATATTCATTCTGAAAACTTTTTCTAAATGTTGCAGTTGAACCCTGGTGTTTATTGCTCCAATAATTTTTTTTTTTTTTTTGGGTCCGCGTTTCCATCCTGTTTCAGGATATTGCGGTGAACATCAGCATCTTTCAGCTGTATGTTGATTCCTAGGCTAGATTATGGTCATTAGCACACCACGACTTTCTGAGCAACCGGCTCCATACTCTCATAAGTCACTGGCACGACTCGAACCGCTTCCAATTCTCGTGCGCTCATGTCAACCACGAGAGTATTCGGGGTTACGGAGAAAGCTGTTAACCCCTCGGACCAGGGAGACCGGCAATAATAATTTTATGCACACATATAAAATCGACTATATACAAGTAGCACGGTTGATTGTTTAACAAAAAGAAAAAGGTTGAGGTTCTCAAATAGTGAACTCGGCCGTTGGGGTGTGAAATACTCGTAAGCAGTAATTACGTGACCATTTCACACGCTCTAAGACATATTAGGCGTATTGTGCTAGATCAATATTTCCATAGACCAATTTTCACTCCAGGGCCGATATTGTCAATATCAAGCCGGCCACCTTCATTTCCCAAGATATCCTGATACCCATTTTAGGCTGGGATGGACATTTAACAATTTTATAAAGCCGCGTCACTGTGCATCATCAGATCCTGCGTACTATGAGGCCTACACATATTGTAGGTCACGACATAATGGGATGAGTCGCTTCCTTGTCCAACAGCCTTGACCACGCATAAGGGCAGGTGACCGGAGTAGTCACGTGATTTTCACATAATGTTAGCTTTTGTGTAGTATATCTGTCTGGGAGATCTAAACTTATTTACTCTAATATTATGAGCATTCAAAGACACTGACATTTTCAGTTTTACCTGGATAGTTCAATACACTTGCTCATGTCTATTCTTTGATACTTTTGTATACAATATATATTCTGCTGAATCTCATTGAAAAAAATGGACAATTGATATGTTTATCAACAGAGATAAAGAAAGTATCTAGTATTGCATATCTAAGTTCTTAGATGGAGGACGATGAAAATGTGATAACATAAATTAAAAGAAGTATAACTATTGCTGTACAATAACTTTTTTTTCTTGGTATATCCTTTACAGGACGTTGCAGTCAACATCAGCATTTTACTGCTATTGTTGATGCTTTAGCATGTTTTATGTTAAGTATTTTGTCATTGCTTTCTGAACAACCGGACTCCCATACCAACACGCTAAAACCCCAAACGCGACACGGTCTGCTGCCAAATCGGTCGCCGCAACGTTTCGAACTCGTGGTAAGCGGCTGTAGGCCACGAAGATCGTCTGTACAATAACTACAGCAATTAAAATCTGTAGAGACGAAAAAATAAACAACAGTCAGAATATTAAGGACATGCCGGTGCTGTCACTTTGGTGCAGTGGACGCGTTTCACAGTTCACAGTCACACTGGGTCGCGGGTTCGAATTCAGCTGCTAGCGATTTCGAAGCAGACCGATTCGAGGTTGATTTAGATGGTATGAGGCGTTGGTCATTAACCTAGAAATGGCGTCTAGTCTTATGGTGCTCCATGGACAATATGCTTGTAAAAGCTGACCTTCCAAGCTTCACAACAAATGGTAGACTTGTGAATAGATAAAGCAGACTGAAGTACTTGGGAATCACTTTTGATTGAAGCCTGTCCGTTAGAGATGATGTTGAATGGTGGTTACACAATGCCAGAAGGTGTTTAATACACTGAAGATTATAGCAGCAAGAGACATGCCGCAGGAAATGCGATTCAAACTTTTTCAGCACTTGATCATTTAGGTGGTAGTCTGAACTGCGAATAAACACTCTCTCAATAAGTCAGCTAGTGAAACTAGAGCGCATACAGAATGAAACCATGTGGGTGATATTGAGATGTACAAGGCCCTACCCTCCCTTCCCAAAAGTGTATATGCGATACATCCTGGCTTTGCCGACCATTGTGGACAGACGCAATGTGTTGCAGCAAGTTCATATCTCAAGTTATCTGCGGACAAGGAACACCTCCTGCATGATTTCTTGGATGCAGTCAATGGTCACAGGCTGCAAAGAGGAAGACCGTGAATGGCTCATGCAGAAGATAAATCAGAGAAGTGTGCACCCTTGAGAAGATTGGCAGAGGCAAGGATTGGGTCAGCGTGCCGAAAAGAAAGTCATTTATAATCAATTGGATCCGTGAGTGTAGAGTGTGGCCAGCAAGCACTACGGTGACCTGAAATTCAGCAGTTAATTTATGACCTCGCTCGTCTTGGCGATGTGATTATCTATACCGATGGCTCTGTGTTAAGAGGCCAGAAAAGTCCTTCACAGCAAAAGAAAATGGTTGACGTCAATTAAAGGAGAGCTTGCAATCTGACACCACAGCCTCATGTCTGCGAATGGAGGCAGAGAAGTTACTACAGCTAACGCTAGTTGGAGAACAAACTGTACACGCATGTTGTGATTGTAACTGATTCACAAAGCATGCTGGCAAAGGTGGACGACTGGCATGCTTCGTGCAGAGGTCGCCGGTTGTGAGCTTTCGCTGGATCTTTTCTCCGGGACACTCTAGTGTGGTTGGAAATGAACAGGCAGAAAGATTGGCTTTTGTCACATCATTAAGGGGTGATTTGATGCATGATAAGGCAGATGTGGTGAAGGCCCCCTGGGAGAATGTCATTAAAACTATCATGGTTAAGAGAGAATGCAACAGGAAGTATTATGAATCTAGGTCGATAAAAGACATGACAATCTAGATACGGATTCAAAAACATGATCACCGAGCCTTCGAGCAAGCGACCAATGAAAATAAATGTAGCAGTTAGAATGACGGCAAACGGGAACCAGAAAGAAATAGCGTACGTTGTAACGTTGTAAGTAAAGAACACTTTTCTACGCTCTTATGCGTTTTAGGCATATATTGCTAGACTAATATTTGTATAGACCAGTCTACAGTGGAGGAATCTCAGTCCGGCTGCTTTCACTTTCCAAGACATTTACCAGTACACACTTGCGGTTAGGTCAATCAGGAAGTCTAGGTCAATTAAAACAAAAACAACAACCCACCTCGAATCGTATTCGAACCCTTTATCACCGTCAAGCAGACACGGATCTAGCCACTACACTACCACGGTTCCCAATTCTTATATATAATAAAAAGTGTTTCATATAGTTTACTGGACGTCGCAGTCAACTTCATAATTTTAGACTGGTTTAATAGATATTTTTACGTTGAGTAGTTTGCCAGTGCTTTCTGAAGAACCGACATTCATACCATTGTTAAATAAGCACACATGTATTGTTTGGCGCTCATAGAAATATAAAAAAAAAATGGAGTAGAGACTAGAGGACAGTAGACAACACAAACATTACCGCTGTATTTATCGACCGTGATTCGAACCTGTCACATTCAAATGACAACAGCCGCGTGCTACAGGAACAGGTAAAACAAATTACCTATCAAGTTTTGAATCTTATCAACATTGCAGTCTCCCTCTTCTCCTGTACACACACGCGCGCGAACGTACACAACGACATACACCCACACCCACCCACTATGTTAGTGATTTACAAGGCAGCTTTTACTTTTACATTCTGTAGTCAGCCATTGCTTTCTGAGCAGCCTCGCCTCAAACCATCGCAATAAACGCAAAGCCAATGTTTCCAAGTCTCCCCCAGCTGATTTCGAACCCTGGACTCAGCATGGTGTGGACTTGTGAAACACGTTCACTGCACCTATAGCACAGCTCGTGTCTTTTGTTTTTAGTGTCGCATGTCCGTTACGGGACGAGGCTATCACTCGAGGTGGGTTTTCTAGACAACTGTACGTTTAGTAGCTTGCCACGGCTTTAGGAATGAGAAGCCAATGTTTAATGTAAACATAATGTTGATGTAGGGGTTGAACCGCCTACCTAACCATCAGTACCTGCAGTTTAAGAGCGATAGTTTATATCCCCTTTTCATGGCCAAAAAGTTGGCGTAGCTGTGAAGAAATAAGATCTTCTGTAGGGATGGACATGCAAATAGGGATAAGGAAGTGTCTGATTTGTTTATTTTAAAACTCGAATAATTGCAGCCTCGGACAATGGTGGGCGGGTCGTAGTAAAACGTATCAGTAATCAAGGTATGGGTGAGTTTAATGGATTTCCCGTGGTAGAGATGATTTCACGATGTAGAGACTATTCCACGCTGAAGAGTAGATTTCAAGTTGGAGAGACGATTGCACACTGTAGAGGTGATTTCACGCTGTAAGGGTGATTTCACGATCTGACCAGCTATACTGAGGTCTAGGAAGATTATATAATGCTCGTGTTCACAAGTTTCTTTATTCAATCTAGATGCCTCAATACCTGTCTGAAAGACATTTTTCGTAAGCTGGTTTTTACTTGTGTGGTTTCAACTTAGATACAACAAATGTTATATTTTTAAATACTTGATTTCACAGAGATTCTATGTTTGAGATGCTTTGATTTATTTTTTCTTTAATTGGTTCTTTTTCTTAAATTAATTTTGTTTGTCGTTTTATTCTTGTCTTAAATTCGCCTATTTGCATTTTCTTGGCTCATGTTAATTCTCACTAGTGTAATGGAACCTTGTGGTCGTGTAAATATACACCCACACGTCTGTTAGGCTCAGTCAGTCTACCTGTCGGGTGAACCTAACCATAGACGACGATTGATGCTTGTTCTGTCACTGCCAAGAGGCAGACTTTCACATCCACGAATGTATAACAACTTCAATTTATGTAATAAGTTCTCGTGAAGTCAAATATTCGAACCCATGACACCCTTTAATCCTTTACTTAACCATTGTGTCCTAAGTGGCTTAGGTGTTCATTTCTCTGCTTATGTCTTTGTTGTAAAACAATACCAATGACTATATTTCTCCATGCCACTGTCTGAATATTCAGCATATCTCTCGGTCTGTCCTGCCTCCTTTACGGCTAATGTTAAGTTTTTAAGCATTTTGTCATTACGTAACAAAATACATTGCCTACTATATAATCTCGCATACTAATACATTTGTTGTTTATTTAGATTAATTTTATATAGATCACACTGAATGCCGATTTTGAAGGCTTGAAATACAATGGGTTCCTTCACATTGCAATATACATGGAAATAAAGCCGACAGATAGGCAAAAGGACCGTGGAAGACAGAAGCCATTAGATTATAGAATTATAAAACCATATGAAAATCACAACACACAGGTTACTAGAAAGGTGATGAATATTACTAACTCAATAGAAAAGAAGTAAATCTTCAGATACCGGACTAGATACAGGCTTCTTCTTTCGTTCGCTTCAAATATATCTTTCGTTCGCTTGAAATATGGCTATAACTGCAATGTTGTCTCTTGTATGAATTTAACTGTCTTTTTTTTAGTTCACTCAGCTGTTCATAGTTTAGCTTCAATTGTCTCTCTAGGCCAGAAGGTTTGCCTATATATGTTGTATTTTGGGCAGTTTTGGAGTATGTGCTCTGCTGTCTGCGACGCCAATCCACATGTGCACATGGCTGATTCACCAATAGTGAATTTTGTATACAAGTGGTTTTTTTTTGGTTCTCATATCCTTTTACAGGACATCGCTGTCAACACCAGCATCTTTCAGCTGTATGTTGTCTTGGCAAGATTACGCTCATTAGTTTGCCATTGCGTTCTGAGCGGCCGGCTCACATACCCCGTAAGTTACCGATGCGATTAGAACCACTGCTGATTCTCACCGTCATCACGTTACCGACGAGAGAATACGAGATTACGGAGAAAAGTCATAATCTCTAAGCCACGAAGCCGGCATACACGTGGTTGCGTAATCTATTGTCCTGTTCTGAGGTGTAGAATGACTGTTCTGGTCTGTCCATAACGTGTTAGTCAGCTTGAGCAGGTTTTGGTGGCTTTCTGACTGATTTGATCATTTTCTTTTGGTGGTATGTAAAGGGCACACCAGGCTGTTCTTTTGCTCCTTCCTTAGCCAATCGATCAGCTCTGTCGTTTCCGGGTACTCCAGTGGAATAGTATTCACTGTATGGGGACTTTATGCTAAGTTCAGAAAGTAGTGTCCTTAGTACAGGCAATTTCCCAGACAGGAGCACCCCGAGTACTGATTATGAATTTGTCAATAGCACCACAGGTTGTATAGCATGGCTGGTATTTAGTAATTTCTCTGTTGCTATCTTGATTGCCTTATCTTAAAGTGGTCAAGCCGTTTGACTCGTGCTCCGAAGGTTGTGGGTTCGATTCCGGGCCGCACCCTTCGGTTTACGAGTTAAATGTTTCGGAGACTCCTGTGGGTCGTCGCTAAAAGCTACGGAGTTCGTGCTTTATGCGACGCTTTCCGTGCTGCGGAAAGAGACCGAGCCATATGGGATAAAACCCGGTGCAATAAAGTCGACCCTGTCGACTTTTAAGCGACTTTTTTTTATCTTGATTGCCTCAATTTCAGCATCATAGTTATGGCAGTACTTTCCTGTCACTCTGGCCGTGTCCCTAGTATTATTTGGATATAACAGGCTGAAATAGCACCTTTAATGAGCTAAAGATGGGAGATACTGAAGGTCATTGTGGAACAAGTAAAATGACAGCGAAACATCTGTTGCAGGAATGTCCAGCATATGCAGAACAAATTATATTGTATAAAAGTTGCTCTATTTCAAAACTCGACAAAGACAAGCTTAAGCTGGCTGCTACTATTTTGCATTATTCACTTTGACGTCCAAAGGTGCAAGAAGGAAAGGGATGCATACTTGACACCCCTTGATTAGATTTCATTTTCCTGTCTTGCTGTGTTCAACGTATCCAGGCCAATTCAAATTTATTCGACAGCGTGATACTTGCTGCTTGCAGTTTTGGACTGGACAGGGTGCCAGATTACCCGATGGCAAGTGGGCATCCTTAAACATTAGTGTTACAAATGTTAAACCCTGGCAAACAAATTTTGTTTTAGACCATACGCCACTGGATACTTGTTTCCCAAATGGCATTGTGACCTTTGATTGGCCTCCTTAATTTATATTTTTGTTTAGTGTTTAAGACCAGTGCATTTGAACAAGATCATAGCTTTCAAGGAAAAGGGTTGCTTGCAGAATACCTTAATTGTTTATATTGTGAATGGGATCATTGGCAAAACAAGTGGTTTGCAATGTCCGAATATCAACTGACTTTAATGAAAATGAGGTCTGTCACTGTCTAGGTTTCTATATGAATTCCAGTTGTTAGAACTGGAGCCGTTGTTGCGTAGCGGCTAGACTTTCGCATATCATACCTGTATTGGGTTTAATCCACACCGGGGCGGTTTCAAATTTTAAACATTGAATTGGAAATGTCTTGGGGTGTTAATTCGGCAGGCGTCATACCGACCACATCACCCACTGCAGTCGTTTGGCCTCTAAATATGGGTTTAGCTCTATATATGCTCAAAATGCCTTAAGGCGTGTTGAGACTGCTTATTTCAAATCCAGAACATACACATTCTTTGCTGATATAGCAAGTACTGTCGACCGCATCATCGCCTGTCTGCCCACCTGGTGATGGGCTAAAATCCCTTCATGGGGATATTTTAAAACTGTGCCCACCGGTTGTGACCCAGCCTAAGAGTACAGGGCATTACCTGAGGGGGGGGGGGAGGCGTGATTATGGTAACATCACCTATCGAGGGCCACCTGGTCAGACATTAAGCTGGTACTATAAACCGGATATGCGGCATGACATAGAAAGCTTGTACTATAAACCGGATATGCGGCATGACATAGAAAGCTGGTACTATAAACCGGATATGCGGCATGACATAGAAAGCTGGTACTATAAACCGGATATGCGGCATGACATAGAAAGCTTGTACTATAAACCGGATATGCGGCATGACATAGAAAGCTTGTACTATAAACCGGATATGCGGCATGACATAGAAAGCTTGTACTATAAACCGGATATGCGGCATGACATAGAAAGCTTGTACTATAAACCGGATATGCGGCATGACATAGAAAGCTTGTACTATAAACCGGATATGCGGCATGACATAGAAAGCTTGTACTATAACCTGCCAAGCATTGCCGCTGTATTGTATTCTCTACTGCCAAAGAATATCTTTCCACTTCCAAATATCTTTCCATGTCTCATTCCCCATCTCATTCCCCATCTCATTCCCCATCTCATTCCCCATCTCATTCCCCATCTCATTCCCCATCTCATTCCCCATCTCATTCCCCATCTCATTCCCCATCTCATTCCCCCATCTCATTCCCCCATCTCATTCCCCCATCTCATTCCCCCATCTCATTCCCCCATCTCATTCCCCCATCTCATTCCCCCATCTCATTCCCCCATCTCATTCCCCCATCTCATTCCCCCATCTCATTCCCCCATCTCATTCCCCCATCTCATTCCCCCATCTCATTCCCCCATCTCATTCCATCTCATTCCATCTCATTCCATCTCATTCCATCTCATTCCATCTCATTCCATCTCATTCCCCCATCTCATTCCCCCATCTCATTCCCCCATCTTATTCCCCCATCTCATTCCCCCATCTCATTCCCCCATCTCATTCCCCCATCTCATTCCCGCATCTCATTCCCGCATCTCATTCCCCCATCTCATTCCTTCTCATTTCATCTCATTCCCCCATCTCATTCCCCCATCTCATTCCCCCATCTCATTTCCATCTCATCCCCCATCTCATTTCCATCTCATCCCCCATCTCATCCCCCATCTCATCCCCCATCTCATCCCCCATCTCATCCCCCATCTCATCCCCCATCTCATCCCCCATCTCATCCCCCATCTCATCCCCCATCTCATCCCCCATCTCATCCCCCATCTCATCCCCCATCTCATTCCCCATACATTCCACACCGCATTTCCAACCAGCTCAATGCCCCCTGTTTGTCTGTCCTGTCTGTGCCATGTGACTGGCTGTCCTGCCTGTTCTCTGTCCTGATTTGTCTGACCCGCCTTGTCTTGTCTGTCCTGTCTTGTCGGCGGTCCTGTATTTTGTCTGTGGTCTTGTCTTTGTCTGTGGTCCTGTCTGTCATTGTCCTTGTGTTCTGCGTCTGACTGTCCTGAATGATTGTCCTGAATGATTGTCCTGAATGACTGTCCTGAATGATCGTCCTAACTGCCCTGATTGACTGTCCTGATTGACTGTCCGGATTGACTGACTGTCCTGATTGACTGACTGTCCTGACTGACTGTCCTGACTGACCGACTGTCCTGACTGACTGACTGTCCTGACTGACTGTCCTGACTGTCCTGACTGACTGTCCTGACTGAATATCCTGTCCTGTCTGTCCTGTCCTGACTGACTGTACTGTCTGTCCTGTCCTGTCTGTCTTGTCCTGACTGTACTATCTGTCCTGTCTGTCCTGTCTTACTGTCCTGTCTGTCCTGTCTTTCTGTCCTGTCATGTCGACTGTCCTGTCTAGCCTGTCTTTCATGTCTGTACCGTGTCTGTCTGGTGTCTCAATACAAATACGCAAATCTATCACCTACTCACAAATACATGTGTACTGAGCGTACGTATTTGTGCGTACGTTTGTTCTCGTATACTATTGCGCATATTTTATTGGCACATTTTAATTTCACAACAAAAACATCGGTGCGGCTTGTGTACTCGCTTGTGTTCATGCTTGTTTTGTTTCAGCCATGGACAACTACGGGAAAATTCTAATAGTTGCGGGAGTGATGGCCTTGGCCTGCACGGTACTGATCTGTGCGGTGTTAATCACCGGATGCTGCTCTCTGGTGGATTCGAAAAATGGCACGGGCTAGGTGATACCAGGTAGGGACAAACGGTCACTGGGGTTAATGCCATACGTGGCGAGCCAATTATTTAGACGCTATATTTTCATATTCATATATTTATCAAACGTCTTGCTACTTGCAGTTTTGGACTGGACAGGGTGCCAGATTGCCCGATGGCAAGTGGGCATCCTTATAAATTAGTGTTACAAATGTTAATATATTGTTATATATGTTCATATGAGGTACACTGAGGGTCTTAATGCTTTACGGTGCTTTGCGGAAAATGATACAAGATCTATACTTATTACACGATGGGTGATGATGTTAGTTGCACGCCAGCCATATCTAGCCTCTGCGCTAATCCCGCTCCCTCTAGGCGCACAAGATTAAACCTTCCAACAAACTCAGTTTCTGAAGGGAATTTAGGATTACTACAATTAGGAACATTTTGAAGCTCGTTACTTCAAATCGACTTATTACGAAACATTCCAAAATACGGATGACCGGACGACCAAATTTATAAAGATACTGGCATGGTATTTGAAACAAGAAACTGCCGTATTTTTGACTGGATAAACGCAAACTAGAATCGGTCTACGATTAATTTGGTAAACTTAAAGCTATCTACAGACAACTTTAGACAATGGTATACCAATAGGTGGTGTCTCTTCGCAGAAATGCTTTTGATGATAGCGTCCTTCTCATATTCTAGGTTTCAGCGTGAGGTGATGTGAACACTGCGTTCTCATCAGTTTAGCTTTAGAGCAATTCTAAGAATTATAATGCATGCTTTGATCTTCACCGTACTATCATGAATCAATCTGCAAAATAGCAATTTAACTATCTTGGAACAAAGAATTGCGGTTTATAAGTATAGCCAAGATAAAGGTAGCCTTTTGCGTGATGGGAAACATTCACCAATCCAATTGTCAATTAACTGAGAAATAATGAATTTATGTATACTGTTGTATGCATTTGAAATATTAAAGCAGCTGAGAAACGTCAGTGGAAAAGTCGTTTCTATGATAAATGGTAATACTATGGGCAAACAAAATATACGAACTCTAAATTGATTAGAGAAAGTAAACGTCGACGATCAAGGAAATGTTTTAGGCACATTGAGGAGAGAGAAGCCTGATAAGTTGGTGACATATGGGACATCAGGAAAGTGCAATCACTGGGTGACTTATTTATATGACATCTGACAAGAACAAAGACCTGATCCAAAACTGATTGTGAGATGCTAAGCCATGACAACGCAAGTATGACACATGATGCATCATTCTGAAGCCGATGAGCTAGGCCCACAGTCCTTAACAAGCGCACGCATCTTTCCAGTTCACACTAAGCTACACATCCTTATAATTTAAGGTGTTAATACTATTATAACATGTCCCAAAATATAGTTCAGATATTACAATGCTTTGAATGTTATCAACAAAAATAACGTATTTGCGGCTGAAAAAAAACAACAAACTTTTGGGCTAATTGACTTCATCATAGTAAGGGAGAAGCGTTAGTGAATCGCTGGTCCTGACGTTTCGAATCCGCAACTAGGTGAATTTTTAATTGACCTGGGCTCCCAGGGTGACCTAGGCTGACCCAGGCTACAGTGGATACCAAGATACATCTTGCGACGTAAAGACGGCGAGTGTAATATTGACCACATAACCCCCAGAGTGCGGGATGGTCTAAAAATATCGGTATAGTATCAAATGCACATTTGCGTTTGAACTTCCGGTTCCCAAATGGCGGGGTAGGGGAATACTCCCTACATGGTCAGTTGGACTTCTCGTTCAGTAAGCAAAGGAAAGCTACTGAACGTAAACTTGCCTAGAAAATAAACCTGCGGTTAGGGTTGATTCCCAACGTCCCGCAAAGGAATGTAACATTTAATTTCAAGGATGAATTTGCATATTTCATTTCATTTTAGATTTACATGTTTATTTCAATGTGGATTTACGTTTCATTCTCCATTGTTCAGTAAGAAAGTTAGCTAATAGAACACGGTGTGGTTCGTGGATAGTCCCAAAGAGGACATACCATTTATGGTTTCACGAAGCTAATAACATACGCTCATCTTTGTTTTACAAGCTTGATGTTTAGAGGTAATTTCAGGTCATGAATAACTAGTAGCAATATTTAAAGCTACTTACTTCTAGTGGGCTAGTTTAATTCATGTCAGCATACCGACTCAGGACTATATTGGAATGGAATAAAAACCTTAGAATTACTTAATTTGGACTCTATTGGGGTCTCTAAGTGGATTGAATTGAAAGGGGGGGGGGGGGGGAGGGGGCTACCGATGAACTACATGTGTTGCACGATAATGACGGTGATAATCTACTGAATGTGGAAGTACACAAATTGTGTACAATCTGAACTATTAACACAGATGTATTAAATATAGTATATATGTATTATATACATTCCGAATACCTTTAAAGCCAATGTCCTTTAACAGTTTGTAATCAACCCCTGAATTTGACTGATGCACTACGTCAATTTTGGTTCAGTAGTTTGCCATTGCTCACTGATAGGCCATCTCATACCATCGAAATCTCTAAGCATTATGCTTCAAGTAGCCAGCGACTAATTTCGAACACTCCCTTCGGTATGTGAGGGAATTATGAAACTCCGCATTTCGTTATCCTCTAAACTGTAAAGTAAGATTATACATTCTGGATACCCGTAATCATAGTATTTGTACGTAATTTAGTTTTGTATTCTGAATACTCTTACGTAATTGATGCTAGAAAAATACTACGAAGAAATACATTTAATTTTCTTTCGGCAGATTTCCTGGCACCCAACATCACGAAATAAAGTTGGTAACTGAGTCATAGCAGTCTCAATATAACACAAGATACCACCAATAGAAGTGGACCAAGTGGCAGCGTTCACTGACAATCTGGTATTTTGATGTATGAATAAAACAAAAATAAGACGCTGGTTTTTGGTAACATTTTTGTGCCGTCAAATTTCATTAAGTCGTTTAATTTTTCAACGTGATAGTTGTCCTGTATGTTCGTTTCCTGTCTGTACTGTTAATCGTTTAGTACCCGCCAACTGGGCATGTGTTGACCAATTGCCTTCCCAGTTTAAACTGTTTCTTTTGAGCTCCTAGAAATGTCAGTACTAGTTACTTTAAATGTTCTAAATTATAATGTAATTTAAAAATTATTAATTAACCAATTATTCCATAGCGGTTTTCACTACCTGCCATTTCATTGTTTGCTTTGTCTCCCCACGCCAGTGTTGTTGTTTGCTTTATCTTCCCATTCTCTTCGTTTGCTTTGTCTTCCATTCTAGTGTAGCTGTATATTCAGTTGCATTTCCCTAACAGGATATAAGGTGTTTCGACATTCACAAATGTTCTCAGCACTTGCAGACAATAGAACTATTAAAATAACTGAAACTCGGCGTACATCAGCGTGTCACATTAAAGGACCCTTTCACACAACTTTAGATGGGATTGGTTATATGGTGTTAGCCCCACATTTTATGGGCCGATCGGTATTAAATTGGTGAGATAGTTCAGTTCAATTCGGCAGCCTTTATTTCTCACGAAGTTCAAGTCTTGGTCGATATGGAAGCCCATATCAATGGATGGGGATATTAAAAGCCTCAGTGCCAGGATAATTTTCGTCTTTAGTCATGTCTTCTACGAGTGCTAACAAATAAATGACATATTTCCCCAAATTTTCCTTGTATAAAGTGCTTTAAAATTGAACTTCTCACTCCAACTTCATATTACCCGAAAATGCCATAACCAAAACGCCCCGCCCACTTTGTATTTTGACGAGACATTGCATTCAGCTTCGCGACACTTCCCCCTTTCCGCACACGCACACAGACAGGGTCTACCAGAAGTCTGAACTGGGGTGGGGGTGGTTGTAGTACTGCAGAACTGTTTTAAGAAAGAAATCAAAACGGGACTCTTAACGTGAGCTGGTTTCTACGGCCATGACATTCTGAAGATAGAGACGTTTCAATAACGTCGCTCCATTTACTTGATTGTAGGTGAGTGCCTAGGCCAAATTTCAGTGGCTAGCAAGCTTGACTGCCGGCTCGGTGATCATGTATTTGACCCTACACCCCCCCCCCCCACCCCGAGAATAGATTTCGCTTTTAAAATTACCTGGGCAAATAATACATCACTACGTGTAACTGTACTACCGAGTCTAAAAGTAATAATAATAATAAAAAGGATAACGGTAACAATAAAAAAAAGGATAACAGTAACAAGAAACGCGAATACACAAGACGCGTGGATTATTTAATGTAATCTTCGAAGCAATATAGTGTAGAAATTCAACATTCGTTACACATGGTCGCGTTCAAATTGTGCGGCAGTATTATAACGCACAGAATAACGAGTAACATCGATTACACAAAGGATACCTTACTAATGCTTATAATATAATAAAACTCATGTTATTACCATAATATGTAGGCGTTTATTCTTCTTATAGTCGGTGACGTAGGTGATCATGTCTGTCCACAGCCTGGTATTCTGTGCTGCCAATCATTTCTGACACCGACGATCCTACATGCCACGATGTCAAGTTTCTTCTTTCTTCATCTTCCCCCCTGTGTAATATATTAATTCTGAAGTTTTCTAAATGTTGCAGTTGAACCCTGGTGTTTATCGCTTCAATAATTGTATGCACACGTATAAGAACGACTGTATACAAGTAGCATGCTTGTCTGTTGAACAATTCACATGAAGCTTTCAGTTAACAAAAACAATGAAAGGTTACGTTACTTAGATAGTGAACTCGGCCGTTGGAGTGTGAAATAAAAGTAAGCAGTAAGTTAAGGCGTATTAGACATATTGTGTTAGACCAATATTTTCATAGACGAATTGACACTCTAGGTGCGATGTTAATATCAAGCCGACCACCATAATTTCCCAAGATACCTATTTTAGGCTTGATAGACATTTAACAATTTTAAAAAGCCGCCTCAAGACTAATTCGAACTCCTTGACCACTAGGCAGGCAGACAAACGCCTAGCCACTGAGCATCCGCAGATCCCGCGTACTACGAAGCCTACACATATTCTAAGACACGACGTCATGGGATGGGTCGCCTACTTGTCTAACGGCGAGAAGACCTTGACCACGAATGACGGGTGACCGGGGAAGTCAAGTGATTTTCACATAATGTTAGCGTTTGTGTAGTACATTTGTCTGGGAGATCTAAACTTATTTACTCTAATATTATAATATAAAAAGCTGAGTGGTCTTGAGGCATGGTGTCCGCCTCGAGTGCTGGAGGTCCCGGGTTCAAGCCCCGGCGAGGACCTGTGTGTATTGTTGCGCACGTAACAAATCCCTTTGCAGTTGGAAGTCGAAAAAGAGTAGCCTAATGGCGCTGCCCGGGCAAAATTTATAGTTAAAAATCTACCAAAGTATTTCAGGAACCTCGCCTGTGCTACGGAGTTCGTGCACTGAGCTGAGATTCTCCAGACTCCGGCTTGAGTTAGGAGTAGAACGGAGCACTTATGGGCTATACCCGTGTGCTGTGATGTTGATCCGCCGACTAAAACTAAAAACTAAACTAAACTCTAATATTATGAGCATTCAAAGACACTGACATTTTCAGTTTTACCTGGGCAGTTAATTACACTTGCTCATGTCTATTCTTTGATACCTTTGTTACAATATATATTCTGCTGAATCCCATTGGGGGGAGGGGGGGGGGGGAAACAAGAAAACCATGACAATTGATATGTTTATCAACGGAGAGAAATTACAGAAATTATCTAGTATTGCAGCGAACAACTGGGGCTAGAATTAAATTGTAAAAAGACACAGATTATTGTCGTCACTAGGAAGAACGAAATACCACAATGTAATATACAAGTAAATGGGAATATTCCTTAACAAGTGAATCGGTACAATTATCTCGGGACAGTCATAACATCTGATGGGAGATGCCTTGAAGAGATTAGAACAAGAATCGCCATGGCGAAAGTAGCCTTCAGCAAGATGAAAAACATACTGACCAATAAAAAGATGTCAATTGAAACGAGAAAGTGTTGAGGGGCTACATAGAGCCAGTTCTTTTGTATGGATGCGAAACCTGGACAATGAGCAGTCAAGATGAAAAATATTTGATGGCTGCAGAAATGTGGTTTCTGAGAAAAATGCAAAGAATACCATGGACAGACAGAAAAACCAATGACCAAGTACTACAGGAGAATATGAAAATCGTAAATTGATTAGATAAATTAGACGTAGACAGTAGTTTTGGACAAGTTATGAGAAAGAAATGGATTGGAGAACTTGGCAAGATCGAAGGGAACAGACCAAGGGGAAGACGGAGAAGAAAATACCACAAGGCATGGACGAGACAGTAACACTGAGCTGATCCACGACTCTGGTGATCGAGTGAAATGGCGAGTCATGAACGCCAACGCTTTCCGGCATGGCCCATGATTGATTGATCTAGTATTGCATATCTAAGTTCTGTGCTGAAGGATGATGAACATGTGATAACATAACTTAAAAGAAGAATAAATATTGCTGTACAATAACTACAGCAACTACAACCTATAAAGGCTGGAACTGTTCGTGATTCCTGGGCAAGTTTACGTTCAGTAGTGTGCTATTGCTTTCCGAACGACCGGAACCCATAACATTTCATATAACATCAACATGAGGTCTGCTGCCAAATCGCCCACAGCCGTGTTTTGAACGCGGGTATGCGGGATTACGAACTGCGTCCGTAACCGCTTCGCCACGGAGCCGGCTAATGGAGTAAAACATTAGACAAAATGTTAACCATGTTAATGACCCTCTAGTCCTGGCAACCAATATGCTTAGACCCAGTCCGTTGCTGTTTTACACAATTAACCCATACACATGGCTCTATACCCTTTAAGCTTAGTCTATGGCGAAGGTATAACAAAAGAGATTAGCAAATCCAGCATACCGTTTTCAAAATCAGCTGCAAGTAATTTGGCAGCAAGCCACCATATGTTGATTTTTAACAACGATACGAGCGTCTTTCGCCGAGACAGCAATGATAAACCACAATTCGTAAATTTGCCTAGTAAATAAACAGCATAAAAACATACTAATGCTGGGGTTGAATGCGACGTCCTGTAAACATATGCAACTAATTTCAATCGTTTAAGAGCTAGTTTATCCTACACAGAATATTTAAACTGCTTTTGTCGTCGATGAATAATTGTTGTTTAAGAAAACAGATAATGGGGAAAAGTTCTATTGAAACGATAATGTGATTTACGAAAGCATTTTGCAGGTCCGCATAGCCGAATGGATAAGAACAGTGTTCTTAATCATCCGGTGTGCTGATGCCGAGGTTAGCGGTTCACCCTCTACACCTGACAGCTGGACTAAAATGTTGACCTGTCGTCCTTGACTTGGGGACGTAAATTACAAGTACCTCTAATATCGGAGTGGGGGTCGCCTGATGGTGAGGGACACTGTTAATGGGGAAAGCTAGCCCAAACGCACAATTCTTCAGTCCATCACTACAATAAAAAATAATGTGTATGGACTACGCTTGAGTTCAAAGCGAGCGAGTGCAAAAAAAAAATTACGAAAGCTAAACAAATGAACAAGTCAGAAACGACAGTTAAGGTCACGACTAAAGATAAAATAAAAAAAGAAAAAAGCAATCTGAGTGTGTCTCTACCATAAGCTAGATATCCCAGCTCCGTTGCTGTCACGTGCAAATTATGTATCGTCTTGAAGCATCAAGATGTCAGGTCTTAGTCAGATATGACTGAGCTACCGTATAACAGTAGACGGTACTACCAGCTTTCTGTTAGCGCCGAACGTTGGGCGGCGCTTAATAAAAACCGGACACCCCACATTGTGCCAACGGCTTCGGGCGGAAGAGCGCAATTGGAAAGGTAAAAGCCTTACCCTGGTGCGAGGAAATGCAGCCTAAAGACAAAATGTCATGGCAGGATAGACCAGGCCCTAAGCCTTTTTTGGCAGCTGGTCTAGGCTCGAAGCTCCGACAGGCGGACAGTTAGAGCATTGCTTTGCTGATCCGGCAGCTTCTGCAGTTTGTCTTGTTCCAGATGTAGAGGTGTTACCTTTCTTCTGGAGTGAACTAGGCAGGCAGAGAGAGGGATCATGCTGCATGGGCAACACATGAACTCTATAATTTAGCCCATTTACAGCGCAAATTGGCCTTATCAGTCACATTCGCTACCGCCATGGGTAAAAGTTATTATGCCTTTTTGAAGCACAAACTATCGGCTGTCAAGACTGCAAGGTGCCAATGCATGCAATGCATGAAGCATCAATGTTGTTTGTCTTCCATTCCCCTCTCTTCCCCTCCACATACAAACCTGTTACCCTTTTCAGCCAAATATGTTATTATAAAGTTAGTTACATGTCCTTTACAGGACGTCACAATCAAAGGGAACATTCTCTTGCTATGGCCATCTACTGGGCAGTTGTTACGTTCAGTTGTTAGCTTATGCTTTCTTAACAACCGCCGCCACAAATCAACGCACGGGCGGCCTGCTTCCAAATCGCCTGCAGCTGATTTCGAAAACTTGACTGGGTAGGCGGGGAAATTTCGAAACGTCTTAACTGTCCCTAAGACATAGATACTGTCTCTTTACATGCCTAAAATAGGGGTAATTGTGGAGAAACACGATCGTCTGTGTGCCCCGGTATGCAATTTGGTGTGATAAACAAGATTTTGTTGTCTATTAAAACACCCCAGGGCAATTGTGGGCGGGTTGTGGTAATAGACAAGAGGCTACAAGTTTTTTTTTTTTAGTGACCACTGAGGTGAATGAGGACAGTTCGCAGGTATTAACAAATAATCACGGTATGGGGTGAGTTTCGTGGATTGCACGCTGTGAAATTGATTCCACGCTGGAGAAGTGATTGCACGCCGTAGAGGTGATTTCACGCCGTAGAGGTGATTGCACGACCAAGTCAGTAATATCCAGGTCTAGGAATGTATCGTGTTGATTTTCTTGACGCTCGATTTTCAGAACAAATTTGATTTTAAAATTGTCAGGTATTGTATGTTGACATCTTAGATTAGCTGGTTTTAACTTGTGTGCTGTGAATTTCTATATGACTAATGATCATCTCTTTATGTGTTCACAAAGTTGTAATATATTATCTTGGTTTCTCTTTGTTTTTCTCTACTGTAATGTATTTCCTTTTGTTTGTCGTCTTCCTCTTGTCTTACATTCTAATTTTTCGCTTCCCATCTTTGCTGGATGTGTAGGGGAATGAAACCTTGTGGTTGTGTAAATATACATCAAGAAAACTTTTAGACATTTTGGTCTCAGACGGTCTGTCAGTCGGTGAACTCAGCGTAGACGGCGATGGATGCTTGTCTCCTACTGCTAAGAGACACATTTGCGCATCCACAAAAGTATAACGATTGTGCATTATGTAAATACTTCGTGAACTCGGCTATTACACTTTCACTTAAGTAGTCTAACTCGCTGATTTACTTCAATCATTTACTTATCCATTGTGTCCAAGTGGCGTCGACGTGTCAAAGTTGTGTAGGCTTACATGTCCCCGCTTACCTGTTGGGGTTCAACCCCTTCATTGGTCAGCTGGACTAAAGTGTTCTTGTCCTAGGCTAGGGAACGTACATTACAAGTACCTTAAAAATCGGAGTTGGATCGTCTGATAGAGGAAACCTAGAATTAGGGAAAGCTAACCCACGCGGATAAATCAGTCCAGTTTTTAATTGGCTAAAGATAGGCACTGACACATGTAACTGTTAACATGGCAGTCAAACATCTCTCACAGGAGTGGCAAATATACAAACGTCTTTTGGACTAAAACTGACAGGACAAACGTCTATAAACGTTAAGAAGCAAGTTGGAAACTTTTTGCGATTGACATCTGAAGGTGGACGGACAGGAAGGCACACTTGACACATCTTGACCAGACTTGGTTGTCCTGTCTAGCTCCTATTATCTATGACCAGACCACTTCAAATACATTCGATCGCATGATACTTGATACTTGCAGTGGCGGACTTGTCAGGGTGTCAGCATGCCCAGCGCCACGTGGGTTCTACGGGCCCCTATTGAGTGGGCCTCCTTAAACAGTTACAAAAGTTAAAGACCTGTAGGTTTTGGCAAAGAAGTTTTAGAGCAGTCCGCCACTGGCTACTTAGTGTCTTTACTAATCCGCGTTCCGATCTTTAACTGGACTCTAATTTCCAATGTGTTTTGAGTGTTTAGCAAAATCAGGTTTATGAAAAGATCATAGCTTGTAAGTTAATATGTGATGCATGCAGAATACCTTGCAAATGTTTATATTTTGAATGAGATAATTTTGCAAGACGTTTCACAACTAGCAACGGACTTGGTGCCAGTGAGGTCTGACATTGTCTTGGTCTCTGTACGAATTCCACCGTTTCTACTTACCATGGGAGCCGCGGTAGCGTAGCGGCTAGACGCCCGCCTGCCGTATCGGTTGTCGTGGGTTTGATCCACATCTAGGTGGTTTCGACTTTTAAACCTTTTGACCTGCACTCATAAGTCTAAAATGATTATCTTGGAAAAGTATTGTAAAGGCAGCAGTCGTGATACCGACCACATATCCCCCAACTGGTGCCGTTTGGTTATTAAAACAATAGGTCAAGTTCTATATGCCCAAAGCGCCTTAAGCATGTAAAAGGCTTTACTTTAACTATTATAAATTCCAAATCCCAATCCCCAACATTCAAATCCTTTCGCTGATATTAAGTACTGATGATCGCGTCATCACTTTCCTGCCGTTTTGATGGTTGTGTGTTCGAGTCCCCTCTTAGATTCTATAAAGCCTGAGCTGGCTGGTGACATAGCCTAAAATGTATACCAGGACATTACCTGGGGACAATGGGCTGTCGGTTTGATTTTCATCACATCCCTCGAGTGCCGTCATAAGCATATACCGGATATGCAGTACAGCTTGAGGTCCTTTAAACGCGCTCGTCAGCCTTGGTTGGCATCTCTTTTAAGAGAGGGGACTCTAAATCTCAAACCTCTGCTTCCTTGCGGGTATACCCATATGGGAAAGGCTTCGGGAGTAAAACCCTGAGGACAAATCCGGAGATGGAGTCCCGAAGGCAGTTCCATTTTGTGAACAACATAGTTCTGGCAACTCCTGCGACGGAATCGATGCCAAGTTGCATTGGCTACTGCCTTTCCCTTGGTCAACATCGGCGACGTGGAGAGGGGAAAATTGCTACTGGGCAATAGCTGGTTCTCCGATTTATATTGCCCAGGCTTGTGCCCTGAAGAGAAAACATTGCAGGTTTGTGCCCCTGAGAAAACATTGCCGGCATTGCGAACGGTCAGAAATAGAGTACAACAGATGGCAAGAAAATGTGCGAACAGGAAACGGCTACAGCTCTCTACTCAAATTCAAACTTGTGCAGACACTGGAAATATGAGGAATGTACGAGGGCATCAAGCAAGCTGTCGGTCCATCAAAAAATAAGATGGCCCCTTTACGATCAACACAGGGGGTAATCATGAAAGATCGAGCGAAACAAATGGATCGCTGGGTAGAATACTACTCAGAGCTATACTCGATGTAGAACACTCTGGAAGCCATCGATCAACAGTCCACCATGCATGCCCTGGATAACGAACCATGCCTCACAGAAATCAGCGAAGCACTAGACATTCTCAAATCCGGGAAGGCACCAGGAAAATACAGTATCCCACCTGAAATTTTAAAATTTAGCAAAGAAACAATCATCCCAAAACTGTATGCAATATTTCAGCTCTGCTGGAAAGAAAAATCAGTACCACAAGATATAAAAGACACGAACATCGTTACCCTTTATAAAAAAAGGCGACAGAAGCGATTGCAACAACTTTCGCGGCATTTCCCTACTTAGCATTACAGGCAAGATATTTGCTCGAGTAATACTTGAAAGGCTACACATTCTTGCTGAAAGAATCTACCCCGAATCACAGTGCGGATTTAGACCAAACAGGCCCACCAAATATGATTTTCTCACTCCTGCAGCTCCAAGAGAAGTGCAGAGAACAGAGGAAGCCATTATATATTGCCTTCATCGACCTCACAAAGGCATTTGACCTCGTGAGCAGAAAAGGCCTTTTAAGGTCCTTGAAAAAATAGGATGTCCACCCACCCTTCTTAGTCTCGTGAAATCATTTCACGAAAACATGCAGATGACCATTTTATTTGACGGATCAATATCCCAGTCATTCAACATCAGCAGTGGAGTAAAGCAGGGCTGCGTGCTTGTTCCTACACATTTTGGTATCTTCTTCGCCGTTCTCTTAAGGCAGGCATTTGGGACTGCCACTGAAGGCATATACTTCCATACAAGATCTGATGGCAAACTTTAAAACCCATCAAGACTCAAAGCAAAGACCAAAATAAGATCAAGATGCATAAGACAACTTTTTGCAGATGATGCAGCACTGACTACTCATACAGCAGATGATCTCCAACGGCTCATAGATCGTTTTGCCTGCAAAGACTTTTGGCTCACCATTAGCCTAAATAAAACACAGGTGATGGAACAAGATGCTGGTGCGCCTCCGTCAATCAAAATTTCTAATTATGATTTGAAGGTCGTCCACGGGTTTGTGTATTTGGGGTCGACAGTATCATATCTTTCATTAGCCACAGAAATCGACAGACGCATTGGAAAGGCAGCCACAACATTTTCCAGGCTAACTAAAAGAGTTTGGGAGAATGATAGACTAACAGAGCATACAAAAGGTCAAGTATATAAAGCTTGTGTTGTTAACACACTACTCTATGGGTATGAATCCCGGACCCTGTACTCAAGACGGGAAAGAAAGTTGAATTCCTTCCACATAAGATGTCTGAGACGTATCCTGGGCATAACATGGAAAGACCACATAACAAACAAACAGGTGCTTGAAAGAGCAGATATTACTACAGTGCACTCCCTCCTCAAGCAGAGACGCCTCCGGTGGTTGGGCCACGTATCTCGAATGGAGCATGAACGTATTCCTAAAGATCTCCTATAAGGAGAACTAGCCACAGGAAAGAGGCCAACCGGAAGATCCCATATGGGATAAAGGGATGTGTGTAAACAAGATATGAAAACCCTTGGCATAGATCCAGACACGTGGGAATGAGCTGCAACAGATGTTCCTGGAGATGTACGAAATGGACTGGTGCTCTTTAAGCGCAATCTGATACAACAAAGTGAGGAAAGGCGGCACAGCTTAAAACGCAGTCACTTACTGAGGGACCTACCTCGTCTTACAGATGCGGAAACTGTGACAGAGATTGTCACTCTTGCATCGGGCAATAGTCACCAGCGGTGCTGCCAGGTACATCCCCAGCTGCACAACTCTATAGTCCATCAGGACTGAAAGAGGCCTACTACTACCTCGTGAGAAGGGCTGACCTATGATGTTCCAGGTCATTGTATGACATTCGTCTGAACGCTTCTGTGGCCTATATGGCAGATATTATTTTAAACAAAAGATTATTGAGTGTTACAATGTTTCTTGTAGTGTAAATTGTTTTACACGCGCCCCGTGTATGTACTAATTTTGCCAGTTTGTATTCTGGCTAATTCTGAAAAAAGATCCCGAGTCATTTTCCACACATGCTTTCAAAAATCATATCATAAATGCATTGCCTTTATTAGATGTTGTTTTCACATTAGCACTATCCCGTTCAACTCTAGAAGAGAAGTTACAATCAGGGCCCATGCCTCCCGAAGATTAATTATCCTGTGACCGAATCAGCCACATTCAAATATATATGTAATTGTTTTGTTTTTGTTGGGATATCTGAGTTCCACAATGAGCCTTTCGGCCCAATCTGGTCCAAGGAGGCCCGTTTGCTAGTGTTAGTGGTCAATGATTCGGTTGAAGTATTTGTTAGGTTTTTTTCCGTCCTAATGGTAAGACACTGATCTTAGCCAAGAGGTCGAGAAGCGATATCAGTCTGAAAGGAATTGTCGGTAATTATTTCTACCGCGTTTAGAAGGTAGAACACATTAATACTGTTTTGACCAAAGAACATGAAGTAAGAGTGCAATTCTTACAAAAATATTTGCCGAAGCTTCATTACCGCAAAAAGCGTTTAGATTTTTCTAATAATTGTGCTCTCCCATTTTTGAGGCACCTACTCATTTCTAAATGTAAATGTTACAACCCATACGTCGGTCCTTTGGGCTAAAATGTTGACTTCTTGCCCTTGACTTGGGGACGTAAATTTCAAATCTCCCTGAAGTCGAAGTGGGTTCACCTGATAGCGAGAGCACTGGTAATAGTGAAAGCAAATTCACACGCAAAAATCAGTTCAGTGCACTAGAAGCAGTAGCAATTGTATGGACTACGCCTGAGTTCAAAGCTAGCAAGCGTATTACACAATTATTACTTGTCCTTGCAGGACGTTGCGATCAACCTCGAACCCAGATTTCTGGGTAAGTTTACGTTCAGTAGCTTGCCATTGTTTTATGAACAGCAAGACAACGTTAACGTTCCACTGACCGGTGTAGGGATTGGACCCGCTAACCCATCAGCTCACTACAAGAATAAGTGCTACAGCATTAAACTTCTCGCCACATACACCACTTTTGATGTGTTAGGTACACAGATATACTTGTTTATAGCTCATGTGGGGCACCCAGTCCTTTTTCTTGCTTCATGTTTCGCCCGCAAACACTTAACCGGTGGGGGATGCGTGGTCTCAGGGTATGGTGTCCGCCTCGAGTGCTGGAGGTCCCGGGTTCACGCCCCGGTGAGTACCGGGACATTTTCACGTGAACTTCTAGTAATACAATTTCACCTGGTCTCTGGGTAGTGAGATCGGACGCCCGTGTGTATTATTGCGCACGTAAAAAATCCCTTGGCAGTTGGAAATCGAAAAAGAGTAGCCTATAGCGCAGCGCGGGCAAATTTTCTAGTTAAAAATCTATCCAAAGTATTTATGGATCCTCGGCGGTGCTACGGAGTTCGTGCACTGAGCTGAGTTTCTCCAGACTTACGTTTGAGTTAGAAGAACGGAGCACTTATGGGTTGCACCCATGTGCCGTGATGTTGATCCATCGACTAAACTAAACTAAACACTGCGTTAGAAAATCACTTTCAGGGATATGGTAGCATTCCGCCTTGTATTGATATTTAACAATGGTGTGAGCATCGGTTGTTCAGAAAGTAATGACAAACTACCGAACGTAACATTGCCTAGTAAATTACAAACAACCATAATATGCTTGGTTTACTGTGACGTCATGTAAAGGACTAAATTTAAGTTCTTTAAGACTTTGTCAATCATATACAGAAAACTACTTGTTTTTTTTTGTTGTGAATGACATTGAATTGTTGTATTAGAAAACAGATAATGGGGAAAGCCATAATAAAGATTTACGAAAGCTAAACAACTGAGCAACTCAAAAATATCGGTTAAGGTCTCGACCAAGTAAAAAGAAAAGCAATGTGAGTGACAGAAAACAGGTGACAGAAAACAGAACACAAAAACAAGTCATCACCCCTTGTGTTTACCCTGTGCAAAACTGTGTTCCCATAAGTCTTCCCAACTACCTCGCCACCAAAAGTCAGATGTCCTGCCTCAGTTGCCGT